>CM046856.1:9431006-10031006 GCA_025617745.1 Heliocidaris erythrogramma
TCAATCATGGAAAGCAAGCCCCATAGATACCGTTGTGATTGGTCGATAATCATCGGTAGGCGTGTTTAAGCATACGAATGTCAACTCGTGAATAATTCATATCGGACGATGGAAACCCAGGTTCCAAAAGGCCTCGCGACTAAAGTCGCTCGATCGCGCGTTCACCAGGGCCGTGTTGATTCTTTTCGTCGCCGGCTAGTCTCATCTCAGGCACAGCATGACGAGGGAAATAGCCAAGTCACGAGGCCTTGTCAAAAGGCTAGGATGGTTCTGGCATACACGGTGGAAGCGTACCGTATACGTCAAATTTATGCCTATGTAATTTCGCTGACCCGAAAAAGGTCGAAAGGACTGGGAACTTCGAAGCTTTACTCGGGGCCTGCCAAAGGAAGTTACGAATTGTAAAAGACCTTTAAATAATACGACCAAAATACCACAAACAACCCCCTCATGATAATCTGGGAACAATTTAACCAGTTTTAAAAAAAAACCCAGCTCGATTGAGTGGAAAATCACGGAGAAAAGCGCTTTCAAACAAACGGACGGACAGACACACATTAGCCAAATTATAGTATTGAAAATAGTAATGATGAAAGGGAAAAGAGAGCACGAATAAAATAAATAAACCGAATGTGAGAAAAGGGGAAGAAGACACTCCCTCAGTTTAAATTATCTGCTGTTCGGTCGTTCGTTCCCTCGCATTTTATTCATGCACAGATACACAGAGTAGTCCAAAGACCCTTATTCCCCGACGACTTCCATTACCCATTTTACCCACCCTGCAGTTTGTTGTTTACATTCCCAAATTTTCCCAGCTCCATAATGAGGAGGAGCTCACTCTCTGCTGGACAGTTGTCTGGCCTGGATACGGGCCTGGGTATTTTTCTTTCTTTTTTCTTCCTTTCTTCTTTTTTCTTTTCTTGATGTTGAACACTTGACCCGCTCGAGCTTTGTCATGGGTTCCCAAAAGCTAGGGCAGTATTCCACTGACCTATTACATAACGAAAAACGTGAGTTTATGTCATATTATTCTCAGAAACATAACACAAATAGTATTCTGACATTGGCGGATCCAGGGGGGGGGGGTATTTCCGGCCCATGCCCCCCCCCCCTTTGGAAGAAAAGTATGCATTTTGGCCATAAGGGATCCGCCCTTTTGTCGATTTTCTTTTTCTATTTTTTTTTTGCTGGTCAGAGAATTATGGAGGGAAACTGGACACCCATAATCCCCCCCCCCCCCCCACTGAGCGACTTTTAGAGAAGCTGGCAAGACCAAAAAATACGGGTCTACCTTTTCCAAACGGTTGACAAACCTGCATTTGTGTGCCCCCCCCCCCCCCCCCCCCCCTTATGCTAAATCCTGGATCCGCCCCTGTATAATTCTGATATGATGAAACATTACAGAAGAATTCCCAAATGCTTTACAAAACTAAATAGTTGATAAAATATTATTTTAATCTATTTATTAGCAGTCAGTGTAGTGGCCTAGTTTATCCCCCAAAGTAACGTTCACTAAGGTTGCCAAAATAACCCCTGCTACAGAATGTATTCGTCCGAGGCACGTGTATCTGACAAATGTGTTGATAAGTTTCGCTCCGTGTGGAAGTCTGATGGTACGGGGATACCGTATATGAATTACCTAAGCGACCTAATTCCAGGTTGAACTCACGTTCGTGTACAGACGATGCCTAATATAACTGAAGCATCTATTGGATGAATAAAACCAGAAAATAATTATACAGCGCTATTCCTTCTCCTTCGATCCAACGTACTTTCAAGATAGCTGCCCTCATTGCCAGAAATCGGGCAAGAAACATTTCGCTCTCCCCTCGATCTGCTGTATAAGAAGGATAAATCTGTAAGGAAACTTTTGAGAATCTATCTCGCTCGTCAAGAACACAGACGTGTCTTCGCTCTACGACTAGCTCGGGAATTTATCGCGGTGACAACCTTAAAAGTCGGTCACCGTCTTCAAGTTCAACTCGCTGCATCTAGACCCCTGGCCCTGTCTGTGGTACGTGGAGTGGACGCATATCTTTATTTTTCTTACATATACGGTACCGGTATATTGTGCGGTTTTGGAGGGTTACAGGTAGACTTGGTACAAGTTGCATTTCTGTACGGTACTCCCCTCTTTTCGTATTCTACTGTTTGGATGCCTGGATTCTGAGGCTGAAGTAAAACATCCAAACGAGGTCGAAGGCGAAGCTCGCTCCAAACAAGGATCAGTCCATGACAATAGAATAGTAGTGCTAACGTTAGGCCTACTCCGAACCCACTGATACAGTTAAACATAGAAGAAAGTCTTGATTACCTGGTTTATATTGGAGCGATAATTTGGACAATAGGTGAGTTTCCATGAACCGTTCTTAATATCAAGGCTTAAACTCTAGCGCTAATTAGAATGATTCACACCATGCGCGTGCTTACCTAGTCTAGGCTAATGTTAATTGTTGGATTTTAACAATTTAGAAATCTTGATCTATTTTGTTTTTGTTTGAGTGACTATGCCCCGTGAACATGATGAAGTTGGTATTTTTGTGTGAGAACTGATGTTTTTCAAAATTTATTTAGATTAATAGAGGAAACGTACGAATTTATAATAGCCTAACGCTTTACTTTTTAGGCGTTTTGCAATTTTGGACTGTTTTTCGTTGTTGTGAGCATTTTTTTTTGAACATCTTTTACAAACTATTAAGTCTAAAAGACAGTCGTTAGATTTGAATTAAACTAGTTTAGATACAAAGTCTTACATACAATGTTCATAGTGACGTGTTATTGATTACATTAATATTAATATGTACCAACTGCCAAAGTAAGCTTTAACAATTCAGATTGACATTTTAAAAATGCGTAGATACTTAGTTACTTCAGTAATAAATGTTAAATGAAATTCCTTATGAGGAGCAATGTTTTCTTTTAGTTTTACTTTTAGAACTTATTTTTTTTCAGAGCCCGATGCTTGTAACTTGCGTGCTGTACTACTGTAGATAGTGATCCATAGTAATACTGTTGGTGAAAGTGATCATAATTGTCTGCTTATTAATTGTCCATAAATCTTCTAAATCCATCACTTCTTCTATGGGATCTGCCAGGTATTTGTGGATCGGCAATGTCTAATTTTTCTGGGGGATCCACCCACAGAATTATCTAATAATCTGAATCAAATTAGAAACCAAGTAGTCCGTCGATCCGCATGACAGCGAGCCGAGTATCGACTGCGACCCATTCGCATATCTGGAGCACATGTCGCGTGTCTTGTCCACGTGAGAGAAGGAAATGGAAGGTCAATAGTAAGGCAGTCACTCATGTTGTAGATGCTCTGTGAAAAGCGATCAGCGTATCAAATTTTAAGATGTTTACACATCTATCCCTAATTTTAGATGATAAAGTTTGTATTTTAGGTCTTCTCTCAGCATTTCGATATAATTCTAGTGCGACAGTTTGTCTCGGTTGCGCATTGTATAGAGTATGGAAGTGAAATCAGTTATTTTAGGAGTGTGATGGTATCAACTTGTGTTTATCAACTCTGTGTTCGCCTGCCTTTTATCGAATGAGTTCGCAGGCGATTACGTAATACATTGTTATGGTTGTGTTTTTGTATGGAAACAATGACCGCTACATATGCAGTGGAGAGGTTTTTATTGATGAGGGGGTAGGTTACTACAGATTTGAAAAAAATTGTCATGATATAGTCCTACTATTATCATCCAGCTCTTTAATTGTAAATGAGAAATGGTGTAGATCTACAAACTAAAATTGTTATATTACTAAATACTAGAGCTTCTTTCTTCATGAAAACGTATCAAATGGCCTACTGAGGTGTGCATGCCTTCCCAATGACAATCTCTTCTATATAAACATTAGACACCGTGACTTGCATTTTCCCCCCTAAGTTATGATTAAAATTAGCTGAACTCGTACAGTATATCATATTTTAATTTGTTGTAAAGCTTCATGTAGAAGAGAAAAAAATGAGTTAAATACTTGCTCAAAGTATTTTCATTGATGAAATCTTGTTTGAACTAAAGTGAAATTACACATGACGCACCTTTGGATTTATTTGTCAAGTTTTCCATAAATCCATGCAAGGGAACTTTTTCACTGAAGGAGAGCTATTTATGTTTAGTAAAATAATGCAGAGAAATGAGGGATTTCTTTGTAGGCTTCCTATCTTCTTCATTTTATTTCCCGGTAGGCCCAAATAATTCCTAGCTATCTTTTACCCGGACTTTTATGTATTATGCATTATACATTATGTATTTTGTGTAATTATATATTATGTACCGGTATTATGCATTTGTATGTTCGTTTGATGTGGAATGAGATGAAATGAACTGAAAAACCAATCAGTGCTTTTTTATATTTTAGAATGCACTGATTAGAAACATATGTTAGATTTAGCATCTCTTTAAAAAAAGTCCATTATCATTACAAATTTAGTTGATATTTCCTCAAAGAAAGAAGAACGTATTTGACATTGTGCACTACTTCATCCAGTCAGACTTGATAGATCTCTGAAAGCACACATCATACATGCATTAGTTGGAAATTCAGACAGCCACTAACATATAGGCTTTGGTTTACTGTTGCATTTTGGTGCTATGTGCAGATATGTACTCAAGTCTCAAGGCATGATAGAATGAAATATAAATTTCAGCATAAACCATTGAGGTAGAATTCTAAACTGAGATTAAATTATGTTGACATATATTATGCTACAGATTGATCATTTGATTTCAATAAGTCGCAATCAAATATCGAGATAAATAAGAGACAAGAGTTTGCTTAATAAGACTTACATTCTGCCATAGTTGTAGGGCCTACTTGATTGCTTCCACATTATTTTTGACAACAGTCAAAAGATCAAAAGAACCCTGAGAGTATATGGTAGAAATCCTGTAAATAGATGATTTAGTAAGTTTTTAGTAAAGAAAAAAAAAATCAAAATATTTCTACACAGGCTAGTGAACATATCCTTTTCAGGCTTTGAAAATCCTCTGTCACAAAGGATAAGGAAGTTAACAGCAAAGTCTAAATGACATGCATTTCGTAGAATAGCCTATTGAATTTATAAATTGCTAAAAAAAAATCATTGTTTGCATGTCTTTTTTTGGATGGCAGCCAGCCCACTGCCTTGTAGTGTAAACATTGTCCATGATATGGAAGAGCGGTGAGACACCCCTCTGTATATTCTAGGTTCAAGGGAAGTTCGTATGCAATGCTTGCCCCAGTTTCAGTACAAGTACATGTAGTCTGCATATATCAGACCTGATTATCCATTCTATATTATTTTTATTTTGTTCTTTCAAAATATGTATGTAAAGATTAAAACAAGACGTCATCTCATTCTTTGTCTCTTATGTTCTTGTTTAGTCTCTGTGGGTGTTTTCATACCTGAGAAATAAAGTTATAACAAAATTATAGCAAAAATTCCATTCACATTGTCTATAGTGAAGTTGGGGTTCTATGATATTGGAAGATGCCCTTTAGATTTCTGTTACCCATTGATCTTGAGGTACTTTGTAGGTCAGTATAGGCCCTAATCCTAATTAGGGATGGTTCTGTCTCTTTCCCTCTTTCTTCCCCTCTTTCTTCCCCTTATTTGTTTACTAAACCCATGCCATGGAGTGGTAAGTGTGGTGTGCAATGTCTTAATTTTCTTTTCTCATTATTCCTAGGCAAAATGTGATGAGTCATGATCATCCCACGTTTGATATTTTGGACCTTTGGTCATGATATTCAGACATGCGTCTATGTCTGATTGGCTGGGAACGTGTAAAGATATTGATTGTTATTTGCTCGCGTATTATGTTTGATCACTCTAGCTCAATTTTGCTTTTTTAAAAAGACATTTAGAGATTACACCAGGGACCCTACTACTAACTAAATTTCATGATTACACTATCCATCTTCTGAAGGTCAAATTTCAAGTGTAATTTTTGAAGAAGTGGAAGTTTATTATTTGCAACATATACTAAAGTTTAATAAACAACAACTAAATATTTTGAAATAGAAATAAATGGATATTCCAACAGAAATGCATCAAAAGCTTGCCTAGATATATGTAGGCTTACATACACCTGTATCTTATTAATCAAGTATGCACAATGAATAAAATATATCAGGGGGTGTTTCATAAAGCTGTTCGTAAAGTTATGCATAACTTTACGAATGACTTACATGTAAATATGACAGGCCGAATGGGATGCTCAATCATTTTAACTGCATCAACTAAAGTTTAACTGTGCAGATGTAGATTAACATTCTTAATATAACAAACATTTTTAATGCAAAGTATATTTTTGCTATAATTTGATAGAGGTTATTGGAAATATAGTCACACTTTGATAAAACGTCAGGAAAAAATTTGGGCATCCTATCTGGCACTTCATATTCAAGTCGTTTGTAAAGTCATGCGTTACTTTACAAACAGCTTTATGAAACACCCCACAGTTAAAGACACACTGCACATAAAATAATGATTTGCTGTATTCATATTTCTATGCACCTGCATACATTGGTTAATAGGGTAGAACCATGGGTAGAACATCCCTCATGTTACTTCCTTATCCTTTATTTCCTTCATACTCCTTAACTGTTGATCTATACGGAATGCCAGAGAAAGTTCTTTGAGGTTGACTTTATACTTTCTAGCTGTACACACATTATTTTTTTCAGGTGATTGGTACATTAATTATTTCAAACAATAAATGTGCTACACAAAAAAGCATTTTCCAAACTTCAGTAACCTCTGCCTAATCTGGTTAACCTCAAGGCAGTGGAACGTATAAGTGGAAGAAATTTGCTGCAACATACAAAATGATATGGTAGATATTAGTTCCTGCTTTAGGCAGTAGGAAACACTGTTCTCTACAGAGTGGGCCATGTTTTGCCATATGGAGAAACTAGGGCAGTTCATTTCTGTCTATGCACTTGGACTTGAGTCAAAAGTTTAATCTTCCTCTTCAGGCCTTGTCTTTGTGTTTGCAACCTATGTGCATTTGGTACAGGAAGGCGTGTGTGTTTAACGGGCAAAATACTCTGCAGATTCAAAATATTTCCTCTTACACCTAGGTACAAACCACCAGTTATTGATTATTATTGCTATTCAATGTATTATGCAAAAGATTAGACTGCAGATAATTTCTTGTCTGTAATTTAGGCCCATATATTTTCAGAAAGTGTTTGTTTTAACATGAAAATTTCTCCAGGACTCCTGTCTCAAGTCTCTTATTTCATTTATTATCCCAGTTACATCCTTTCCCTAGATGTGTTTTCCTTTAACTGTCCATCTCTTCATGGGTATGGACATCCCTTACTCTATCCCCCCCCCCCCCCCACACACACATACATCTCTTTCTCTCTCTCTCTCTCTCTAATATATGCACACCAGATATTGTTGTCATCCCAGATTGTGAACTTGCCATCCATAATGGTGCCATGCACCCTGCTCCAAATTTCCACAATACAGGTCGGGTTCAACCCTCAAAGTCGGCCCACTGATAAATAGGTCAACAGAGTCGAATTTTGGTGGGGCTGTTTTGTCGCAGATGCTGCTAGCGCTGGCTCTGTTTGTTCCATATATCGCTGTCGTGGCTACGTTTCCCAAATACACATGCGCATTGGGTGAGCTCAATTTAATTTTTGTGGGCTTTTCCATTGCCGTTTCATCGTAAGTAGGTCAAGTAACTTGCAATTGCTCAGCACATATAGGTCTCCCATAAGCGCTTTTGAAAGGTCATACCAGTGAAAATAGGTTTCATTCGTTTACCTAGTTTTCATGGGGCTAATAATTGTTTCAGCCTTGTTGCAGGACAGAAAGTGCTACTTTGTATTGATGTAAATACAGAATGATGTTAATACAACTGTAACCAGGATAATGATGTTATTTGGGCTGTATCAAATCGAAGGGCAAGAATGACGCTGTGGCAATTCATTAACCCCTTTACATCTGTAATTTCTGTTCGAAGTAATTTGATTTTTTCCTTGTCTGTTTTTCTACATGGCTCATTCTAAAGCAAAAGTTTAATATCAGCAAACCTATCTAACTTAATGTTAACTGTTTTAATCTGAATTGGTCGAGGCTGTAAGGACAATTCTTCAACTTTTCAGAAGAAAAGGAGCTACAGTATTAGTATGTTTTCAAATGACAAAGTTTGAATCATAGACTAGAGGGAGTATACAGTTTTCCACTTGAGATTGTAAAAGCCATTTCCAAGAGATTTGTCATCAGTCTTTGCTGAACTGCAATCCACTTATTACTCTATTGATTGACATACATATTCTTGACTTTGTTTATTTGATGGCCATTTCTATTTTGGCTGAAGGTGGGTCAGGTCAATGGAGTCATCCTTCCATAAATAGAGGCTAAGGCAGAGGGCATTGTGATATCATTTCTCTTTCTCTCTCTCTCTCTTTCTCTCCCTCTCTATCTCTCTCTCCTTCTCTCCTTCTCTCCCTCTCTGTGATCTCTCGCTCTGTTTGTCTGTCTCATCTCTCCCTGTTGCACCATTTTCTTTCTTTCTTATTTCTCTTGCTCTTTCCTTCTGTTTACCCTGAAGGAGGGTCGGTTCACATCTTCTTGACATATATTTTGTGGAAGAGGTCACACGCACTTGGCCCTGAAAACTACCTGGCCTATGTATCCTAACAGCAAGGGACCTGTGCATCCATGAGCCAACAGTCAAGCAAATATGCAGTTGTCTCACTGCCGGACAACAGATTTTTAATTTTCATCATGTGTTCCCAGTATCATCATAATGCAGAAATTGGCCGAATTTATCATAGCAACCACCAATTATACGATCTCCTCCTACCTTTCGTAAGTTGAAGACTGCCATTTCTGAATTCAAATACGCTGGCAGTTACATCTACAACAATGTAGGTGAACATAGAGATGTCTAGATGAGAGAAGGCTCATAAAATATAATCAGCCAGATTCTGGATTACATGTACCTTCACCGCAGATAATTTTTCTGGTTAATTTTTATAAGACCTGGCTTAATATTTAGGCTTGAGTGAAACTATCCACTATGAAGTCTCTACCTGTATTTGGCCTCTCAAATGCTTTTCATGAGGTTGCTTCTGGCCTAACTTAGAAGAGTAACTAAAATTAGGTCATGCATATAGTTGTTTGCCCAAAATCTTGGTTCCTGTTCAATGAAGATATACATCTGTTGTTTGGACTTGGACATGTCAAGGTGTGTAGTTACACATCTATTATTATTTTATGGAGAATTTGTAATCTATAAAGAATGGAGGTTATGAAATATGAAAAGAATTGGCAGTCTTTGCAAACAGACATTTGTGAAAGATGCTTTGGATTTCAATTCGTTGTGGTGACTTGTACTACAGTATTTCTATCACATTTGTCTATAGTAAACAGAAAATGAGATTTTAGTCCCTCTGTCCAAAAGATCTCAACACTTGTTTATTTATGCTTTGATATGCAACTTATGAAGGATTTATTGTTTACTTGATTGTTTGGAAAAGAGAAGGATGCGATGAAGTATACATCTAAAATTAATTGCATGATACATATATGTATAAACATCAAACGTACAAATCAGGCAACACTTACTTATGACATTGCACTCATAGGATATTGTTAATTTGTGAACTTCATGCTCACATAGGCGCATAAAAGTCACACCATCATGACTAAATGTCATTTAGCGGTTTGACTGAATACGTCCATCTGCCTGATTCGTCGTCTCTTTGTTTCTTGCATGTGTACAATGTACATGGCCAGGTATAAATCGTTACCTGCTAACCACTGAACTCCTCTTTGTCTCTGCCATTTCTAGTATGTTACATAATCCAGCTGGGGCAATATATCTGCTGCATCATTTAACCTCCGGGTGGATAACCCCTTGTAGCAGCGAAAATTCTCTTTGTTTGAGTCTGAGAGAGTGATGAAGGTGGAGTATATTTATGTCATAGGGGAAATGATGAATTAATCCTTATTGAATGAATTAACTCCTATCAAGATTGGAGAGATAAAGAACCAGAGAAGGTCAAGCAGTTTGATCAAGGGTTCTGTGATAACTCCTTGGTTTGATGTAACAGCTCAAGTGTCCCTTCTTGTCACCTGCAGTCCTCTTAATCTAAGGGATACTGCTTGATGATCATTGAAAGAAGTAAGTCTGGCTTGAAGAAGAAGAAGAAGAAGAAGAAGAAGAAGAAGATGAAGAAGAAGGAGAAGAAAAAGAGGAAGAAGAAGAGGAAGAAGAAGAAGAAAAAGAAAAAAGAAGAAGAAGAAGAAGAGAAAGAGAGAGAGAGAGAGAGCATGAGTAGAATATGATGAAGTTAAAAGAAGCGTGACATCAGAATCAGACATAAGAATAGTTAATTTTGAAAGAAAAATAAAGAATCTTCAAAGATATGAGTGTACTTGTGAAAAGTACCCTCTTTCATTGAGGTACATTTATATTCCCTCTTATTTTCTTTCTCTGAAATCCATCCAAATCTTATAAGATCTTCAGTTTGAGTCATGATTTCAACAAGAGCTGTCCTGAAATTCTGCATACATGTTCTGTGCATGAGTACCAGTAGGCAGCTAAATGTACCATTGATTCAGTTTCAGACATATTATGACCGCAAGGGGGTAACCATGTTGGAATCATGTGGGTATGAGTGTACAGACACTCATAATTGGGTCACATATGAAGGAGGAACTGAAATAAAACAGCAGCATGTGAATTATTTTTAGCGCTCGTACTCGCCAGAATGCAACCATGAAAAGAGAAAATAAATTGACATTTAAGGGTTGATCGTGACTCACTCCATCTTCTTTCTCCGTCATCGTCTTCTTCCACGAAGGCATGCTCTCAATCAGGTTTAAGTAGGTTTTCTATGCTGTCCTCAATGTGTGAATGTACTCTAATCACTTAGATACAGGAGGTCAACAAAAGTGCATAGTTCAATATTATTCTACATTTAAGCATGCAGTCTGATGCATAATGAAGTTGCTTTGAGGTAACAAGGAAATACTTGACATACATAGTAGACCTACTTTTACTATGTTTAGAGAAAAGGGTAAATAGTATGTTATAGCTTTCCCCTGATGTAATATGATTACTGTCATAGAGGTCTACTTCCTTCCTCCATTAGATATTCACAAGCAGTTTAATTTAAACAATCCCTTTTTTATGTTTTTGATAATGATAAGTATGTTTTACTATACATGCATGTGAGGGATGGAGGTTTGTACAGATTAGTCTGTTGTACATGTATAGGCCAATCAGATCTGATTATATACAATTGGTATCAACATGAAGGGATCACCATCTGAAAGACATAACTCAGTATTGAACCCTGGTGTTTGGAAAGCAGGAACAGAGAATCGACAAAAGATTTAAATGATACAATATTAGGGAGACTATTATTAAACTTGCAGATGTATATGGTATTTCATTAACAGAAATAAATATGAAACAAATTTGTCGGTACAAATTCCAAAGTTCAAAGTTGGTAACATTCATGACAAAACTGCAATTCTGAGAAATTATGGCAAGGAGGTCCTGCCAAATTGGAGCAACTTTTTCACAATCACAAAATAAGTGGATCATTGTTTCATCCTTTTCAGCACATAAAGTGCAAGAGTCTTTGTGAGAGACTAGTGACTAACTCATTTACTTGAGTGAGAAGAAAGTGGGTCACCCTTTTAACTTTGTAATGTGATCTTGAAGGTCAAGTTCAGTGAGATATCAGTCTTCCTCATATAACCTGACCCAGTTTGGAATGCTCCGCTGTGGAGGAGGATAGGGGAGTTGTCCAAACCAATCGGAAGTGCTTCATCCATGGAGCTATTTCCTCCCTAAAAAACATGTCATTCCATAAATTTGTCTTAATTTGCTTGACTCTGACCAAGTAAAGAAGATGAAGAAAAGATGTGGATTTGATGTACAAGTCACATATACAGTGCCACAATTGTGTTGTTTTGTTTGATGCCACTAGTGCATACGGTGTATGCTTTTGTGTCTTTCTGCAGTAGAATTTCCGGAAGATGCTCAAATTATTAAATTTGTACATGTATGTGCATTGTAGGTCTTCATTAATGATGTAACAATCAGAGAGTATGTTGTCTCATGTCTATGCATGTGACCAAGAGTCAGTTGCGTGAACATCGTCCTTCATAGTCGTCAATCACATGCTTTCATTTGACTCGTAAATAGTCTTCAGTCAATCTTATCAAGCTTCACAATGTTTGTTATCCATGGCCTATATTGGTGTAAATCTACATCCAGTATAGTTGAGACCCTTTGTAATACATAATATGCTAATACTGTGACTGGCATGGATAAATGACTGCAAACCAATTATGATGAAAGAATTGAGAGTGAAGAATCTTCAGAAGATGATGTTGCTCTTGAAAGAATTCTCATGACAAGACACCATGTTTTAATAAGTTGTGTCAGTGTCTCCTGACACGGTTACAGAGAAATTGTATTTCTTTCTCTCTCCCCTATCTCTCTCTCTTTCTCTTTCTCTATCTTTTTCATTCTGTGTGTGTCAGGAGACTCTTTCTTGTTGCCACACTCGGCTACTTTGTCTCTTTCTCTCTCTCTCTCTCTCCCCCTCTGTCTGGCTGTCTCCTGATGGAGTTGAAACCATTCTCATAAAGAGTTTCTATCTCTAAAAGTATGTGTTGATTTTTCAAGTATAATTGATTAAATCATGTTATAATTTATTTGATATGAAAAGAATGACTGTGCTATTTGATCCATATGGTTCTCATGCTGTACTATGGATGTTTATCACAAACAAAATTCTATATCATAGAATTTCCAGTAATGAATTTGAATATTTACGGAATCATTTCAGATTAAGACACGATGACATCCGTTGCAACAAGTGGGTATGCTGTCTTATGCCGGGTGTGTGGAGACAAGGCTTCTGGATTCCACTATGGCGTACATGCATGTGAAGGGTGTAAGGTAAATAATGCTGAAATGTTAATAGAATAAATAAACAGAAATGCTTCTGTGTGATATTTTTAATTTCTGTATGATCATATGAATGATGTATAGCATGCACAACTTTTCTGTAGTGGCAATTAGCAGTGACACTGCAGCTTACTAAGGCTAGCACCCTAACAATGTTGAAAATATACTGTTTTATGAATGAAGAACCCTGTGGAAGTTAATGGGGGCGGATATTAGTATCTGGATACAACAGAAGTTAAGAATTCTCATATAAAACATATACAATTTAATGAAAGAAATACGTTGTTGAGTAGAAAGAATTATATATTTTCATTTTCATATCCCATATCCTGATATTTCATAAAAGGTTTAGTTCTCGAGATAAAGATAGGTATGTGTAAGGTTTCTTTCAGATTGATTATAACAAATGAAATTTAACATGTTTGACTTCTTCCAATCCTTGTAGGGTTTCTTCCGGAGGAGCATCCAGCATAATGTGAAGTACAGGGTGTGTAGCAAAGGAGATGAATGTCTTATCATGAGGATCAATAGGAACCGATGCCAGTACTGTCGCCTCAAAAAGTGCCTTGCAGTTGGAATGTCCAAAGACGGTAAGCAATCATACACGGCTTCACTCCTGTTATTATTTTCAAATAGAGCCATGAATTCATGCAGTATTTGAAAAAAACCATAACAAAATACATTCCCTTCTTTTTAAAAATTTATATTACTCCCTTCTTGATGCTATATTCTTGGCTCTCATTGAATGCACACAAAAAAGAGAAAATGTATGTTCTTTTTATTGCATTTTGTTTTTGATGATGAGCCTACTATGTAGGGTTTATGTAAAAAAGCGACTTGATTTGATTTGATTTGATTTGATGTGCGTTTTGGTCCTATCCATCTTCTAGCTGTGCGACTTGGCCGTTGCCCCAAGAAGTGCAAGCCCCAGGGTCTGCTGATGCCTTCCCCACCACGCTCCCCAGCAGGGGAGGGGGATACCAGCACCCTTGAGGACTCACAGATGAAGACCGAGCAGCTGATACTAAGCATTCATGAAGCTCAGAAGAAGACTTTATGGGATTGGGGCATCCTCCAGTGTAGGAGTTATAACCTTCTGTCGCAGGTGGGTACATGCTCATCGCTAGATTGGCAATCCTTGACCAGGAATTTGCTCAAGAGCAAATCGTGTATGCACGTCAAAGTTACAAATGTTTGTATACATTTTTAAGTTAATTTGTGTTTTATTTAGTTGAATTCATTCTAACTTGAAGTTTCGGTGTTTAATTAATTATATTTTGATACTATGGTTGGATTTATTTTTAAAGTATTATACCTGCCTGGTAAGCAATTTATACTATGAGAATTCATTGTTATTTGATGCTACAGTTTCATTTGTTTTTGAATAGATGTATTTTGTGACGTGCCTTCCTTTGTAAGCAATTTATACTTCTGAGAATGTTTAGCTTATTCACAGTGATGTGAAATGTAATTTGCATCAAAGATGTACATTTATATTCAATACTTAATCATTGCCTCTTTCTCCTCCGTATTTGATTTCCTTCATAACCAACCAGGTTTCAGACAACAATAACAATAATGGCGACAGCATCACAACGACCCGCTCCAAGATCATTAACAATCTAATCACGAACAACTTCACAGCGTCCATCACTCGCATCATCAGCTTTGCCAAACTTGTCCCTGGATTCCTCACGTTAGACAAGTCAGACCAGATCACTCTCCTCAAACAAGGCTCGCTAGAAATCCTCTTGGTGCGGCTGGCGCATTATCTCAACACCAAAGAAGAGGGCGCCAAACTGATTGAGAGTTGCCAGTCGGCTTGCCAGATGCTGGAAGAGTGTGGTCTGACATCGCTCAAGGAGATCATGTTGGACGTAGTAGACTTTGCTCAGAAGTTCAAGTCGTTAGGAATCGTCACAAGCGAGGTCGGACTTTTTACCGCAATTATTCTTCTCAGTGCAGGTAAATGATATGATTTTCTCTTCTGTCCCTCTTCTGTTATCGTGGGATCATAGTAGAAACAAATTCTCAGGGAAAGAATAAGTGCAATGAGGGGGAGGGGGTTTCCAAGTTACCAAGCCTTAGATACCTAAAGGAGGGATGGTAGATTTGTTCATATTATTCTTGAGTGTAACATATTCATCAATTCAATTCTCATTGAAATTGAGTGATATTAATGGATACTGGTGAAAGGAAAGTGATTTTGTTGATTTGTGGTGATGCAAAAATTTGATTGAAAGCAAGAAGATAAAAGACCAGAAGAATTATTTGCTGCCATGTGTTTGTGTGCTTAAGTGCATGTGCCATGGTACCAAGTAATCTTTATTGCAGCTAGCATTTGTCGCTATCCTAGGAAAGCCTTGTATATGTATTGAGCCAATTTGAGCAGCAAAAAGTGAAATTCACCAAGCAGTGCATTAAACTGTGCAGTACTATATTGGGCAAGCCTCCGGCATGCATTTTGAAGCCTTTTGGGGAAAGAAGTTTGAAGATGTAAATCTGGCGACTACTCTTTCCCTGTTACAGTTTCCATGTTTCCTAGCAAGGTTCAGTTCAGAGGCAAAAGTGCAACACCCCACTATGCCTAGACATCTGATAGGCAAGAAAAAGATTGCTGAGTAGAATGCGCTGACAGACTAAAGTAGGGGAAAGGCAACCTGAACCAGTGGGTTGGGAAGTAGGTCGCTAGAAGTGACCCCGCAAAGACCTTTAATAGCTTCACCTTTGTTACATGCTGAATCTGTCGTCCCTCTACAAATCTCTACATGTACTCTGTCTCCCTATCTCTCCCCCCTTCTCTCAGACAAACTCCCCATGTGTCTCTTTCCCTGCATTTGACTGCTCAGCCTTCATTCTCATTCACTGTCTCTTTCTTTGCCACTCTCATTTTGTCTTGCCGTCATGTGTTCCTTTCTTCTCATTATTCTACTACCTCACACTTTTTTTCCTTACTTTCCTCTCTCTCTCACTCTGTACCTCAAGTCTACATTTGACTCTACCTCAATTATTTCTCCTGGCATGATTAAACCTTTTAGAAACTCAGTGTAAAAAATTAAAATAAATTTGTGTGTATTCCTGAAAGATCATTGTTGGTTCATTCATGAAATCCTGTGTAAACTGAAAATAATCATGCTGAAAAGAAAGTGATGAAACACTACAGCAGAGGACTAATTACATTGATAAGTGGCTGAAATAGAATGCTGTAATCCTATGCTTTACAATCAAGGAGTATCAAGCAAGGATCAAGCAAGGTTAGGATGTGGCCAACAGACCATGGTGCACTTGAACTAGACTTAGAAGCAGGTCATGGGGACATAAAAAATAAAAAAAGTAAGCATGCACTGTGGGCTTAGTTCCACATTTTAATCACCGGCGCTTCCCTCAGTGTCTATTATAAGGTCTACTCAACTAGTGAACCCTGCCTAAATGTGTGTCAAAGTATCAGTAAGGCCAAATTGCAGGTCTTACCTGTAGTTGCTTAATTAATTGTGAAAGGCAAAAGGCATGTCATTTCAGCCTCTGCATTCGCGTCAGTCAATAGTTGATGATATTGAACGTACAGAATCCTGTCTATTGTGATGTCTGACGAATGGTTGCTTGCGGAGGTGCAGTTGTTCCTCTTTTTTCCTTTTTTTTGTCTAAGAGAGTTTCAGTGATGAGAAGTGCCAGAGGGGCTGTGATATGCTTTTAGTGATTGAATGACACATAAGCTTTCACAAGGATGGGTATTGGTTTTATAGGTATACATGTATATGGTGGTGGAGTTGGTACACAGTCAACTTCAGAATTAAACATGTTTATTTGCCAGTATAGCTTATAATGATGATATATTCATTATATATATTCATTCAATATACCCATTCTAATCTTCAAGAAAGGGGCCATAATTGACTTATCAGTATTAGGGCGGTCAGATACATCCCTTGAACACAAATACACGGTACATTGGTCCTCCCTAATGTGCCCATGAACTTCCGCATGGAAGTGTGTCATGACAGGACCTATTTTTGCCATTAGCTGGAAAAACGTCAGCCTATTAACTCGGCCCTACAGTGTCTCTTCTGGCTGTGTGTGACTAGTGTGTGTATATGCATGAGTGTTGTTGTGGTTGTCTCCGTCTCGTACAGACCACATCATTATAATTGATTGAATGGTAGAAAGGTTGGCCTAGATTCTATTCTGGTTCAGATGAATGAGGCATAGCCAGGGGAAAATGGAATGATGGGGGGGAGTATGCATGATTTAGTAGTGTATGTTGCCAATTAAAACAAAGAAAAACCATGAATCCATAGGAAATCTGGTTTAGATCATTCCTGTCAAGGGGACACAGCATGGCTTTAGTCCATATTTCCTTGACCGTTCATTGCTTAAAAAGAAGTTTGAGAGGATTCCATGAATTATACCGTTTGCTTCCTTATTGTAGCAGTATATTTATTTGTGTTGTGGTGTGGAGTTATTAGAGACATGTTTCTGGATTTTGCTTATGGTTGGATATATGTTATGACATAAACAATAATCGGTTGAATGAGATATCTCTTTACCCCATCCTGTAGCTTTTCTTGTTGCTGCATATTTAGATCATAATGCATGAAAATTTCTTCCAGTGCACCATGTTCAACACATTCAGTTAAGGTGAATTGTTTTATAAGCAGAAGGTAAAATAATGAAATATAAAGGAAATTTTTAATGAAGGAATATTGTATTATTTTGCGATAATGTGGACTTGATTTACCAGCAGTAGTAATTTTGGGGTGACTTTTGAGCATTTTTTATGTAAGTAAATAATAATGTCTCAATACAACTAAGAAGTTCTTCCTATGTTCTTCCTTTGCTGTTCTCAGATCGGCCAGGTCTCAAGTACCCTCATCAGATAGAGCCATTACAGTTACAGGTCATACAAGCCCTCCAGTCCCAGGTCATGCACAATCATCCCAACGACCGCTCCATATTCCCGCGTCTCGTCACCAGGCTTTCTGACGTCAGGCAATTCAGTGTCATCAACTCCGACAAGATGCTCAATATCTTTGATGCAGGCAAATGAGGCACTGCTCTCTTCAGAGAAGAACAATCCTGCCAAATGTAAAAGACAATTGAAAGATTGAAAGCAATTTCGTGAAGAGATAGAAAGCTGACTGCCCGATGCTTTTGCATGGACAATAGAGGGCAGTCATCATGACTTCATTAGACCATGTTCCTTGGTGGCATCACCCCTAAGCATACAAGAACAAATGCATAGAAAGTTGAAAGATGCTGTTATAGGGGCACCACTGGGTAGGAGCATGTTCTACATGGCATTTTTGCTGGACGAAGTTGTGTAAAAAAATCCAGATTGTTGTGGAAGGATTGCTCTGCCACTTTGTTCCTCTCAAATACGAAGATCATCATTTTATATTTCCTTCCAAAGCTGCAGAAAGAAAAGAAATTCATGATCAGCCTGTTGAAATGAGCAAGAATAATAATGAAAACATATGTTGCACCTCATCTTGTCACTTGCTATGTATGAAATGTCCATTTGTATTATCCATTTCGTTTAATTTTCCCTTTGTTCCAAGTGTTTCGATTCATACTGAAAATTGGGAAATCATAAAATTATGGCTCTATTCTGCACTAAAGAACTATGTCCCAGGCTCTGTTTCTCTTCTGCTGAAGCCAAAAGGGTGTTAACTCATATACTTTTAGCACAGAATTAGTACCCTTCTGGCTAACAATAGGTGATTGCTTTTTATATTGGAATGTGATTTTGTATGTGGTTTTCCAATGCTGCATAATATAAAGATAGCTAATAAAGACCAAAGAAAGAACCCCCCCCCCCCCAACGAACAAAAAAAAAGCATTTAAAAGACAAAAACAAAAATTTAAAACTTGTGTAAGAGGACTGTATCTAGAGCCCTCAGTATAGGTTGTACAGTTTGAGATTTCCAATCAGTGACTGCAGATATGTGGCTACAAAATCATTCAAACATTTGATTTGATGATTTAAACTAGTCTTGCTCGTTTCTGATGATAAGCAATGCCACATTATTCCATGTTCATATTTTTAATTACTTCAGTGTAATTTTGGCAGAGCTTGTAACACTTCTTAAGATGTACCTGTACCCCTGCACCTGAAATGAAACAGATGTTGTGTATATGTATAAGGAGCCAACTAAAGCTACCTCTGCTCCATGTATTACATGCCAGCTTTATTTCACATTTTAAAATTAACCTGTTCACTACTGAATTCTTTAATTCTCATAAGCGTTATACATGAACCTCTCGGTTCCCGTAGTCTATGGGTTAACACTCTGTACATTGTTTCAGTTGATAACAGTTTTACATGACATACACTCCTATTCTGACTATGTTGAGACCGATACTCAGATGCTGCAGGGTACTCTTGACTTACAGAAAATTCCTCTAACGTTTTCCTCCCCATCTTGATACATTGTGTTAAAATTTGGACTAGCGTAAAGATTGATGTAAAGATTGGTATAAACGAATGTTAACAATTTAATCACATTTTCTTTCTTTGGCAATGGATCAGCAAAGGTTCCATTTCTTAGAAAGTAGTAATCTATGGCAGCTTTCTGTTCCACATGTATCCTGCTCATTTTGCTATTCTAATTTTAGTACTTATCTACAGAAAATACTGTTCCTTGTGGGAATTTGCAGTTTTAGAGTATGTTGTTTTGAATCCTAGCCATTGAAATGTTCTTTACACATTACACATTAAATTAATTACTTAGTATTGCATGTGCATCATGTGCATCGTAGCAGTGTTGCATATAATGACAGTGATGGTATATGCCTTTTCCATGCACTGTATCTGTGAAATAGTGTCATGTATACATGTATGCACTTATTGAAACAAAATATGTATCTTGCAACAAATTTACCACGGTATGTTGCATGACTGCATCAGTTGTTATGACATTCTAGTTCCTTTTGTTTTTATGTTTGTAGATTCTGGGGAATTCTGTTGTAAAGTGATTAATATCTAAAACAATACAAACCCATTATTTGATGGCTATGAATGTTGTGAAATCCACATGATTATTGGTTGATTTGTGACTGGTTCTAAAATCATGGTTTAGTTCTATGTTCTGTTTGCGGTCATACCTTGTATTCTGAATCGTTACCATGGATAAGAATATGTTGTTACTGTCAGCTCAGAGCCTGAAATACGTTACTCATATCTTTTAACAAGGAGTTAACACCCTTCTGGCTCTCAGCATTACATTATGTAAGAGTATGTTTTTATGCTCCGGCGTACATATACCGTTCTTACACTTAAAGGGAAGGTTGAGTTCTGGGAAAGGTGAAAAATAATTTGTGAGCTTTCCCATTCCTTTTCTGTCAGTTTGGAAGAACATCATAGTAGAAATGTCTCCTGAAAAATGATTTCTCAAAATGCCTTTATATTAAAAATATGACGCAAAATAGCTGACGGGTTCAGGCCGAACATTCATGCCACATCTGTGTGCTGTGCATGTGCTTTTGAGCGAGTTTGGGTGGATTTTGTATCATTTTGATGATTCCAAAACCTCACAGTATTCATCAATCCTTATTTAGACATGATCAACCTTTCCCAATTGCTTCCAGACATTTCTTTCACAATTTAATCACATGACCAGAAGTCAGTTTTATCTTTAACACATCTACCCACTGGCTGAATTTCTGTTTTCACCAGTACCAACTTATGTCATGTCAGAGAAAACAAACATCAAGTGTGTGCAATTTAGAAATACTACATTACTTCATAATAGTTTTTAACTTATTCCATGGTTTTCTTTAAATACCCTGTTGGTTCTATTTAACTGTGATAAACATGTTTAATGAACAGTAATGTCACACAGGGTGCAATATGTATCCAAAAAATTAAGAGTTAGGCAAGAAGGACAGTTTCAATTTGAAGTGGGGCAAAAATTGAGACGGTGAATTTTTATGAAATGTAACTTATTTGAGAATATTGTGGTGATATTGTGATGTAGTGCTTACTACATTGTTTTTTTGTCATTAAAGAAATGTATAAATGCTTTATAGACAGTCCTAAACTATAATTGTCATGTCAGAAGATATAATAATTCTTGTACACATGGCCTATGTGAATGTATTATGAAACTGTATTAAGTTGTATGTTTTCAGAATTGTACAGCAGATTATATGATATTAAAATGGCACATAAACAATTTAATTAAAGAATTGATTGTTGGGTTTTTGTTTTAATGTTTTGGTTCTCTGAAGAGCTTGGAGCTGTTCTTTTGAATATCAAAATTTGAACTGCGTGTTCTTGTAAGCTTTATACAATAAGAAATGGGAGTCGAGATGGGAGAGAGAGAGAGATTGTTATTGGGAGTGTACATGATCATTATCTGGGCCCTGTTTCATGAAACTCTATTAACAACTAGCACAAATCTATGCTAAATTTTCTCTCAGCCAATCAAATTCATTGATTAATAACTACAGTTAAAATGTCAAGAAGATATATAGACAAAAAAATAAAAGAACATGGACCGGGGAATAGATAGAATAAATGAAAAAGGGGAGAGAAGAAAATGGAATCAGAAAGGTAAATAACCCGACAAAAAATAAAGCTGGAATGTGAGAGAGATATAGATAGAATAATATGTGAACAGGGGGTTAGCATGAAAATTAAAGGTAATTGAAAGTGAGAAGGCCTGCAGAGAGGAGAAAGAGGGGGAATGGATAGTAAAAAAGAGAGAGAGAGGGTGGTGCACTGTTTGAAAGTGACCAAGTTCTCATAAATTCTAATATTGGGCAAGCAAAGTATCTTAATAAAGCACCTTTCAGCAACACCACTGATATTTATGCATTACCTTACATATTGAGTGCTATCTGTACACATTAATCTCTGAATTATTTGCATGCTGCCTTTTCCAACTTTCCCTTCGCTTATGTTTTTTTTCTTCAGGTTTTCTCTAAACAATTTTGGCTATCTCTATGGCCCGTATTCTGAACTCGGGTTTAACTTAAACCATGGTCTAAATGTGTGGTTTAACTATGGGTAGCCAAAAATGTCAAAACTTTGTTATATTGTATGTTCCTTATGTTTACTGGATTCTGGTCTCATGATTTAACCGTCAAGAAAAAGTATTGTACTTTCATTCCCAGACAGTTTTTTAATAGTTTGAGTACCAAAAATGCTGATAAATTGAATATCTACTGTTAGAGATCTGTGTCACGTTTGGCTGCCCATAGTTAAACCACACATTTAGACCATGGTTTAAGTTAAACCGGAGTTCAGAATACGGGCCTATATCTCCAGAGCCCTACATACACATGTAGTATGTATGTAGGGCTCTGTCTATTTCCAAAGTCTAGCGCCCTCAATCATCAAAATGCAACCCAAACATTATTTTGTAAAGTGGTTTCTCGACTTTGCGTTTGTTTGTTTAGGATGTTTTGGGGTTTTCGGACCCCTATCCCAAGTAAAGTAAAAGAACATTGCAGCTATAATTCTCATTTAGTGTAAAAAAAATACAAATTAATGAACAAGTAAACATGAACATTAACAAATTATTATAAAACATAGCCATAAAGCTGTAAAGTTTGTCTGAACGATTGTTGTCAATTGATATTCGGACAGGCATTAAACTGGTAAAATTTGAACAGCGCCATCTTACAGTGACTGCTAAATTAAACTTATAACTTTGATGGGAAAATAACATCCTACCATACTAATGATGACCATTAATAACACCATTTTCACACACACACAAAATATTAATTGCATTTTAATTTGAATTTTGACAAACAGCTTGTTTGGATAACAGGCACATTTCATATTTCAAACTATTAGTTTTCACTTTGCAAATGTGGAAGATTGCCTACAGGTATATTCTAAGCTTCTACAAACTAGAGTGGGGCATGATGGGAAAATGAGAGGCACAGACATTTTTCAAATCCAGTTAAAAGATGGCGTCATTAGGAGGTTCAGTTTAGAGTACCTACATAAAGAGAATAGCGACAACTCGTGATTTGAACGCCATTTTGTTTCCTCTGCTATGCAACATTTCTATTCAATTCCGATGAGCACCTGGGTGTTCTCAATAGAAAGAATTCAAACGCCATTTTGTTTCCTGAAAAGTAAGACGTCCATGTCGCTACTCTCTGTTTCTTGGGGAATCACCCACCATTCGATGCCGAAAATGCTTGTGGATAAAATCCACCTAAAACATAGCCTTTTGACAAGGCCCTCGTGACCTAATTGGCTATTTTTCTCGGCAAGTAAGCTAGTAGTGGCTGCATAACAAGACTAGCCGCCCAGCCCGGTGAATGCGCGATCGAGCGACTTGAGTCCGAGGGCTAGGGCCTTTTGGAACCTGGCTTGTATTTCTTATGCTATCCTTTGTTCCTAGCGAGGATCTGCTACCTTATAGATAGGTAGGAACCAATCAGCGAACGTATCTTCGCATGACGTCGGCATAAATTTGGTATGCAAATTCGCCTTCATCTCAGCTAGCTCGCTTGGCACCCGGCGCTGCGGACCGTGCAAGCTACATCAATCATGGAAAGCAAGCCCCGCAGATACCGTTGTGATTGGTCGATAATCCTCGGTAGGCGTGTTAGCATACGAATGTCAACTCGTGAATAATTCATATCGGACAATGGAAACCCAGGTTCCAAAAGGCCTCGCGACTAAAGTCGCTCGATCGCGCGTTCACCCGGGCCGTGTTGATACTTTTCGTCACCGGCTAGTCTCATCTCAGGCACAGCATGACGAGGAAAATAGCCAAGTCACGAGGCCTTGTCAAAAGGCTATATATATAAAGGTACTCTAGTTCAGTTTACTGTCACATGCAGTCACATGCAGTCAATTTCTCTCCTCTTTCTGTACTTCCTTTTACTTTTCCCTCGTTACTTTCACACATTGTGTATGATATGTTTATGCTTTTCCCTATCTGTTGGCCATTATCCTCTTTTTTTTTGTTATGTAAATTACTATTATTGAATACTTTCACCTGAGGGGTCCACAATTTACAAGCTCAGCTTCACAGTGGACCTCTCCATTTCCAACCAAACATTGATAAAATTATTTTTCATACTGCAATAGCTTGATACATCTTATCTAATCTACAATTCTGTTATATTTATGTTTTGTATATATTGCGTGTATCCTACTTTGTTGATTTAATGATATTTATGTGAATTGCTCTTTTGTTGGAAATGAAAAAAAAAACTGAAACTGAACTGAAACTGAAACTTGAATTATAGAGTATAGGTATGACACGGCCATCGATGATAAACATAACAGCTGCATGAGCACTATAGGGTATACAACCTTTAATTTCAGGGGGGGGGGGGGTAACCTCGCTGGTCATAAGGACCGCTATACATAAGGACCACTTATTCATAAGAACTGCTATCCATACCGCGTGACTAAATGAATAGCGGTTTTGTATGAATATAGCGGTCCTTCTAAATAGCGAGCAAACCATAGACAAATCACCTCGCTATTAAGGACCTCCATTCATAAGGACCACTATTCATAACTTTTCATAAGGACCGCTATTCATAACGCGTGTTAAATGAATAGCGGTCCTTATGAATATCGAGCGGACCCGGGGTGGGGTTAAGTAATCTATTAACTTTAGTTGTTTTTCGTATTTTGGGTGGTATTCTATAGACCATTATTATCTTTTATAATTATGTTCTGAATTTCCTATACCAAAAATGAAAAGCTGGCGTTAAAAAAAAATATTTAGGGCTTAAATTTGCAATAAGGCATTTCAGCATGTTTCTAAATACAACAAAAAAAGAACCCCCCTTAATCGAAATGGCATAACTGTTTTAACAAAAAGGTTTTGAGCAAAATAACTTGGCAGGAGTGTTCCTACGTAATTTTTTTTTCTGTGAAAATGAGATTGGTCCATTGAGTCATGCATGAGTGAGGAAACATTACAGCAAATATTGTCACTTTTCAAAAGTCACAAGGGTTATTTTGGGGATTCTGTGAAAGGAGATTTTAGCGAATTCGGTTTCTGGTGCATATTTATGTGTTGTTGTTTATCATCCATCGCTTGACCCCCTCACACCTATTCCGACACTTTTTTTGTCTCGCCCACCGGAGGTGAAGGCGAGGCTAAGGGATCCAAATTCCGTCCGTCGTCCGTCCGTCCGTCACAAACGTTATGACAGATAACTTTGCAACCGTCGGTCACTTTTCAACCAAACTTGGGTTGTAGATGCACTGAGGGGACCTGCATGTTATGGTGCCGTTGGAGGTCACATGATAAGGTCAAAGGTCATTTCAGGTCAAATGTTAAAGTTTACCTGCAAGACTCTCTTATGACAGATAACTTTACAACCGTCACTCACTTTTCAACCAAACTTGGGTTGTAGATGCACTGAGGGGACCTGCATGTTATGGTGCCGTTGGAGGTCACATGATAAGGTCAAAGGTCATTTCAGGTCAAACGTTAAAGTTTACCTGCAAGACTCTCTTATGACATAACTTTGGAACCATCAATTTTCAACCAAACTTGGGTTGTAGATGCACTGAGGGGACCTGCATGTTATGGTGCCGTTGGGGGTCACATGATAAGGTCAAAGGTCATTTCAGGTCAAACGTTAAAGTTTACCTGCAAGACTCTCTTATGACAGATAGCTTTGCAACCATCACTCAATTTTCAACCAAACTTGTCTTGTAGATGCACTGAGGGGACCTGCATGTTATGGTGCCTTCGGAGGTCACATGATAAGGTCAAAGGTCATTTCAGGTCAAACGTTAAAGTTTACCTGCAAGACTCTCTTATGACAGATAACTTTGCAACCGTCACTCACTTTTCAACCAAACTTGGGTTGTAGATGCACTGAGGGGACCTGCATGTTATGGTGCCGTTGGAGGTCACATGATAAGGTCAAAGGTCATACGTTAAAGTTTACCTGCAAGACTCTCTTATGACAGATAACTTTGCAACCATCACTCACTTTTCAACCAAACTTGGGTTGTAGATGCACTGAGGGGACCTGCATGTTATGGTGCCGTTGGGGGTCACATGATAAGGTCAAAGGTCATTTCAGGTCAAACGTTAAAGTTTACCTGCAAGACTCTTATGACAGATAACTTTGCAACCATCACTCAATTTTCAACCAAACTTGGGTTGTAGATGCACTGAGGGGACCTGCATGTTATGGTGCCGTTGGAGGTCACATGATAAGGTCAAAGGTCATTTCAGGTCAAACGTTAAAGTTTACCTGCAATACTCTCTTATGACAGATAATTTTGCAACCGTCACTAACTTTTCAACCAAACTTGGGTTGTAGATGCACTAAGGGGACCTGCATGTTATGGTGCCGTTGGAGGTCACATGATAAGGTCAAACGTTAAAGTTTACCTGCAAGACTCTCTTATGACAGATAACTTTGCAACCGTCACTCACTTTTCAACCAAACTTTGGTTGTAGATGCACTGAGGGGACCTGCATGTTATGGTGCCGTTGGAGGTCACATGATAAGGTCAAAGGTCATTTCAGGTCAAACGTTAAAGTTTACCTGCAAGACTCTCTTATGACAGATAACTTTGCAACCGTCACTCACTTTTCAACCAAACTTGGGTTGTAGATGTACTGAGGGGACCTGCATGTTATGGTGCCGTTGGAGGTCACATGATAAGGTCAAAGGTCATACGTTAAAGTTTACATGCAAGACTCTCTTATGACAGATAACTTTGCAACCATCACTCACTTTTCAACCAAACTTGGGTTTTAGAAGCACTTGGGGGACCTGCATGTTATGCTGCCATCAAAGGTCATTTCAGGTCAAATATAGTTTACCCGCAAGACTCTCTTATGACATAACTTTTGTAAACGTCACTTTCCAAACATTAGTAATGTAGATATATGCAAGCATATCTTATGCAGATTTATGCACTTGGGGGACCTGTTGCATGGCAACAGAGATCACGATATTTCTAGTTATCGCATGTGGGCGAGACACATTATCGCTAATGCCTTGTTATGGGTGGGTGAGCACAATTTTATAAAAAATTCTGAATCCTGAATTTGACATTGCAAATCCATTCAGCTTACTGAAAAAAATAACTAGATATTTTTACCAAAATGTATCCCCACATGTTGTGTGAACATAGTAGGTTGTCATCGTGTCATTGTTGAGTGAGCACACTTTAAAAATCGCGCAAGAATTCTAAAATGCACTGTTAAATATAAAGTACAGTTCTGGTCATGCAATTATATTGTGAAAGAAACTGTCTCAAATGAATTGGCAAAGGTTGACCAGGCCTACATAAGAATTGTTTATACTTTGTTTTGGAATCATCAAAATAGATAAGAAATTGACCCACTCTCGCTTAAAAACACATGTACTGCACACAGAAATGGGTATTTGGGACCACACACACAAGTGGCATGAATGTCCTGCCCGAACATTTCAGCTATTTCTAGTCATATTTCGAAAATAAGAGCATTTGAAGTGCAATCATTTTCAGAGGATGTTTCTACTATGATATTCTTCCAAACTGACATAAAAAGAATGAGAAAGCTCACAAATTATTTTTCACCTTTCCCAGAACTCAAGATTCCCTTGAATACAGCATAAAAATGTTTGCCTTTAATGCTTGCCCACTCATGCATGACTCGATGAATCAATCTCATTTTTACAGGGAAGTTAGTCAAAAAGTGTAAGAACACTCTTGCCAAGTTATTTTGCTCACAACTTTTTCGTTAAGAAGTTATGCCAATTTGATTAAGCGGGGAGTTACTTTTTTGTTGTGTTTATATAGGCCTACTCTGGATAAAAGAATGTTTTTGAGTATGTGTATTAAAACTGCATTTCAAGTGACAAGTTTCAGAAGTTAACAGAATTGATGATAATAAGTAAATAAAGCACTTTATAAATATGCTGTTGAATTTCTTAAATCAGCAAACAGTTAATAGACAACGTATTTGCAAAAACCTTTTGAAAAAAAATGCACACCCTCACAACACGAATAAACTACCTACTGTAAACAGTTTGGACACGAGTCCTGACAAATCACAAAATACCATGGTGATGTTGTCGATTAATCAGCAATTCACATTCTGTCTCAAGTTCATTTCAATAAATATAAATTTCCACCTCATAAAATTTGATGAAATTTTGTTGGCAATCTAATTAGATTCATTTTTCAATTCTTACTGAAATTTAAGATTAGGGGCCTATGTTCTCTAGAAACATTGAATGGTACATTTTTTAATGAGTCTGTTCTTCTATGCTTCGTAAAAAGTCCTTTAGAGAAGAAACAAAAGATGCGAGAAGTCCAAAAAATGGTTTGTCATCAATAAAATCGTTACATTCTTATATCCTCTAACATTTCGGATTTTTCTAGGGTAAAGGGGGTGGTGGTGTTTGCAAATGTTTCATCAGTTCATGGGTCAAATTATCGCCTTGCGTATTCATAGTTTTCAAGTACAGGGTTATGTGTCCATACAACTAAATTTATATTTGGCCAAACATGAAATCAATGCGCAGCTAAAGAATAAAAGATAAAGTAGAGTTCTGTTCATGCAATTGCATGGTGAAAGAAACTGTCTCAAAGGAAATGGGAAAGATTGACCATGTCTACATGAGTTGTTTTATATTGTGTTGGATCATCAAAATAGATAAGAAATTGGGTGCCAGGTAAAAATGCCAGAGGAAAAAATGCCAGAGGTAAAAATGCCAGAGGTAAAAATGCCAGAGGTAAAAATGCCAGAGGTAAAAATGTCAGTGGTAAAAATGTCAGAGGTAAAAATGCCAGAGGTAAAAATGCCAGAGGTAAAAATGCCAGAGGTAAAAATGCCAGAGGTAAAGAATAGCTAGTACATCCCCCCCCCCCCCCCACCCATCCCCGGCCCGGATATAGCATGCATGCATGTATTGTTTGCCACTCGCTTTCAGTTGACGACCCTTTTTTTGTTAAACACTTCAATGTTGTATTTTTTTCACATTTAATTCACTTGAATATATCTGCATCTTGTTTATAACTTAATGTACATGGGGGCTGCAGCCCCCTCCCCACACTTTTTTCAGTAAGCACGTGCAAACGTGCAAAAATGTGGTATACACTTGACTACATGTATATACACACGCAAGCACGCAAACCCTTTTTCCCCCTTATTTTTAGAAACACACTTACACACATTAATATTCCAAATACCATTTATTTAATGCACGATAAAAGAGCACTGTCTACAGATAAAATGCGTTGCACAATGGCATAACCCATGATCTTCGCAAGTCCAGAAATGTGTATTTAACCACTCGACTACGACACTTCTACCCACTTTTGTTTTCCAATGATCTTTATTTTGATTCCACTCAATAATTATACATAAATCATAAATCAACATTTCAATGAAAGTATTTGTATATACATATTTTACTGGATTGTCTATTAGTTTTATTATAGGGACCACTCTATTAGGGAGACACGAGGACAAAGACGCAATACAAAAGAATGTCTCCCTAATAGACAATCCAGTGAAATATATATTTATTGTAATGAAATCGACGCTGCTTCCTCCAGCTGCGGTTTCGGTCAGGATAGCCCGAGCTGAGGACGTGGTACGTTTGGCGGAAATATACCACCTTGTCGAACCTGCTTTCTCTCCAAACCGTCACTACTGTGCTATTTCTGCTAGTTTACTCTTCAGAAGTACGCAGTACCGCACGACCATGTCCAGAAGTACGCAGCACCGCACAACCATGTCCAGACTTCGTTTTCAGTAGATTGTCATCCACCAGCTTCCCTGCAATGAGGTGCTAAGACAGCCAGACAAAGCCAGGAAATCAATCACCGGCGTAGCGATTGAACAAGTTATCTCGAGATCTTCCAAATCAGTATATTTGGAAAGACTGTGCAAAACCATCATTTGAATCATTTGGCCTGCACACCAAGCCAGCCTGAAGTGTCAACCACCGCACTATCTAGCCTTTTGTCGAGGCCCTGGCGCTGTTGAAATCCTTGGCGATATGGAGGCAAAATTTCCTACTGAATTATGCATGAAAACGTGAATAGTTATAACCGCGGCGATCGCCCAGCAAATTGGCCAATGAAATCTCAAGGATTTCTTAGTTTACTTCAGTTCTGGACTAGTCTATTATTTTTTGGGGGGATTACGTAAATCTCTTGCTCAAAATACATTCACAGACAAGCACATTATGAAGAATTCGATCTCTAGCTTACAAACCATGGTAATTTGAAATAAGACAAATGTACATATTTCTCAAGAGATCATCATATATTTACAAAATTAATGAAGAATGGGCAATAAAAGTCACCGTTCAACAATAGATGCATCTCCATCAATTCTGATGTAACCAAGGAGTTACCAGCAACTTCACTGCCCGGCAAGGCCCCGGGGGATCCGCCTGGCACTAGCCCTCGCGATGCAGCAGTCTCACTCTCCATCCCTGGCCCACGGAGGTAATCAGCACAGGGTAGCGCGTGAAAAATAACACTTTTTCCATAGCCAGTAGGCAGATTCACAAAAACATCTTGTCCTTTAAGTGCAGATTTGATTGTATCAACTTGCAAATCTTTGAATCTGTCAATCTTCAACATTCTAGCGGCATATTCTAAGCTCTTACAAATATCTTCATCACTCGTCGTGGAAGAAACGTTGAACGCCATTTTGGGCTGCGATTAGTTAATATGTAAGAAATAATAGCGTGCTTGAGTCATGAATATTTAACATTACGTCATGGTAGCTCGCGCTTATTGGATGATTTTCACCGACCAAAATTTGGTCGGAATATTCGTCAAAACAATGAAATACAAAAGAAATTCAGATCGGGTGTCAAGAGGCCCCGTCGGCGCAAGCACCTCGGTTTTCCCTCCATATCGCCAAGGATTTCAACAGCGCCAGGGCCTCGACAATAGGCTACGCACTATCAGGTTCGGTGAGCGATGACTAGGCATACAGTGAATGATTCAGCCGTAGACCATTTATTCAGCAAATACACAATTACATATGCAATTACATGTACAAGAAAAAGTGGTTAATTAAATACTCATGCAATAATCAACTCATATTTTCCTAAATTTCCTTGCTTTAACCTAGGTAAATGACCTACCAGATTAATTGGCATAGATTGCTAAATAACTTTTTTTTTTTAAATATATATTTACCCTTCCACAGGGCTCCTTTATTATGTATAAACATTCATTTCACATGAAATCGATACATGCACTATTCCATGACATTGTCAAATAAATATTCAAACATAAGAACATAACAAAATAACCTCGGTCACACTGTGACATAATAAGATAAGACAGAAAATATAATGTGTATTCTTAATTATAATTATCACAATCAAACAAACAAAATTTGAACAAAAAAATTCAGAAACATTTGGTAAAATAAAACCATTTTTTCATAAAATTATTTTCTTTAAGACTTGTTTTTGCTATATAACTTTCCATATCATAATAAGATTTAACAGCTAACATAACTTTTCCAAACAGTGGTATGTGGTTTTTGCATTTAGCTGAATAAATTTCTTTTCTTACGATAATTAAAATACAATTAAGAGCGTTGTTATGACATCCATTAAAGCCGAACAATTTATTCTGGTTTGTGAGTTTGAGCTTTATATCAGTCTTACGGAACAACCATTCCTCAAGTTTTGACCATATAACATTTGAATGTGGACAGTAACAAAAAATATGAGTAATAGTCTCTTCACTACTGTTACAAAATGTACATTTCTTATCAGTAACTAATTGGAATTTTAACAATGAATCTTTCATGTAAAGTTTTCTGTTTGAAATCTTAAACTGAAACCACCTCATATTTATATCAATAGTTGATTGAAAGGGAGTCAAACAATATGAATACCATGCTTTATCTTCGAGTTCTAAATCCTGTTTCCATTTTGTAAGGCTAATACATTCTTTAACGTTATGTTTTAAAAACGACTGGTAAATATGTGAACACCCTTTTTTCATTTTCAATATAAGAAGTAATGCTTCAGGTATAATACATGTAGGTTCCATCAACTTTGGTATAACACTCTTTTTAAAACCAGACCGAATAGCATTGCACAGCCCATAGTATTGAAGGAAATTTATTTGTATATTGAATTTATGTTGAAGTTCAAAATACGATAGAAATGTACCATCTATTTTCAAAATATCATCGATGAAACGTATTCCTTTCACACTCCAAGATTCAAAATATATTGAATTATTGTTCACTTTTATCCTGTGATTATTCCAAAGAGATTGACATGCAATAGTATCTACAGTGAGTTCAACCAAATCTGAAAAAGCGAAAAGCACCTCTTTCCAAAATGGATTAAGCGTGACAGTAGCTAATTGTAATGTTCGGACCCCCTATATAATTGGAAAGAATATGACGTAGGAAAAAACGAGAGAAACATATGATAAGTAAAGTTGCTATCAGATGAGTCACTAATAAATCTTCTGACCCATGATATCTTAAGAGATTTGATATGTATAGAAATATCAGTCATTTTAATTCCACCATCCTTATATAACTGACACATTTGTTCCCTTCTTATTTTATCAGGTTTATTACCCCATATAAACGAGTAAAAACATCGATTTACCTCTTTAATAATTTGTGAATTTGGTTCTGGAAGTGATAGAAACAAGTAATTTAATTTGGGTATAAATAACGATTTAATTATGGTTACTCGTCCTAAGGGGGTTAACGATCTTTTCAACCATGGGTTCGTTTGATTTTTAATTTCTTTTATCTTTTCACAATAATTATGTTCAACCATCTGTGATAAATGTACTGAAAAGTCTATACCTAGGTACCTAAAATAACCTTCAGATATCCAGTTCAATTTGTATTCATGTAAAATTTCTGCTTTAAGAGACCTGTTCTTCCCGATCCATATAACGTGCGTTTTTGTTATGTTGATTTTAAGATCGGACATATTTTTAAAGTCATTAAGTATTTCGAGAGCACACTGTAAATCTTGCCTAGTACCATTAACTGTCAAAAGGGTATCATCTGCACATTGCAATAGTTTGAGTGTTTTCCCATTCATATTCAATCCAACTAAAGAATTTGAGTGACGCATTAGGATACCAAGTATTTCACTCACTAACAAAAACAGGTAAGGAGACAAAGGATCTCCCTGGCGACACCCTTGTCCTATTAAAAATCTATCTGTACAATGTCCGTTAACTAAGACACACGAGGAAGCGTTTTCATAAAACAATTTAATCCACTTCTGTAAAGATGGGCCAAATTGAAAGAAATCCAAAACTTTATAGAGGAATTTGTGCGACACAGAGTCGAATGCCTTTTCAAAGTCAATAACCAGTAGCATGCCTGCTATATCATTTATTTCAGTGTAAAGTAATGTGTCATATAATAAACGTATATTTTCCCTTATGAAACGACCCTTTATAAATCCCTTTTGATTTTCATGTATCAAGTAAGACAAAACACCTTTTAGTCTATTAGCTATACAACCGGATGCCAGTTTATAAATAACGTTTAGCAAGGAAATAGGGCGCCAGTTTTTAAGTAAATCTCGAGACTTGTTCCCTTTCGGAATCAAAGTTATAATCCCCAATTTTTGCGATTGTGATAAATGTCCTGTAAAATAAGCATGGTTCAAAGGCTTTACTATAAAATGTTTTATATCTTCCCAAAAGAAACGGTAGAATTCTACCGTAAAGCCATCTTGCCCAGGGGATTTATTATTTTTCATATGTTTTAACATAGCATAAACTTCATCGACACTTAATGGACCTTCAAGCAATAAAGACATTTTTGATGACAATTTTGGAATGTCAGAATAATTCAATAAAATTTCCAAATTTATTAATTTTACTTCTTTTTCTGTATAAAGATTCGAATAAAAATTAAACACCTCTTTATGCAATGCATGTTGTTAATTAATGATATCACCATTTTCAGTAGATAGTTCACGTATTTCTCTATTAACTTTGTTTTGTTTTTCCAAATTCAAAAAGAATTTTGAGGGTTTTTCCCCAAACTCCATCCACTTTATACGAGATCTCATGGCGATTCCTTCATTCTGTTTTGAGCGGAAGGTTTCAAGTTCTAATCTTATTTCTTTAAATTCCTTTGATAAAGCAGTCTTATCATTCTTTATTACCAATTTTCTTTCTAACTCTTCAATTTTCTTTTCTAAATATTGTTGCCTATTTACACCATCTTTCTTTAAAAAGGAAGCATACGATATAGCTTCTCCCCTTATAATCATCATCAAAGTTTCGAAAAATAATTGATCATTTATAATAAATTCACAATCACCAACTATAGAATCTACCGTGTCTTTTGCGTAAAATAAAATAGTTTCTTTTGTTTTCTTAATTTGTAAAACAAAACCGTCGTTTTTTAACAAAGAATTATTGAATTTCCAATAACCAGAACCTCGCTTTATTTGATTTAAGCTCAGACTTCGACTAATTAAGGAGTGATCCGTTCGATAACCCGGAGAAATATCAACCCTGTGAACTAACGAAAGAAATTCTGAAGATATCAAAAAGAAGTCTAATCTGCTTTGTTTAAAAGGGTTTGGCTGTCGCCATGTATAGGATCTTTTAGTTGGATATTTAATTCTCCATGGATCGCATAAATCTAATGCACTCTTCATTTCCTTAACTTGTTGTTTTGCTCGAGGTCTAAAACCACAAAGTTTCCTACATTGTCTATTTTCTGTCTATTTATATTTACTGGGACCGTATCTTTAAAAAGAATAGCTACTCCCCTTGAGTTGGACGTATTACAAGAGAAAAAACATTTGCCTCCCCATCCCCTGCGTATTTCGTTCTCTATATCTGGTACAAAATGAGTATCCTGAATACAACACACGTCACATTGTTTTGACTTTAAATATAACAAAATATCCTGCCTTTTCCGACTATCACCTAGGCCACGACAATTCATGGAAATAAACGTAACGTCATCGTGCATCGTAAATGAGTTTGATAAGAAAAAGAAATAAGGAACTACCTGTGGAAGTATTAACTTTTTGTATACAAACGACAAGAACAAAAACAAAGACACCAACAGCGACAAGACAAATACAATACAACAAAAAGGAGGACTCGCACTGCGAGCCCTTGGAACGACACACAACGGAAAGTCGAATGACTATCCTCCATAGGGGATCCTACAAAATTCATTTCATACGTTAATTCATGTACAACGCTAGAACCTTGTCTATCTTACAAAAACAATGTTTTTCACATCCTCTCTCCATTAAAACGAAAATTCGACATGTGTTTAGCACAAAACCTCATGTAAATTAACATCAGTGTCCATATCAATACAAAAAAAAAAAAAAAAAACCCGATGTAGGCCTATAAAACATGCATTAACTAGATTTTTACATCTGGGTTATAATTAAACCCTTTCATAACCAATGCATCATCAATCACTGATAATATGTACATGTATTATGAATGGAGAGAGTAGGAGGGAGAGGAAGAGGCACAGAGATATAGAGAGGAAGAAAGAAAATATCAGCCCAACAAGTGCTGTATTAAATATTCACACATTCCATTTTGATGGAAAGATTGTTCAATTACTTTGGAAGTTCTATATCTTCAAATGAATACAGTTTTCCTCCTCTACCATTATATCCCCATGCCTCCGCCAAAACTTCTCCAACTACCAGATGCAAATTGGAAAAGAGAAAAATTTAATAATTCAGTAACCATGATGCTGAAGAGTAGTATGCGGTTACAACTATTATAATAGTTACAGTCAATAGTACTTTGTACACCGTCACCAATGTTTATTTAAGTTTGTCCTCATTCATGCTCTCTTCGTATAGAATAAAAGGTCCTTTTAAACACAAATATGAAAGTTATTTTTTCATTTTAGTGAGATTTTTTCCAGTTATTATCTTTCTTAATATCATTCAAAAAGTTAATACCTACTTCTATCTCCTCAGCATCATGGTCACTAAGACTATACAGTATAGACATGAGTCTTTGGACAGACTATAATCTGTATGAACACTAAATGAAACAATTAATTTCTTAATAGTGTCTGTATCTCAAATAAACTAGTATAAGCTGATATTCAATTTATCATAATATCTGTCAGAAATTTGTGTCTATACTGAGATCAGTTCACTATGTTACAGCAATAATACATGAATGATTCCAACTCATTCTGTTCCTGAGATGAAACCATGTTCTCCTTTCCCCCAGGTTTTCACAATTTTGACAATGATGTGAAAACACTATTTTTTCATTATGTATTGTTTCTATAGTTACACATACTTTAAAATCGATTATTTCAACAACAACAAAAATATATGTACAGTTAACAACAAAATTATTCATACCCCTTGGAAAATTCTAGTTTTTTGCATTTTTCCTAAAAATGAATGGTTAACTGAATTTAATTGCACATCACATGAATACATTTAGTTATCATCTGCAAATTAAAGCTGTTTCTGGTTTCACCTCATTTGCATAACAATAGAAAAGGTGAATTATCCAAACTGGGTGATGTTCAAAATTATTCATACCCTTGGTGATCTATTGACTTTGCCAACCAGTATGAATCCAGTCCTTGTGATTAATGCTAGTAACACTTTCTTCACACTGTCACAATGCTTCTGGAGGTCTCTACTGAGATATCAGGCCAATACCTGGTCTCCAATGGCCCAATCTCCTTGAGGATGTTGTCCACACATGCCATCACCTGGTCTTCAGGGGATTCGATGGATTTAAAGCAGATTTTGTGTTTGCAGGTGGTGTAGTTTTAGACGTCATGAGGATAGGACTATGATATTGATATTTTCGTTAATATTCCTTACATTTTTAATGACAATTCTGTATCTAAGTTGAAACAAAGCACTCTTCCTGGAGAGACTTCCCTAGAGGCATTCACTGTTGCACTGTCAAGGGAAGGCATTTCCTGATACTTTTGTTCCATTATTATTAAGAATGTTGAGGGAGGCCATGGTAGTTGTCTAAAGGTTGGATGGTGCCAATTTTATCAGTTTATTCAGTTACACTGATTGACACATTTTTGATATGGACACCTGCAAGTGGGTACTCTAGTGAAGCTTAAAATACTGATCTTTATGTTCCAGTGCACTGTCAAACTGGTAGCATTTTGTGCACTGTAGCTGGTAACATGGAGGGCATATGGTACAAATTTGGTTTACATTCATTTTGATATCAAGGATTGTAGCTTTCATACCAAAGATACAAAGAATATACCATATAAAGATTGATATACATTAACAGTCAATGTGGGATGTGTATGGTACTCAAAGGTTACATACTGTTATTCATGGTTACCTGACGTTAGAGTCATGAAATGACTTTAATATCACCAACATGGCCTTCCTGAGCACTCTGATTAAGAATGGGGCCAATGAATAAAGGTGAACCCTCCCACAGGCAGTGCAAAAGGGAAGGGCTCTTCAGGAATGGTGCTATGCTTCATAAGTAGATACAGAATTTTCATTAAAATGCATGGAATAAATGACCGAAAATTTCAATATCATAGTCCTGTCATCATGAAGTCGATAACTGCATCACCTGTAGGACACGAAATCTAATGAACTCCCTGAAGGTCAGGTGAAGGCATGTGTGGACACATCCTCAAGGAGATTGGGCCATTGGAGACCAGGTATTGGCCTGATATCTCAGTAGGGACCTCCAGAAGCATTGTGACAGTGTGAAGAAAGTGTTACTAGCATTAATCACAAGGATCGGATTCATACTGATTGACAAAGTCAATAAATCACCAAGGGTATGAATAATTTTGAACATCGCCCAGTTTGGATAACTCACCTTTTCTATTGTTATGCAAATGAGGTGAAACTGAAAACGGCATTCATTTGCAGATGATAACTAAATGTATTCAAGTGATGTGCAAGTAACATTTAACCATTCATTTTCAGGAAAAATGCAAAAAAATAGAATTTTCCAAGGGGTATGAATAATTTTGTTGTTAACTGTATATATATTATATGCTTTTCCTTCTAGCACGTCAATATTTTCTCATCCAATTATCCTATGCGAAAACCTTTCTCAGTTTGTTATCTTGCTTCACATATACGTCAGGAGTGAACTTCTTTCAAGAATCACTTTTTACTAAACCTTCATAACCGTAATATAATATATTTGTGAATTTATACTAAAGCCACCATATATCTTGAAAAATCAATGTCTATACCAGAAGGCATATGTTCACCACTAGCGTTCACCACTAAACATCTTTTCGTCTGACATATGACATCGAATAAAAGCACTTCTCCCTTCATTTTTCAAACATTTACATGAACTTCATAGAAATGCTCTTTCCCGACCAGGAAAAATTGAAATGAAAATAAAAAAATTCCTTCCCTATCCGGAAAAAAATATTTCCTTTTATAAAAAGAATTTCTCCGCAAAAAAACAAAACAAAACCCAACTCTTTTCTTTTTGGTTTCATTCTCTTTATGTTTCACATAGTTCTTAAAAATCTGGTTACTACATGACTTGATTTCATAAACATTCTGAGCATAATAAAGACAAGTTTGTCTGTGCTCTTGAAGAGTGAAGAGATGGTTTCTTTCAAATAAAATTTTTAAAGAAATTTTTATTTATTTCATTTTTTTCATAGAAAAGGTCAGAATTTCATCTTCTTTACTTCACAAACTACAAATGAATGAACTCTATCAAGAACAGTTTGTTGCTTTACAACAGTCTCAACTTTTTTCGGAGAGTAATCCAGAAAAAAATTAATAACTGATTCGTATGAAAAAACATACATCGTTCTGTTATGATGTTGAATTTACACCCGTTTAAAGTGATTTCTTTCAATACCAATGACATAAGCAAAAACCTTTTTTTAAAGCAAAGTCAGAATTTCTCTCAAGTCTTTCTGCAAAACCCTTAGTCCTGTGAGGTTTATCCTTTTTCAAATTGGACTCTTCAAAATATTCAAGAACAATAGATGTTTTAGATCAGAATTTCAGTTTGATTTGCGTATTATAAAGAGAAGTTACAAGCCTAACAATCAGTGCCAACATAGAATATTTCATCATTATTTTGTCATTCTACGTTATTAAGTTGAAAATACTTTTATACAGAAATCTCTCTCTGTATTTTTGTAGTCACTGATAAGATTGGGGAAAAATAATTGTTTCACCAAATTTAACTGCACACTTTCAGCAAATTGGTTATATTCTTTTCCTCAAATTCATCTGGCAAAGACTTCTCTTAATTTCCAATCCAGAGTGAATTTTAAAGTAACACATATAAAACATTTTATTTCTCTGTGTTTGCAGTACGTTTTGGATTCATTCGATTTTTCCACATAGATTTATGTTGTATAAACAATGTATTATCTCAACAACATAAAAAGAAGAAAAAAAAAAGAATGATGAATTCGTAGTTTGTAAGCTTTCTCACCTATTGGTTTCTTTTCAATTTACAAGCGTTGTCCATGGCGATGTAGATCCTTTTTCTCTACACTCCAAGATGAGCTTAGTTCCATTCAAACGGATCCTCGTTGATTTGTTTTCATTTTTCCTCAATTGATAAGCGTGATTTTCCAAATCAAATCGTCGCCTTTTCAACTGTGATGGAAGATCTGTGACAAATCTGAAGCGTAGACCCTCACGTGCAGATCCAGCATTTCTCCTAGCTTCCTGATTTCTATTTTGCTGGGTTTGTTGGTATTCTCTCAGGACAGCATCGCGGTCGAACATGCTCATGAAACGCACGATGATAGGATCGGGACCTCGGCGGGTTTGATTCTCACCTGGAACCGGACGTCTTGGCAGCCTATGGGCGTTCACCAATCTAATCTTGTTGGTTTCTTCTTGCGTGAAGCCAAGATCTTTGATGCAGCTTTTCACTTTTCCTTCTACACTTTCATTCCTCTCTTTCTCGACTCCATATAGCAGTAGATTTTGCTTCCTGTCATGCAACTCTAGAGCTAAGATCGACTCCCTTATCTCCGATTCCATAGCTTTCCTCTCCTTTCTCAAATTCGGGAGTGCCTGATTTTCTATAGCACATAATTATTCTCGCGGCTGAATCAGCCGCTGCTGCTTGCAAATCGTCAAGCGTAGCATGCATTCCTGAAATGTCTTTCTTTATAGCCGACATATCAGAGCCCAAAACATCTAAACGTTGTAGAATTTTGGTAGAAAATTCCTCTAGGTCTGCACGTGTTACTGCTGACTTACCAGCTTCTGATGTGGTAGGCTCAAATGGCATGTTTAAATCTCTCGTTTTCTTGCTAGATCTCAACAAATACGGCTCTCTGTTGCTTAGATTAGTGTTTCCACTCCTTTTCATACTAAATATGCTTACTTTCTGCAATCCATTTCGTGGATTTCGTAGGATTTTAAGAAATTATTCTTTAGCTCTCAGTTTCGTGCTACCGTCGTTCCCCATGGCCATGACGTCAATAACTTGGTAACAATCATATAAAGCATATATAACAACAAAAGTTACAGGCTAAACTGTAACTAAAACATCCCCTTTTCTCAGAAACGTAACATGATCGATCTCACATTTTGATAGAATGTTATTTCAATGCGGTAATCGGCCAAAACGATCATTTCTCTACTACAACTTAAGCTTTCTGTATACGAAATAAAACCCAATTTCGTTACAATATAATATATAAAGTTCAGAAGTTCTGCGACGGAGTTTAAAAAGTAGAGAGAGACACAGAATAAATTACTCCGTTAGACACAAAGGGTTCATTCAATATTTCGCCTATAAGGCTTCTTCAGGAAATGATACAAAGTACAAAAACTGCACCAAGGATGTAGTTAGTGCATAGCGCGTAATTATTGTCAAAACAACAAGCGTAAATAAACAACATATATATATGTGGGTGTGTGTGGGTGTGTGCGCGCGCGTGTGTGTATATATATATATATACAGCCCTGGAAAAAATTATTAGACCAAGCTACTGTAATAAGGGTACTATAATATGCATACAAAATTATAAAAATGATTTGTCTTTGTACTTCATTGAATAAATACCAAATTCCAGCAATTATACCTTGATGTTATGATACTATATTTCCTTGTTACCACAAATAACACTATCAGTAACCATTTTTGGTGTAATAATTTTTCCATGGCTGTATATGATATACAATGCGAGATCAAAAGGAACGCCCCCAACAAAGAAATCTATAATGCACTTTTAGAAAGTAAAGATAATGAACGTAAAAATGCAATAGTTCGAAATAAATAACTCTTATTATACTGTGTTAAGGGGTTTAGCTCTCTACAAAATTTTACCAAAATGTGATCAATGTTTACTTTTCAAATGTCTGCACTTCATTAACCATCGATTATTTCACAAAATATTGTGTACAAAACTTGTAGGAAATTTATTACCATTTCTTATGATACCAAACATTAATTTACCAGCTTCATGCATAAATATTATTGAAAATTACATTTGAGGTTATTTTTTTAGTTTCTCATTTTTGTGTTTACTATTGTTTAATGTTGAAATAAGGTAATTTATTTTTAAAAATCTAAGTTTCTCTGAAAATTTCTTTGGTTGCATATGATTATAATCATATATTTAGAATGCTTGATTTATGCTCAAAATTTTGATATACATTTACCACCATATACCTCTCCTGTGGTCGAGCAATTGGTGAATGAAAATGTCGAGTCTATTTGTCACATATAAAATTACATAAAGTATTGTATAATTATATTGGCAGATTTGTACGAGACACTCTCGTGTCTAATTGGTGGCACTGGCGAAAATGAATGAATGAATAGTTAGGTTTTAAGACGTGTATCAATCAGATATGATTATTTACGTCTGTGTGGACCAACCTTTGACGTCACCATCCGAAAGACGTGACCGGGGCTCCAACCCGCACCCCAAGTCAATTTGTAACTGCCCCGTCAGCTTGGTTTACAGGCGCACGCCACATGCACAACGCCCAGTTGTAAATCCCGGGGGATATACGGACGGACCCATTATGGTCATTTTTTAACCAAGGGTGGATCCAGCTTTCGCCAAATGGGGGGGGGGGGGGGGGGGGGGGGGGCGGAAAAAATATTTTCATCTACCTTTCCACAATCGGCCATTATTAAAAGCTAATTTTTGTTGTTGTTAATTTTAGGGGGTAGTCCTAAACACTGAGTTTTAAGTACCTCCTAGCTTTATTTTTACAAACAAGATAATAATTCTCATAAGGTAAAAATAAGTAAATAATGCGAAGCGCAAGCTGAAATGTGTTGATATTTCATGTATTTAGACCCGAAAATTGAATATTCTAAGCAGTTTTTGTAATCATGAAGAAGATGTGTATGTAACAATTAATGCGAGCGTGAAGGGCGAGCAGAATATTTTTCTTGTAGGTCTATATTGATTTGCAAACGGGATATTTTAAACCCCATGTAATACTCCTGAGTACATCATGACATTATCATCAATAATAAATTATTAGGAATTATTTAAAATTCAGATTAAATCAAAAAGTGCATTATTGAAAATCCATAAAAATACCCAGAATTAATTGAACCCTGTCATTTTAGCTCATCCGGCCCGAATGGGCCAGATGAGCTTATGCCGTGGCGAGGCGTCCGTCGTCCGTCCACAATTTCAAAATGCTTCTTCTTCGCCATTTCTTACCCGATTTTAATTCCGTTTGCTTTATATGATAGCACTAGGTGGGGGATCCGAAACTTCTACACAGAATTTTTAAACTCATTAAATATGCTAATTTATGCGCATTTCTCAAAAATCACAAAAATTGCTTCTCCTTCATTTATTGACCAATTTCTATTTTTTTTTTGTTCCATCTGAAAGACTTTCATGAGGTTCATTGAACTTCTACACGGAATTTTGAAATTTTGTTTAGAAAATTAATTATGCTAATTTATGCGATATTTATTCAAAAATCACAAAAATTGCTTCTCCTTCCTCATTTATTTACCGATTTCAATTTTTTTTGTTCCATCTGAAAGACTTTCATGAGGTTCATTGAACTTCTACTCAGAATTTTGAAATTTTGTCTAGAAAATTATTTATGATAATTTATGCGAAATTTATTAAAAAGATCACAAAAATGGTTTATGCACTCATATTGCATTACACAATAATGAGTTTTGGCATAGCACCCATCGGTGTGTGTGGACGTGGTACTATTCCTGAGTTCTACAGGCTGCAATAGAGAAGTAGTTCACCTTTCGGCCCTAGTTTTCAAGGTGAAATGCTGTTGCTGATGTCAGAAAATTGTTGAAAGAAGTCCATTATGTATATTTTGTTCAAAGTACAAATTGCTTGAATTTCTTGGCTGGATGCCGGATGAGCGCCACATCATTGATGTGCTACTTAAATTTTTAGGAGGGGTTAATTAAGGCAATGTTCCTTTGAACATACAATATCTTTTAAATTAATTCCGTTATTTTTGCCACTGGTACACCCTTACTTTGGCGCCCCTCCATAAGTTACATCTCGATTTGTCGCCCCTAAATTTAAGATGGATGGGCCCCCCTTAGTTTCAGGTCAGTTTGGTGCCCCCAAAGATCGATATGGCGCCCCTCATTTTAATATCAATTTTGGCGCCCCTCCCTAAGTGAGGTAGCTCTCAATTAAAGCTACCTCTTTTTCGAACTTAGTAACAGAGTCCTTGTTCAATCATAGTTAGTAGCACCACAATTCATAATTCGCGGCAAGTGTGCACGTACGTACTCCGTACGTACAGAGAAACGAAGATCGATGTCTGCCGAAGAGAAATAGGTACGGTATCTGCCGGGGTTGGAACACGATCCGCCGGCAGAGAGTGTTCTTGGCCGTTTTTAGAATGGTATATCTGTCGATCCCCGTATCTGCCGCTACACCGGCGTGGACTTCGCGCTCGTTGCGCTGTACTGCAAAAATTGAAGAAATTTATATATCGATCGCAGAATATCGGTGTTTGCGGGGAAAGAGCGGATTCCGAAATGTACTATACCACCCCAATAGGAGATTTTCTCCCGCTCACTCAAATTTCTAGTGAAACTATCCCTTTTTCTTTCTGTGTACAATCGTAATGCAACAAACTATACATGAGGGATATAATATAAAATATATCGGACCACTTAAAAGTATATCGATCTATACCGCTTGCTTCTTCTCTTCTAAGTTGTCTTTTTAAAAATATTTTTGTACTTACGTAATGCTATTTGTATGATACTGTTTTCTTTGTTTATAATTATGTTACATGCGCTTTGTATCTTATGAAAAGTCGCTTTATAATTTGATTTATTATATTATTATTATTGCTTATTCATTTTTGTGTGTTTATTTTCGGTATATGAGAAAGGGGCAAGTTTTACTCGTCCATTACACCAATATTCTGAGAAGAGGGTTGATCTCGTAATGAACTTGCTATGAGTATTCGACACCCTATCTATTTACGCCCCCTCATAAATTTCTTGATACGCCAGTATATCTGTTAACCTTTCTCAAATGAATTCCTGTAAACAATGAAGGGTCATATTTTCAAAACCTTTCATATTAAACTACTAAGATATATATAATATGTATGTACTTTTTAAAGAAAATAATAGGGAAACCCCCAATAGAGTACCGAAGTGTGACGTCATACCGGCCAAGTTGTCAAGGTTTCTGGTTCCTAACAATTTTGTGCTAAACAATGGCGTGGTGATCACACCAGCGCCAAACACTGGATTTGCCCTGCTCCAGCCCGCTGCTTGAATGTTTCACGGTGAACCTCATGCACGGGCTCTGTTATTTGGAACCAGTATCTCGGACGACGAGCGAATATGACGTCAGCGCTTCGGTACTCTATTCACATTAATACTCTTGTATACGCATCTTTACCATAATTATAAAGTTCTGTAAAACTGCTAATTTGTGATAATTGAAACAAATATAAAGGCGTGAAAGTGTAAATATTTCCTTGAAATACCTTTAAATCAAAAATCCTTGAAAAAATTATATACAAACGTACGGTATCCTTTCTTAAAGACAACAATATTTTTTGCAATTTCCAATTTTGATTCAGAGAAAAACACAGCACTTCCCAAGCAGTCTTAACTCTTGTTAACACAATAGCCAGCGCCGTCGATAAAGCATCACACACGGTTGGAATCTTCCTGGACTTCTCCAAGGCCTTTGACACTATTGATCACACTATTTTATTATATAAATTATCCCATTACGGGATCAGAGGAAAAGTCTTGGAGTGGTTCAGGAACTACCTTTCTAATAGAAACCAATATGTATCACTCAACGGGCACAGTTCTTCTATTAAACCAGTAAATTGTGGAGTACCACAGGGATCTCTCCTTGGACCCTTGCTTTTTATCTTAAGCAAGGGTTACACCGGAACCGAATCAGCTGCGAATACACCCGAATTTTCGAATTGGGGTGTATTCGGGAGCATTCTGTTCTCCCTCCCCGAATGGGCAAAAATTCGGGAGGTATTCTGAAACATTCGTGGAGGGATTCGGCTTGTTTTTAAATGTTCAAAACCATCCGAATACGCTAAAAAATGGTCCCGAATGTGGCCCCGACAAATTTCATTCGGGCCATATTCGGGATATATTCCGATGGAATTCGGCCGGATTCGGTTGGATTCGGGGAGGCATTCGGGGCATTCTAGGCAGATTCGGGCTTCGACCCGAATCATCTAGCCAAATAGACCCGAATAACACGAATAGAGCCGAATCTGCCCAGAATGGCTCCCAGAATCCATCCGAATCGCCATCCGAATACAGAGCAGAATACAGGCGAATAAGCCGAATAGGCCAGAATACAGCCGAATAGGTCCGAATGAGGGGCCAGAATAACCCGAATAGCCTCGCGAATGTAGACAGATTGGGCAGGGATACCTCTGCCTCATTGCGCCTGTAATTCGGGTCATTATTCGGTTGTAATCGGGGAATTCGTGCCATATTGGGCTCAATTCTGGTCACATTTGGCTCGATTCTGGCCTCTATTCGGATTGCCATTCGACTTTATTCGGGATGCCCAAAATCGATTCGGGTCAATTCTTGGCGATTCTGCTTGATTCGGGACCTATTCGCACTATGAACACGATGACAAAGAGAGCGGACAAAATATACAGCTCCTCATTGTACCCTCCACTATGGTAGACAAAAGAACATCCCTTCATTACTATTATGTAAAATAAGCAGAACAGGTGAATATGCATGTGATACCTGTTCTACATATTTTTACATAATAGCAATGAAGGGATGTTCTTTTGTCTACCAGGGCAATCGTGGAAGGTACAATGTGGAGCTGTATATTTTGTCCGCTTCTTTGTTCGCCATGTTCATGGTGTCGGGACCTATTCGTCTCTGATTCGGGGAGCTCCCCAAATCAGAGACGAATAAGTTCCGAATCAACAGACTCCATCCGATTCAGGCCATATTCGGGCAGAATCGGTCCGAATTTATTCGGGAGAATTCGGTTCTGGTGTAACCCTTGCTTTATACATCAATGACTTCTATAAATCTTCCTCCATTTTATCTTTCATATTGTTTGCTGACGATTCCAATCTCTTTTTTCCCCATCCAGACCCAGCAATTTTACTTTCAACAGTCAATTCCGAGCTGAAACGTGTTACGGATTGGATAAACGAATAAGTTGTCTCTAAACCTATTAAAAGAAAACAAATTACATGCTCTTCGGCAATACTCTTCAATCCCTGCCTGGTAATATTCTTTTTGATAACATATCTATCGAAAAAGTGAAAACTACTAAATTCTTAGGTATAATAATTGACGATAAGCTCTCCTGGAAACCACATACTGATAACTTGTCAAAATTGATTTCGAGAAACACAGGAGTAATTAATAAGCTGAAATATCAATTCCCATCCTTTATTTGGTTGTCTCTTTACCTAACCTTATGTTTTCCACATCTTAATTATGGAATTTTAGCATGGGGCAACTCTACCGCGCAACAACTAAACAGATTACTATTACTTAAAAAGAAATGGCCATGAGGATTGTATCTCTTACAGGTTATTTCTCACTTACTGACCAGCTCTTTCATAGTAATAAAGTCCTCAAAGTGTCTGGCTTATACCTTTATAATCTGGGTCAATTTATGTTCCAACTAATAAATAATGAACTTTCGAATGCTCTCTCAGACCTTTTCATAAGTAACAATACACTCCACACCTACCCAACGAGACAATCAAACTTTTTCCATCTTCCCCGCACGAGAACGCTCCTAGCACACAAAACATTCGTCTTTACAGGTCCCAAATTTTGGAACAGTCTTGATCCAGACCTTAAGGAAATAGAGAGACTGCACCATTTTAAAAAGGAACTGAAATCTCTTTTGCTGAAACCATATACTAGAATGCTGCATGGTTGCTGGTTTTCATCTGTACTTCGCTTCTCTTTTCTCTCTTCTCTCTTCTCTTTTCTTTTTTTTTCTCTCTCTCCACACTCTCTCTATTTCCCTTTCACTCTATAATTATTTAAAATTTGTTATGTTCCCTTTTGTTTTCATCTGCTGATTTCCGTCCTTTCTTTGTTTCTTCTCATCTTAATCTCATCATTCTACTTTCCACCTCCTTTTCTTCGCTAAATGGGGACCTAACTCGACAAGCCTCGCTTTTAATACATGTAGGTTACCCCACAAGTGTATGCGTTTATTACATCTACTGGAAGATATTTATTATACTGAGTTGTTATAATTATGTATTATATATGTATTATCCTTTGTACTATGCCATATGTATATGCTTATATTATGCTTTCTCATGTATAAATGTAAACCAATTGTGGAAACAAATAAAATCAAATCAAAAATAAATGTGCGTGAATTTCAATAAAAATTGCTAAGTCTGCAATCGTAACAATTCTTTTTTTCCTCCTTTTTTGCTGCAAGGAGTTCTAATTATGGAAATGCCACGATTTAATACAAACATTAAAGGCTTTTCTTCCCTCGCTCACATATCGACCAATTACGATTTAAGCAGATCAATATTCATTTGCATGAGGTATACAGGATGGTCCATTTTATTACTGAATAATGTGAATTAATCCAATGTGCCCCCTATTCCAATGACTATGTAGGTATCTCTTTTCGTCGCAGCCTGTGGCTGAATAGAGAAAGATTTACATTGTGAAAAAGATATAATTATAATTACAATACATGCATGATTGAAAATCATGATAAATGACTGACATGAATATGATTAATAAATTAGTTTAACACGTATCCAGATAACTACCCCCTGGAAAATTATCCCCCGGACAACTACACCCCGGCCAACTACCCCTGGACAACTACCCCTAGGACAATTAGCCCCCGGAAAACTACCCTGATTCTAGGGTCCTTGTCCGGGGGGATTGGGTACATCGTCATTTTATGGGGGGGGGGGTAATTTTTCGTTGGGGGTAATTGTTCGGGAGTAGTTGTCGGGGGGTAGTTTTCCAGGGGTAGTTGTCCTAGAATGAGTTTAACATTATGCGTAAATAGTATTGCTAGATATGTCATAATGTAATAGTATTTTATAAAAAATATATACCCGTAATGTCTCCGGAGCGAAATGAACGTATGTGATAGTTTCGCAGATATTCTACAAAAATAAATAAGGAACAACTATGCGGCGTTTCGCTCGCTGCCAATGGCGCAAAGTTTGTTTCCAAAGAGAATTATCCACGGGGCTTTTTTATGTTCTGCTAATTTTTTTGTAAGACTCTATACGGTGCATGATACCTCTGACTTCTCTTGTTTCTTTACAGTACAAATCTCGCCGGCATCATTTAGTATTTAGGATCATAACACAAACAAGGAAACAAATTCAGTGTTAAGACCACTAAGATAACGTGTAACGGAAAATGAGATTCTCAAATCCCACTTTCCGAATGGAATATGGCTATGATCCCGAGATCTGATCAAAATATAAAGGTTACACCTAAAGGCCCGGTCCCACTGCACTTACGGATGCAAAGAGGATGTAAAACGTAAAAAAATCTGGCCATCCGTTTGGAAAACGCTATGCATCCGTTGTGTACTCATTGCATGTGTTTCATACGCTCTATCCATCGAGCATCCGTCCACTGTGATTTCATCCGCGCAAAAAGTTTTGAGCTGCACAAAACTTTTAGAACGGACACGACGGATGAACTTTCCGCCGTGTACGATGTAAATCCGCGATATATACGAGCAACAAACGTTCTATGTCCGTTATAATCCGTTATAATCCGTTAAACGTCCGCTGTATCCTCTCGCAACTCACATCCGCTGCAGCTGAAAACGGAAAGAGGGCCCGGGGGGGGGGGGGGGGGGGGGGGGGTCACTCGCAGACTGAAGTGGTACCCATGCGTGTCCAAAAAAACGTCGAATAAGGGTCGGATTTCCGACCCAAGGCGTCGACGACGTCTTTTGAAAAAGGGGGTGTTTTTCGGTCTTACATTCGACGTTTTTGAGAAAAAGGGTCTCAATTTAGCTAGTTCTTCGACGTCAATCGACACGATCGAGCGCGAGCGAATGGATTATACATAGAGAGAATCACGCAGACATTCGACAGACGACAGTTCGGGTGGCGTTTCATAAAACTTGTCATCACTAACAACTGTTATAAGCTATGGAAATCCTTGCATCTGATTGGCTGAGAGCAGACTTGTCGGTAAAAATCACTGACAAGACACTTGATGAAACGCTCCCTATGGGAGTAACGGTATCGATATCGGTACCTTGCCGTCCGCGGCCCCGTCAACCCGTCAGATATCATGTCAGATCAACCCGTCAAGAAGTTGCGATTTTCGTACTGCCTACTGGTTTTCGTAAAAGACAAAATCAAAAGGTGAGCAGTTAATATGCAGACATCTCTTGGCCTACATAAAAATTTGAAAATTACAATTCTAACTTACAGGTGCTCGTTTCCTAAAATAAAACAAATTTCTAATCATAAATAATCGCCACTTAGCAAAAATTGTATTATTAGTCCCACGTATGCCTCTCTGTGTCTGAAATCTTCTTCGTCAAATTAGAACATTTTATTCTTTTCAACAATGTTGATATCATTAAGTAGGCCTATCAGGCGCAGGCAGGAGGCTGGACTTAACCGTTATTGCAATGATAACTCAAAATAATGCAATTTAAATTAATGATGTACAAACTTTGTCCATTTACATCATAGGGGTCCATTTACACTGTGCCATACCAATTTTGCCACTAAGGCCAACAAGGGGTAGGCCTATATGTTTCACATTGTTCTATGCCATTTATGTCGATTACGGGTATATTTTACATTGTCTTACGCCATTTACGCCATTTAGGGGTATATTTTACATTGTCTTACGCCATTTACGCCAATTAGGGGTATATTTTACATAATTTTACGCCATTTACGCCATTAAGGGGTAGATTTAGACACCAAGGATTACGCCATTTAGGGTCCAATTTTGAGGTGCTCGGACGAGCATGGGTACCACTTCAGTCTCCGAGCACGGAAATAGAAAGGATGTAAGCATATGAATCTCGTATATAAAGTATTCAAAACGGACAAAGCGTTTGTATCTGGGATGTATCTCGTATATTTAGGATGTCATCCACTTCCATCCGCTTTCATCCGCTAGGCTTCCGATGAACATCCGTTTAACATCCCCGCTACATATTACCCACGTCCGTTCTTTTCCGTTCTGTTTTCGCAAATTTTCGCCAATTTTGTCCATTTCTACATGGAGCGGATGAAAACGGATGGAGCCACCCCCGAATTTTTGCTCGTCCGCTGTGTCCTTTTTGCATACGTTTTGTGTCCATCGGCCAGTGGGGCCGAATTTCCTCAGCTACAACATAATCGAAGCTGGACGAAAATCATGGACGAATGACGGAGCTAGTGCTCTGAGAAGATTGGAATGCAGAATTAAGGTTTGAGCAAAAATCATTTTCCATAGACAATGCGTGTTAAACGTTGTAAATTTACATGCCCGTATATATCGCAAAATTAGACCATGATGCTGTTGTCCAACTGAAAAATAGTGGTGACTGATCTTGTAGAGAATTGTCTCAGCTACAACATATCAAAAGTTGGGTGAAAAAACGATCAATATTTAAGAAGATTTACGAAGATCGCCCAGGACCCCACACAGGAGCCTATTCTCGACCGAACAACCCTCAGAGAATTGAAAGCAGATATAAAGTCGCTTTCCGACCTATTAGCCCTGAAACTGGACAACTTGGGTGCTGAATCTAAAGCGATAAATCGCAAACTCGACGAGTTGGAAGCATCATTAACCGACACTTCAGAACGCACCCGGCAAACTGAACAAGTGCAAATTCCCAATCTGAAGCAGCAACACAAAACCGACATAGAAGCCCTAGAAAAGAAAATCGTTCTAATGGAACTGTATCAACGAAAGAGTAATCTATTCTTCTACGGAATTCATGAAGTAAAGGACGAGAATGTAAATTCTACTCTACATAAGATCTTCGTCGATCTCGGCATCCCAATGGAAGAAGCGGAGAAAATCCCGATTGTGAACGCCCACAGGCTCCCCCGAAGAACACCCGCCGGCGCAACAGCAAGGGAGTCAGGTCCCGACCCGATAATAGTCAAATTCGCCATCATGAACGACCGGCAACGGCATGAACGGCATGAACGGATTCTTGAAGCCTTCGAGAGAAAGCCGCGAAACTCCGATCATGTGACCAGCGGTGGCGCCACGCCAAGGATCTCGGTGCGTACAGATTTGCCCCCTGGAATGAAAGCTCAACGAGGAAAGCTATCGGCGGTAGCGTACTCACTGAGAAAGGAGCAAAATAAGTCAACGAGAATCACCATTAATGGAACCGACGTAATCTTGCAGTTCAAAGACAAATTTAGGCACGAGTGAATGGAAAATCTACAAAGAATGAGTAAGCTATAATGTACATTTTCACTGACTTATAAATGTTGCTAACCATGTATGCAGCAAAGATGGTCATAATGAACCTATGATAAGTATCAATAAAAACAATCCTATTAATTTGAAATGTCGTCAATATATATCAAGCCAATGGATGTATAATATCAGTAAAACGATCCGTCGATTAGATCTGAAACCCGAAGATACATATTACACCTTGTACTGACCATTATAAAATATTATTTCTCGTCCACTCATATTGTGTGATAGTTGAGGGGAAGTTTTGTATCGAGCAGTGAGGGAGGACTCGGGACATCCAGCTCCTGATCAGCTCTACAACATACTTCCCTAAGGCTATAGCCAATATCTAAGCATATAGTATTTGCTCATGAGCAGGGCGTGGTACTTGTATCCAAATTCACTTCCTGGGGCGTTCCTGGGGCGTTTCACCCAATGCAAACATGCCCTTGAAACTTGAAAATTATTTTTAATTTACCTCGTGTCTCCCCTTATGCTTCTTTTTATTTTTTCCTAAATTGGCTTAGTATTTTCAAAGGATTTAAGTATCCTACTTATTTTTTGTGACTGTCTATATCTGAGCCAGATTTTCGAATAAATTTAGCTCTTATCTATTTTTCGGGTTACACCCATACTTTGAAATTTTGACTGGGAGAATAGTCGAGATGCTTTGCATTTTTGCTTCATAGACTATTGTGATTATCACAATGAATGTATAGTATCAGTAAAACGATCCGATTAGATTTAAAACCCGAAGGTACATACTACACCTGGTACCGACCATTATATAATATTATTTCTTGAAATCAACAAAGATTTTTTTTGTTTTCCTAAATTGGCTTAGCATTCTCAAAGGATTTAAGTATCCTACTTATATTTTTGTGATTGTCTATATATGAGCCAGATTTCGAATAAATTAAGCTCTTAATTGTTTTTCGGGTTACAATACATACTTTGAAATTTTGACTTGCAGAATAGTCACGATGCTTTACATTTTTGCTTCATAAACTATTGTGATTATCACAATGAATGTAGTAACAGTAAAACGATCCGATTAGATTTGAAACTCGAAGGTATATATTACACCTTGTATAGACCAGTATCCTACTTATTATTATTTTTTTTTTTACAATTGTCTATATCGGAGCCCGATTTTGAATAAATTAAGCTCTTATTTGTTTTTCGGGTTGCAAGGTCGTGGGGGCCGGAGGGCCGTAGACTCTGGGTTAAAACATATAAGTTGGCGCCCTTCTGGCTCTAAACGGGTGATATATACTTTGAAATTTTGACTGGGAGAATGGTCGCGAGGCTTTACATTTTTTTTTCTTCATAAACTATTGTGATGATCGCCTTAGGAGATAACGTCTTGTGTTTAGATTTCAAACGTTAAAACGACTCTGAATAGTCTTTTTTTAATTGCATTCTCAGCCTTTTTTCTGAAAAAAGAAATCAATCAACAAAGATTTATATGGAGTCCACTCTCCTGCATGTGATCTATTATGCAATTACTGATGTTAATCGCTCTAGGTGTTTCTTTTCTCTTTTAGAAATTGAAAACCATATAATCATATATTGTTATGTCAACAAACAGCTCGACTTCTTCCCAATTTGTAATTTCAGCATCCTTACAGCAAATTCTGCTGCAATCATTTGCTGCCTTTCTTTCGCCATTACACTTGCAAGAACAAACCAACTGCACTACACTTATTATTTCCAAACATGCTCGTGTACTGCTCCATCCCGAAGTCTAAAAAATTACGCAACTATCCTTATGTACTAGGTTTCCCTATAGACTCATTGCTACATATTGTGTACAGCCTTTGCCTCATACTTTGTAATGAGAACAATTACACACATTTTCTTTTCAATTTCAGCGACCTACCGGGTCTACCCGGTCACTGGTACATACCTGAATGAAACTATAGAATCTATATGCTATGGTTGTATTCAAACTGTTTCCTCAATATTTATATGCTGTATCTAATCAACAATTACTTATCCTTGGTACCCCCGGCAGACTGTCAAATAACCATTTCTTTTTTTTTTCTTTTGGCATTGAAAGATTGTATACTTTAATGTACTCTCTTTACTTTAATCTTTATAACACACCATGTACCCACCTTCACTGCGCACCCACGTGCACGCACAGCACAACATGGCATAAGTTGAGGATAACGTCACACAATCTATCCACAAAAAATTAACAATGATGACCTTAATGATAATCAGGCCTTAAATATTCATAGTGATTACTATACAACTGAGGATTTTAATACTAAGTTTAATTCTTTAAATGCAGGAAACAGTGATACTTCTACAAATGGACTTAGTCTAATTCATCTAAACACTAGAAGCTTGAACAAAAGTTTTGATAATTTCAATTTACTTCTGTCAGTCCTTAAAAAATTTCAGTTTTCCCTAATCGCATTGACGGAAACGTGGTTGAATCACAATTCTCCACCTATATATGATATTCCAAATTATGATCTCTTTCGAGTAGATCGCCAGATTGGAAGAGGCGGTGGGGTAGCCGTCTATATTCATAAAGACTTAAAATATAAGCTAAGACCGGACATACATATTGAAGATGCTGAAGACCTATTCCTAGAACTGATAGATAGTAAATCAAAAAAACACAGTAGTTGGAGTTGTATACAGACCACCAAACAATAAAACTGAATCATTTTTACAAAGTATAGACGTTTGCCTTGATAAAATTTCCACAGAAAACAAATTCAAATACATTGTAGGAGACTTTAATATTGATTTTTCAACCCCTCACATTTACCATGCACTGCCTTCAACTTATAAACATCTTGTCATCCCATTCTCTCCATTCACATATCGATAAACCAACCAGGATTACCAGCTCAACACAATCAATAATCGATAATATTTTCTCTAATTATCCTATTAATAAAGACAATGGTGTACTGTATTATGACATTTCTGACCATCTTCCTGTATTCATGATAACTAGAGTAAAGCAAATTGTACCGGAGAAAAAAAAATAGTTTTCAAATGCAAAGGGCTGAAACAAAACAAAATATAGATGCATTTATTCATGATTTATATGAAGAAGCATGGAAGGACGTATTCTATGAAGATGACGTCAATAAAGCCTATGAAATTTTTATTAATAAGCTCTCATATTATTATAACAAAAACATCATTTTACAAAAAATAAAGTTACATAAAAACCGTAGTAAACATCCTTGGATTACACGAGGAATTATTAAATCAATACATACTAGAAATATCTTATATAAAAAATCACTACGTCAACCAAATACTGAGAATCATACAAAATACACTAAATACCGTAATAAATTAACAACAGTTATCCGCATTTCTCGTAAATTATACTTCTCACGAACAATTGAAAACAATAAAAATAACACGGGTTCCCTTTGGAAAACTGTAAATAATATACTCGGTCGCCAGAAAGACTGTCACCCTAAAATAGAATTCACTCATAATAACCGTGTTATAAATAACCCTGATGAAATAGCACATTCTTTTAACAATTTCTATATAAATATTGGACCAGATTTAGCATCAAAAATTCAAACAGACCATGGACATTTTTCCCAATACCTTCCAAACAATAACAACGCCTCTTTGTTTTTTAATCCAACTAATGACCATGAGATTTTAGAAATTGTCCGATTATTAAATGATACAAAATCAAGTGGACATGATGAAATAAGCGTTCATCTCCTAAAACAAATTATTCATTACATAACATCTCCCCTCACTCACATCTTTAATTTATCCCTCTCCTCGGGAATATTTCCTGATGCACTAAAAATTGCGAAAGTAATTCCCATCCACAAAAAAGATGATCCATCTTTAATAAGTAACTATCGTCCGATTTCATTACTGTCAAGCATATCCAAAATACTGGAAAAAATTGGCTACAAGAGATTATATTCTTTTTTGGCTACAAATAATGTACTTACTCCCAACCAATATGGATTCCGAAAGAACCTTTCAACTGACTATGCAATCCTTGAATTAATTGATAAAATTACTAAATCTCTCTCTAAAAAGGAGCACACAATTGGAATTTTTATGGACCTTTCGAAAGCATTCGCTACCATTGATCATTCAATTCTAATACAAAAGCTTAGGCATTATGGAATAAGGGGAAATACCCTATCTTGGTTTAAAAGTTACATTTCCAATAGATCCCAATTTGTTCAATATAATAATAGTAGATCACAAACATCCACTATAAAATGTGGCGTTCCCCAAGAATCCATTTTGGGTCCACTCCTCTTTCTAATTTATGTTAACGACATTGTTCATTCTGCGCCATCATTATCATATATATTATTTGCAGATGACACTAATGTATTTCATTCCCATGAGGATTTAAATGAACTAATTGAAACAATTAATACACAATTAATCAATATATCCCATTGGTTTAAATGCAATAAACTTTCGTTAAATATAAGCAAAACTAACTTCATACACTTTAAGACTGCGAGTTCAGCAAAATTTTTTCCACGACGATATAATTATTGAAGATGTTACCCTTACTAGTAAAGATTCAACAAAGTTCTTGGGGTGTTAATAGATTCCAATTTAACGTGGAAAAATCACATTGATAATATATCATCTAACATGTCAAGAGGAGTAGGTAAATTAAACAAAATAAAAGACAGTTTACCTCAAAAATCCTTATTTATATTGTATAATGCGCTAGTTTATCCGTATTTATCTTACTGTAACCTGGCATGGGGAAATTCCTACAAAACAAGAATCAATTCATTACTTTTACTCCAGAAAAAAGCGCTGCGCATTTGTACGTCTTCGCACTATTTAGCAAACACAGATCCGTTATTTTATAAACTCAAAACACTTAAAATAAATGACATTCATGTATTCCAACGGCTATTTTTATGTTTAAATTCTCGAAACAGTCTCTACCTAGTACTCTTCAAAATGCTTTAACTCAAAACTCCAGCATTCATTCCTATCCAACACGTCATTCTTCTGATATTCACTTGAACAATCCCAGACTATTCATAGCGCAAAAAACTATTAGACACAATGGTCCTGATATAATTATGGAACTCACTACCTGGAAATATAAAAACTGCCTCTTCTCATTTTTCTTTTAAAGCTCTAATGAAGAAACATCTGCTCCTAAATTACAACCATGAATGATTACTTTGAATATCGACCCCTGATTGTCCTGTATCCCTTGTTATCCTTAAACCAAACTCAATTTCCCTCCATACAATTACATTATCTGCAAAACCATAATCCCCAACTATATGCACTTTGCACCTGCGCACTCACGGCACAGATATATGAAATTCCCTTAAAATTACAATATGGCGAGTTATAAGTGAATCTCAATGTATGCAATTTTCTTGAATTTACAATATGGCAAATTATTTCTATATATATTTCCTGAATCCTCATCTATACGCATACAATAAGCCAGTTCGGGGTTAGCGCATGGTACAAATGACCCCAAATATCCACAGATATTTTAGACATGGAGGGTCCCTTTATGTGCACTTCAGAAAAATAACTTTGGGAGTGATAGAGGTGCCTCATGAATAGCTTTTGTTTCCCCCTTTAAAAAGAATACTTCCACCTGGATATCATGGAATGGACCATTAGTGCATAATTGAATAATGATTACATGACATTCATGAGCACATATCGAATATTAGTGTCAGTGGGTTTTAGAATTTTGTACAGATGACCTTTATCTGCTCATGCTCAGATTGCATCTCCGAAATGGCTTATTCCGGGCTGCTATCGTCTTAAGCATTTTGCTTATGATAGTTTTGCCCTCTGCATTGTGTAAATAATTGTACCTACATCATCAAATGTTTTATATAGAATTATATCCATATTCACTGTATTATTGGTACGTGTATATAATATTATCACTGAAAGATGGTTTGCATTCATGATGTAATTATTTCTATGTAAGTTTATCGCCTCATTCATTATACGTTACGTTTGAAAGCAACTGTTGTTTACATTGATTATGAAATAAATGCAGAAAAGCATCTGCAAACAAGCAAACAAGATACTCAAATTTGCATAAATTTGATGACGTCATTATATGCAAATTGGTAATTTCGAGTTCTGACGCCATTTTGATGACGTCATGACGAAACCAAGGGATAAATGACACATGAATTCATATCTAAAACTCATATTTTATCAAAATATGTGAAAGAAATCGGGGGTCAAGTGACTTTTTAACGAGCTACAGCGGATTTTAGATTTTACGCATGTTTTTGCCCATAATTATATGGCCTATTGTGGGGACTCGCGCACGCGCGTGCTGCAAATTCTGACGGACGCTCATTTCCTTATTAATGGTCTTAGAGTGCTGAAAAAGGTATCAAATTGATCAGATATATATAATATTGTTTGTAATCAAAAGAAAGAAACGGCAAATTTATGTTGCGTAATGGCGTTACGCGCGAGCAAATTTTTTGAAATGCTCAAAATAACCTGAAACGTACTCTGGTTTAGTCCTTGGGTGATTTTGGGCATTTTTAAATTTTGACGCGCGCCTACGCGCCCGTCATGACCTTTACATGACCTTTGATGACATGACCTGATGATTCTTAACCTGAAGTTTATTTGATGTCAAAATGATTGATTTTTGATGATTGGTTTAATATGATGATATGATCAATCATGGAATTTTACAAAATGACGGCTGGATGAGGTCATGATAACCTGATGACCTGAAAAAGCTTCGCATGGCATATCCATGATCAACTTCATGGATGTTATGAAATTGAAGGAAATTGACATGGAGGTGAGAGAGAGAGAAAGAAACGCAAAGTCCACCCGCAAGGTTTAATACATTTCCCACGCCCACTTGTACACAATCCACTGCCTTCTATATTTAAGAGACAACAGGAAAACTAAAAATTGTTATCATTGTTTGTGATTGTGTATGTGACAGTACGCGAAGAGTCTCATTTACATAAGTTGTTATTACCCTGCTTAGATACAAATAAATGAGTTTAGACACAATGATATAGTAGGAACAATTATCGAGCAGGGAAAGATTAATCAAGGTAGCGATTTACATATGGCTTGAAAACCTGTACTTTGCATATAGATACCCACGTGTTCATCCGCACAGGGCGAGTAGTGTATTCAAATTAAAGGTTTTGATGTTTACATATCATTTTCTTCACATTATCTTTTGATCTTCTTAATGTTGTTCAAATATACACTGTTTTTAATTTATGAAGTCAATATTTATAGAAAAAAGGATAAAAACGTGGTGCACTAACATGCACTACAAACAATATCTTTTAAAAAGGAAAAAAAAATAATGCAGTTATAGAAAGTTCCGCATTTGCATATGCATTGCAATTATCCGTGTGTCTACACGTTTAAGTAACCTATTCGTCTGCAAACTGAGTTGGGCCAGTTATTGTGACGGTATATCTGAGAGAACATAGATCGTAGAAATGCGAAATAAATAAACTAGCAATAGATCAATTATTATGAAAGAGGATCCTCATTTGCATAGGCTGTTATAGCACGACATGCTTTGAAAACATAACCTAAACATCCGCAACCCTGATTGGGCAATATAAGTGAGATCAATTATAAAACTTTACATATCAATTAAATAGCATTCAAGCGTATTGCCCAGGCCTGGAAAGGATTTAAGCCAGAGATTCATGTAAAAAATAGACCTGAGATACACAAAACATGTTATGTCTTCCGGACATCTCCCTGATATTGACGAATGAGGATCCTCGTTTAATATGGCAGCATTAGTCATGTTAGTAGCCTATAATAACAATCATATCCATGTGAACCACCTGTTCAGATGATCTGGCATTCTGCCGGGGGATACAATTAATTTTCGTATTTCTGGGAATTTATATTGACGAAAATTTACTTTGGAATGATCATATGCAACATTTACGAAAGAAGATCATCAAAAGTTTGTATCTCCTTAACAGGGTAAGACGTTATATTGAACGAGGTAGGGCCTTTTTATTCTATAAAACGGTGATTGAAGCCAAAGGAAACTTTATGAATCGCATATCACTTTTTTCCTAACAAACATTTAAAAAAGGAATAATGTTCCTGCCAAGGTGATGAGAAAATATAAAATAATGATAGGTGTAGTATACCGGTCGAGAATGACAAAATGGAACAAAGGCATTGTATTAAGAATCGAATAAAGACTCATTTACTTAAATTGTTACTACACTAGCAGCCCTTTGACAAGGCCCTCGCGACTTGGCTATTTTTCTCGTCAAGTAAGCTAGTAGTGGCTGCGTAACAAGACTAGCCGCCCAGCCCGGTGAACGCGCGATCAAGCGACGTGTTACCACCGTCTTTAGGAGTTCTGTGCTCCATCCCCAAAGTATGACCTTTGACCCTATAAAAGACGGGACACTGGTGGCAGCATCACAAAAACTATAGGTTTTTAGATAACACAAAGAGACACCTTCATCCAAAATTGGAAAGATATCCGTTGATAAATTCCGCTAGAGCGCACACAAGAATGTGACGCGGCGGCGGCGGCGGCGGCGGCAGACGTTGCTGAATCCAAAGTTTCCTCCGGCATTCTGCCGGGGGATACAATTAATTTTCGTATTTCTGGGAATTTATATTGACGAAAATTTACTTTGGAATGATCATATGCAACATTTACGAAAGAAGATCATCAAAAGTTTGTATCTCCTTAACAGGGTAAGACGTTATATTGAACGAGGTAGGGCCTTTTTATTCTATAAAACGGTGATTGAAGCCAAAGGAAACTTTATGAATCGCATATCACTTTTTTCCTAACAAACATTTAAAAAAGGAATAATGTTCCTGCCAAGGTGATGAGAAAATATAAAATAATGATAGGTGTAGTATACCGGTCGAGAATGACAAAATGGAACAAAGGCATTGTATTAAGAATCGAATAAAGACTCATTTACTTAAATTGTTACTACACTAGCAGCCCTTTGACAAGGCCCTCGCGACTTGGCTATTTTTCTCGTCAAGTAAGCTAGTAGTGGCTGCGTAACAAGACTAGCCGCCCAGCCCGGTGAACGCGCGATCAAGCGACGTGTTACCACCGTCTTTAGGAGTTCTGTGCTCCATCCCCAAAGTATGACCTTTGACCCTATAAAAGACGGGACACTGGTGGCAGCATCACAAAAACTATAGGTTTTTAGATAACACAAAGAGACACCTTCATCCAAAATTGGAAAGATATCCGTTGATAAATTCCGCTAGAGCGCACACAAGAATGTGACGCGGCGGCGGCGGCGGCGGCGGCAGACGTTGCTGAATCCAAAGTATCCTCCGGCATTCTGCCGGGGGATACAATTAATTTTCGTATTTCTGGGAATTTATATTGACGAAAATTTACTTTGGAATGATCATATGCAACATTTACGAAAGAAGATCATCAAAAGTTTGTATCTCCTTAACAGGGTAAGACGTTATATTGAACGAGGGTAGGGCCTTTTTATTCTATAAAACGGTGATTCGATCTCAATTCGATTATTGGAGTGTAGTCTGGGGCTACATGAGAAAAAAAAACTGCAATAAAGTAAAAGTTTCACAAACAGTTCGTTACGAACCGTACTTAATACTGATTATTCTTTTCCTACTAAAAATATTTATGACATGTTCAAGTTAGATTGTGTTGATGTTAGAAGATCAAAGCAATTAGCCCTTACTTTGTTCCGTGCAGTTTACAAGCTAGGCCCTGAATATATCAGTAAACTTGTTTCCGTTCGTAAAAGAAACGCACTCACGCACACGTATCAATATGCCAAACACCATTTACATGTATTTAAAGTACAATATAGATGAAATGCCTTGCTGAAGAACCGTAGCGGGGATCGGAAAATTTTTTTCGCCAAACCTTCAAAAACCTTCAAAAATCTCTCATTAAGGGGTTATGGGGTCCAGTTTCCCTCCATAATTCCTTGACAAGCAAAAAAAAAAAAAAAAATAAGGTCTTCACTCTAAAAGGGGGGGGGCACAATCGACAAAATGGCGGGTCGTCTATGGTAAAAATTCATAATTCTCTTCCAAAAGGGGGGGGGGCACGGGCCGGCTGTGCCCCCCCCCCTGGATCCGCCACTGTTACCTAATAATGTATAACGGGACAGCACATTTCACAGCGTCCATTTCCGTTCTGTACTCATATTTTCAAGAATTACGATACATTAACTGCCATGTTTTCGAAATGCGCTCAGGACATAGTTAACACATTTAAAATATTTCTTACATAAATTATATTATCAAGTTCAAAGAAAAATTCCTGACTAATATGTGATCACTAAGTAGTATACCTGCAGTGTTACTGTATCAACAAGAATAAAATAGACATGTAGAGTCCATGAACATCAACGAGTAGATAATAAACTATCAACATTATTATTTACATTTTTTATTTAAGTCATGATTTTTATGATACAATGAATAATATAGGAGTAGTAAAACCTTTATTTCGTCAGGAGAAAGAAGTACATGTAAGATATAAGGAATTAAAACCTGAGAGCATAAAATTGTTTATATTAAATATTAAAATTTATAAACATTTAAAGGTCCCCAGAAATCCAAATGCAAGTTAATTTCTGTTGATGTGCGGGCATGCATACAACTCATATTTTGTTATTAAAACATCTAAATATGTTTCATAGATTTTTAAATATTTTTTGAAATATTTTTTTCCAACCTCTTAAGCTCCACCCCCAAAAATAGCTCCAGATCTTATTCCCGAGATGACATCATCTGTCAATCATTAGTCAGCCATACTAACATTATACAATACAGAGTGGAATGTAACTTCCCCCAGCTCAGCACATGCTCACAATAGAATTGCATGCTTTCAAACAATACCTCCTCATTACCCTTCTTTTCCTGGTGATGCTACAGCATGTCTGGCATAGCAACTCCTATGTAGGCATTGTATGGTCTATTAGAACAGATGGTTATCTCTGGCAAAGCTACATACCACTTTCTCTCCTTAGCTCACTAATGATTGACAGATGATGTCATCTCGGGAATAAGATCTGGAGCTATTTTTGGGGGTGGAGCTTAAGAGGTTGGAAAAAAATATTTCAAAAAATATTTAAAAATCTATGAAACATATTTAGATGTTTTAATAACAAAATATGAGTTGTATGCATCCCCGCACACCAACAGAAATCAACTTGCATTTGGATTTCTGGGGACCTTTAAACTCTGACACCAATGATCTTAACTTTTTTATATTACACGTTAACAAATTCCTGTTCGTGGCGTACAGCTCAAATTAATAAATAAGTAGTCTAAGTTTATCAATACAAAACTAAGTTGAAGCTATATTTTCAAGAGATGCAATTGAAAAACAACAAAAACAAAACCCTGTTTTCAGAAAATAAGTGACTAGCAACAGCAGTGTAACGTTAGAGGGTGGAGGACAGGGAACTGTTATGTTTTTCCCCCGGTTCATTATGAAGCACGTGCCTCCGTATCCCTGGGCGCTACGGCACTAACTATAAATCTACAAAGTCTACACTATTTGAACATAACCCAGTTTTCATTACATCACATACATCTTTCTTCAAATGAAACTTATCCCCTTTAAAAGTGCATGTATTATTACTCTGACATCGACAATGATGCAAGCAAACACAAAAGTGAAGGTCCTATTCAGTTCGCGAATGAGAAAGAGAATTTCACTGACTCGGTCTCATCATTTTGTGCGTTTAATTCTCTCTTTTTTTTCACTCGCAGAAGTGCAGAAACTGACTAAACATAATCTATATCTCCCAGTGTTAAAGATCGTATGCTCGATCTGTAATGAAAAACACAAGTTAGAAAAAATTGGAACCAGCGGGATTCGAACCTGTCATCCACTGCTTGCCGGGCAGCGACTTAACCACCAGGCTATTCTGGTTCACGGCCAAGTCACGATGAAACTAGAATCAAATACCCAAGATCCTCTTCTTCCTCATTAATATTCATTTTTAACGGTCCACCGTAGACAATGGTTAGTAAACGAAGAAGCTTGACTGGGGAGGAATTTTTAATTTGTAAACAAATCTTTAGGCATTAGGAAGAAGAGGATCTTGGGTATTTGATTCTAATTTCATCGTGACTTGGCCGTGAACCAGAATAGCCTGGTGGTTAAGTCGCTGCCCGGCAAGCAGTAGATGACAGGTTCGAATCCCGCTGGTTCCAATTTTTCTGAATTTTGCGGTACAGCCCTAGATTCTCATTGGTAATTATGTGTACTTAAAATTGTATCACGCATTCAACCATAGGCGTACGGAGGGGGAGGGGGGGGGGGGGGGGGTGTTGGCTGAGAAACACCCCCTTTGGCAAAAGGAGGGTGTTCTAGGTGTTCAAACATCCCCTTTAGCAGCGTTTTAGGTGTTTAGAAATATAAATGAAACAAAAGCGTGTTTTTAACCCCAAAATGCTGATAACCCTTTTTTCTTTGGCTTGTCAGAAAATTTATGCAAAAACTTAAACACCCCCTTTAAAAATCCTTGGTACGCCACTTTATTCAAGAATTTCTTTTTGTATGATGTCAAAGGTGATCAGGAGGCAACGGAATGCAAGAAAGTCTTTATACTCTAGGCACAAACTAATTTCTTGGAAATATTCAAAATAAATGAAGAAATTATTACACATGATAGATGTCTCTCTGATATTATAGCACCATCTGCGATAACCTCACGCACATATCACATAGGTTCCTAAGACATATCGAATGCATATTTCGCATAGAGATAATGATCTCTATGATATTTCGCTACTTATATTCTGTACATATGCATGTACATCGAATGTGAAAGTTGACAAAAACTGGCTCTAGGTTATTCTATTTGACCCGTGACGTCAGTTTAAAAGAATCCTCAATGAATTTGCATTTAAGTATTATCTATAAATGTACAATAATAAGCCTCTTTAGAATACACCAAAACGAGTCTCGTTTCGTGATATCTGTCATACGATAAATTGTAATATTAGTACTAAAAGTGTATCCGCATTAATACTATACTATCGATTCGTATTTGATATTACATGAATAAAAAAACCATCTTAAGTTTCAGTTCGGCGTACGGTTTTATGACACACCACCTTCAATTTTAGACAGTATTTTGAAGTTTCCTTAGCACACCACAACCAGTTAATATAGAATGAGCTTAGTTAGATACGTGTAATGCGCTTTGGAACATTCCATATCTATCACACACACACACACTCACTCATTTCCCGTCGAAGGCCAAATCGGTGGTATCATCTTTCTTTCTCTCTTCTTCGCTCACTGACACCCACGTTTCCTCCCACCGTGTCCAATAGGGGCTTCATATACATGGCTCCCTCCACAGTGCAAATACTATCCACATCGTTACCAACATCGTTGAAAGTTTAGTGGTGGTTATAGATAAAATTGTCTTGAAAAGGGTTTTCACTTTGTGATCCACCGATACACTATATAACTGTTCCAAAAAACATTTTGTGAGTTATTATATAGTAGTTGATTATTATGATTATTTGTGATTATTTGCTTCGGATCCTAATGGGAGGCGCTGAACTCGTGAAGATCGTGTGAAGACTCCCCTTCACTAAGAATTCACGCTTGAAGGTTTTCGGTAACACCGTGTGGGAGCCTTTGCAAAAAGGAGGTTGATATATTCTTATATAACCCACTTACGGGGCGTTTAGAGGAATTTAAGAGAAGTGAATGGGTACAATACCCCAAATTCGGTCATGGGTGACGTCACGATATGGTGTAATACCTTAATTCGATCATGGGTGACGAAACCATGGTGTAATACCCCAATTACGTCATGGGTGTCGAAACCATGGCGTAATACACCAATTACGTCATGGGTCACGATATGGTGCAATACCCCAATTACGTCATGGCTGACCGGAAGTCGGGGTCAAAGGTCATGGCTGACCGGAAGTCAGGGGTCAAAGGTCAAAGGTCAAAGGTAATCTGCCATGAGGTCTAACCTTATACTACTCATTATAATTTTTATATAAACACAAATCAGAAAACTCTTCAATCGTCCATGTGGTAACTACCAGGTGGTTTTATGGAGACAAAATTAAAGGTCTTTATGGATGCTGACTGTCTAATGGTCAAGGGGAGATTATTCCACAGCCTCGATGCAGTAACTGTGAAAGTCCTATCACCTGACAAATTTCGGGTCATTGGGTAGCTGAGCTGAAGGTTGTGATTTGAGAATCTGAGATTTCTACTAGGTGTATATACAGTTAAGCATTCAGATATGTACCCTGGAGCCTGGTTATATTGAGAGATTTATAAACATAAAGAACTAATTTGAAGATGATACGTTTTTGAATGGGCAGCCAGTGAAGGGAACGAAGTAAAGGTTGGGAAGAATGATTTCTGCCAACCTCAAAAACAAGACGTGCAGCCCAATTCTGCAGACGATGTAGACGGTTTACATGGTTTACATGAGATTTTGGTATAGAGGAAAGAAGCCCATTACAATAGTCTAGTCTGGAAAAGAATAAGTGACCTTACAGCATGATGACAAGTAGTTTGGTCAATAAATTTACGAATCCTAGATAATTATGTTCCTCAAATGAAAAATCACACTGCGGCAAACATTGTTAATGTGTGTTGACATAGTCATTTTGTGGTCAATCGTATCGAAGGCTGCTGATAAATCTACAAGTACCACAAGAACTACTTTGTTTGAGTTCAATGAAAACATAATATCGTTTTTAACCTTAATCAATGCAGATTCAGTACCATGTTTGGGTCTATAAGCAGACTGGTGTGGATCAGCATGTTCCACCAGTCTTGAGCAAGCAATTTTCTCGATAAGTTACCAACAAACGATAAATTGGATACAGGCCTATAATTCTTCAAATTGTTTTTATCTAAAGATGAAATTTTCAAAAGAGGTCTTATGATTGCATAAGACAAATTAATTTGTCATCGGAGTCAACTTTTATTTTGTGTGTACTTCTTTTACAGTTCTGTGCATTTTGACACCAAAGTAATCCGCATACCATAATTAATTCCCGAGATATACAGAGTTTCATGTTTTCAGGAAAGGTCATTGACCTTTGATCCCTAGAAATTATCATTTCGGCAGCAGATGGGTGTATAGATCTTACCGTCTTTATATCTTTGAAAAAAACTGACGAAGCATTCAAATATGTAAAGATTTTAAAGTGGCTATTCAAAGAAAATCACAAATATGGCGAATAATGTATCACTAGAAACTGGGAAGCTTACAGATGGCAATCGTATAAGTTTTACGTCAACTGCGTATCTGATGATTATAAAAATAACATAAATAAAAGCTCTTCTCAGCATCTGGAATATCCGAGCGATTCGCCAGAAATATAGCCATGTTTTGATGACGTCACACCGGAGACCGATCCTGCTTAAGCAGATGACGTCCTATAACGAATGAACGTAATTGCAATGCAATTATTTATCAAATTATAAGAAGATGTCATGACTTCACTGTATTTACATTTTTAAAAGCACAACCGAAATGCTAATGAAGATTTTATGACTTTATACTATTTAAATCTTTGAAGAGCAAACGAAACATGCAGTTTTGATAATCATTTATGACTTACACTGTCTTTACATCGCTGAAAGCATAATTATCTATTAATGCATGAAAGAGTGTTTTTCTTTTCATTCTTTTACTTTTGTCTGATTTTCCCACACAAAAAGACTGCATGATTATAAATATTCATCTGTGAATTATCTCTAACAAATTAGTAGTGAGATGGAGCACTGCTTTATATGTGCAAGAACTGCAGAAATGGAAACAATTTCCTACATTTTCATTTTTTGGGCATAAACTACATTACTGTATTTTTTGTATTTTATGTTATTTATTTATTTATCTATTAAGGAATGTAACATTATGCAGTCTCATTTGACTAATTAATGACACAAAAGTTCTGTATACCAGTAACTAGGAAAACAGACATTTGTAAACAATGTAATCATATCATGATTTTGACAAACACATACACTAATCTGCAACTTATGCATATTTATTTATATCAAAATAATTTTCAAGTAGTTATCATACTCAAAATTGATGATAGTGTTATGTAATAGTTCTCAATACAAGCCCCCTCCAACTCCAGTTCCCACACTCCCAAATTTTATGATGTTATTTTCTTTGTCATAATACACCAATTGTTCATAATCTCCCTTTTGTTTATAAGCCTCATTTGTCCTTTAGACAACTTCTCGATTAATGTATACTTTGTAAGGTACCAGCAGAATTCAGCCCCCTCTTCATGTGAACTCCACATTTTGTTCACATGATAGACTGTATCCCCCTATACTTCTTAAGATATAAATAGAGCACCCCAAATAGTTTAAGGAGGAGAGTCAGGACTGACCATCACAGAGAACAGACATGCCCAACTCCTGCTCGACATATTTCCAAGATAATATATGTTGTATGCTGCTGATTATATATATATATATATATATATATGTCTCTGACTGTAATAAACTGTATGTACAACTGCACTTCAATATACCTCTCATCGACTCGTCATTGTTACTATATGGACTAACATCACGACAATAGCAACATCTCAAAGTTACAAAGAATTAAACGATATCCTTTGGTATATGAAAATTTTCCCCTTATTATACATTTATTTGGTTTATTCTTAATAGTAACTGCCACCAGAAACACAATTCATACTCAGAAACATCCTCCGCATTGTTTATATATTTTTTTAATCTGTATACTATATTTTTTATCATGCTATTGAACGCAGAAATAATGTGAATATTACTATAATTATTATCATTATGTTGAATTTATACCTGGTTTAAAGTGATTTCTTTCAATACCATTAACATAAGCAATATCCTTTATTTATAGCAAAGTCAGAATTTCTCTCTAGTATTTCTGCAAAACCTTGGTTTTTGCTAGGTTTGTCCTTTTTTCAAATAAATTGGACTCTTCAAAATGTTCAAGAACAAAAGAGAAGTAACGAGCCTAACAATCAGTGCCAACATAGAAGATTACATCATTAATTTGTCATTTTACGTTAAGTTAAAATATTTTTACACAAAAATCTCTATCTGTATTTTATCGTCACTGATACGATGGGGAGGGGGGGGGGGGATATAATTGCTTCACCAATTTTAACTGCACATTTTCAGCAAATCGATTACATTTTCCCCCTCAAATTCATCTGGCAAAGACTTCTCTTACTTTCCAATCCAGAATGAATTTAAAAAAAACACACATATAAAACATTTTGTTTCTCTGTTTTTGCAATACCTTTTGGATCAATTTGCTTTCTTTAATATGTCACAGTTTTTTTTATTCAGTATTCAGGGTATGTAACTATCAAACAATCCATCTATCAATTTTCAAAAGCTTTTCCATATAAGGGAGGTGCAGATTAATTCCTCCATTCATTGATATTCATTATCTTTTACTGTTTACTTTTCATCTGTATTCAAATGCAAATCAACATTTAAAAAAATCACAGAGATTCATGTATAAATAACGTATATCTTTAAAAAAGATATATATAAATAGGAATGATGAATTCGTAGTTTGTAAGCTTTCTCACCTATGGGTTTCTTATCATTTTACAAGCGTTGTCCTCGGACTTGGCCGTGAACCAGAATAGCCTGGTGGTTAAGTCGCTGCCCGGCAGGCAGTAGATGACAGGTTCGAGTCCCGCTGGTTCCAATTTTTTCTGACTCGTGTTTTTCATTACACTTTAACACTGGGAGTAAAATGCCTAAAAATTTGTTTACAAATTAGAACTTTATTGATTTTTAATATTTGGCTTAATTCATGTTATTGCATAGATGGCATAAATTAAACAAGGTTATCAAAACGCTTGGAAACATTTGAAGTAATGATTATTATCAATTATAAAACGGTAAAATACAGTTCAGATATAGCACCTGAAGAGCTCCTCGAACGCTGCTGAGATTTGTGACGTCACATCGGTGACCAATCTTGTCTATGCAGACGATGTCTCATAACATCTTACATATTTTTAAGTTCCTGTTTTGTCATCTCCTCTTCACTTATTTCTCTTACTTCACTAGCGTCAGTATTAATGTTCGTCTGTTGCCTCACTCTTAAATTCGTGTATGGTATTACAGCAGCCCGAGAACACCGGCCAACGCTAGCCCGGCAATTTCAAACTATCGCAACCACACGCCTGGCATACCAACTCCTTTGTCTACTAAAGCTTCAAACAAAGCAAGTGGTCGTTTCGCTGCTTCCAAAGCCACACCGAACTCACCGTCCGCAATCTTCTTTTCGCAATCTGACGATTCATTCAACCTTTCTGAAGCAATCAGGAAAGCCCTGTATGACCTTCTTTCTGATATGAATTTTGTAACGAAATTAGTGTCATTAATAAAGTCAACCTTACTCACGGAAATTGGGCAATCACTTCACGACCAGCTTAAGAGAATCTATTAATTTCGAGTCTGCATTGTACGATGACAAAATTTCTCAACTCCAATCCCAGATACAGGATATGGAGTCTAGTATAGACGATGCAGAGCAATATTCTCGTCGTAATTGTCTTGTGTTTTGTGGCATCAATGAGTCTGAGAACGAGGACACAGACTCGGTCATCATCAACATCTGTGAGAAGAAGCTAGGAGTAACGGTGACTCCAACCGATATCGACAGAAGTCACCGCCTTGCTCGCCCGCATAGGCAACATCGACATCGACATCATCGAAGACAAAGCCCAGACTTCGGAACATCATCGCGAAGTTTACCAACTATAGAGCCCGCGAAGCTGTGTATCGCGCAAGATTTGAACTCAGGAAATGCAACGATGATGAACGCATCTTCATCAACAAGAACCTTACCAGAAAGTGAAACAAATTATTCTAGAAAGTAAAGAAGCATAGCTTGGTGAGCAGGATTTGGACAGACGACGGAAAAATCATCGCAAAAAATCAAAATGGCGCTCGAGTCACCATTTCAAGAGAAAGTGAGTTTTCTCACGTACTCACACTAGCTAAGAGCTCATAACCAAATGAGTTTTCGCGTTGAAATAGATCTACCATCAAGATCACATGTAAGCTGTTCGTCATGTTCATGGTTTGTACAATTTAATAACTTACAATACCAATACTGATATAGGAACATTTTGATAAACTCCTCTCATCACAAGTACGGGATATCGAGTTAAACTGCATATTTTTTTAAATTTTATTTTCTTCGCTCTCCTTTTAATAAAACTGTTATAAATAATATGTTCGACATCTGATCTATGATAAGGTCTAGCTCCTTTTTACGGTGATACATATATGAGTCTGACCTTATATTGTATATTCACATATTACTAAAGAATGTTAATCTATAATACGATTATTCGAATCAGCGAATAATTACATTTGCGAGAGAATACAGGGCAATGCACTGCATTAGCTTGCTATGTTCTGTTTCCACGGCGTTGGCAGACGGCCAAATTTCAAAGCGCGCGCTTTTGGGCAAACGCGGGATACCGCACTGCAAAGAACACGCCCCCACCGCACGCCTGGGATTGGTGGACAACTGCGCATTAAGCGCCATATCGGCGTCCGTGGAGACAGCCAATGAACTTGTGCGCAGGCTCGGGTTAGCACCACCCCTACGCGTAGAGTAGCCAATCAAATGCGCTAATCAACAGAAGGAACGCGCACATGGTTCTCGGAATCTGAATCAGGCTTTCAGTCTCAACTCAACCTCTGGGGACAATGGATGTTATTTTGCCCTCCCTCCCTCCCTGTATGAAATAGAGTAACTGGTAGGGCAGGGGATAAATACATGACCAAACAATGTTAAGGTGGAGGAAAAAGTATTACATGTCAATCTCAGGGAAAATATTCAGCCATATGACAAATACCGCAGTATGTGTTATGAGGTCAGAGGGACGGAATTGAAAAAAAAAAAAAAAAATTATTAAATAAGTAATTGGAAATAAAGGTGTAAAGAAAAATACAAAAAATCATAACATTGGTGCACTTGCAATTGAATAATTAAAGGGTGACATGATTTCCATTAATAAACGAAACACGAATTGGTGAGCGCCCGAAAGGGCCCTCGCAAGAATGAGTGGGCCTCATGTTTTTAGTTGAAATACATTGTATCTCAGTACCAGATGGAAGTTGGTTACCCAGGAAACTTTCATTCAATTGGCTGGTTGGTTGTGCTTGAAAACCTAAAAATTTGTTGGACAATGTATGTGTAATTCTTTGTGAGGATATTGTATTTTCTCATTCATTCCTTGGTTGGTGATGCTTTTAACTGATATTTTGCAATTCAGTTGAATATGATGCTTATCAATGTATAATATGATCGATGGTATTTGGTCCACAAAGAGAGAAATCATAATTTTTTGAAGCCCCGCCCACAATTGGTGGGTGGGGCTACAAATTCAGCGTGTCAGACGGGACATGCATTTACCAAGCCATTCCCGCCGATACTTATTACAAAACTATGCTTTTGGGGGGAAATGCCGAAAATGTGAGCTTGACAGTCGGGCACATTGAGATTGTACACGAAATACAATATTTAAAGATGACTAAATTTACCGCATTTAATAGCCTATTCTGCTGTTCTAATTGGACTAACTGGTTATCCTTGATATGATGAAATATAAAGGTCAGAGGATTTTAATTTTCATCCATCAGAAAATGTTCGTGTAATCCCACGCATATAGTTTTTGCTGTAAATGAAAAACGCGACGAAGGGACATCGGTTTATGATTGATCATTATCTTCTCAATATTGTATTCCACCAAGTTAGCAGAAGAAATGAATTTTCCCCCTACCCAAGAGCAAGAGTGCAAAATTTTATTCCAAATCATGGATCCAGTTTATTGTAAAAGTTATTTTAAAAATAGTTTTAAAAACGTGACAGATGGGGCAAATATTTATTTGACCTTTGACCTCCTTTATAATCTAAAGATGAACTTTTTTGTAAACGGATCCGGAATTCACCTTAGCCCTAACCGGATTTGATTAAGTTATCACCATAACAGCAGAAAGTTCAGAAAATGACTCAATATGTGATTACTATATCTTACTGTAAAAAACGTTTACCTTCATTAATGGGTCAGAAAATAGTAATTTTTGGTCAAAATTTCATGATAATCAAAAGTTTGAATATTGTTCCATAGAGTTTGAATCAAGTTTACTCTAGTGACAATTAAGTAAATGTTCAAACTATACTTTGCACTTTCACCCAAAGTTGACATTTTCATGTGACTGTTGTGTACATATACATGTACATGTATCTTGGTGAGGATATTGTATTTCTTCATTCATTCTGTAGTTGGTTGGTTGGGCTTGGAAACCTAAAAAATGGCATACAATGTATGCATATTATTTTGGTGAGGATATTGTATTTTTTCACCCATTCATTGGTGGGTTGTTTGGTTGGGCTTACATATATCTTGGTGAGGACATTGTATTTCTTCATTCAGTTGTTGGTTGGTGGGGCTTGAAAACTTAAAAAGGTGGTTATACAATGTAAGCACATATGTTGGTGAGGATATTGTCATTGGTTGGTTGATTGGGATTGGAGACCTAGAAAGGTTAAAAAGTGGTTGGTTGGGCTTGGAAACCTAAAAGGGTGGTTATATAATGTATGCATATATGTTGGTTAGGATATTGTCACTGGTTGGTTGGTTGGGCTTGGAAACCTAGACAGGTTTAACAGTGCATGGATGGTTGGTTGGGCTTGGAAACCTAGACAGGTTAAACAGTGGTTGGTTGGTTGGGCTTGGAAACCTAGACAGGTTAAACAGTGGTTGGTTGGTTGGGCTTGGAAACCTAAATAGGTGGTTATACAATGTATGCATATATGTTGGTGAGGATATTGTCACTGCTTGGTTGGTTTGGTTTGAAACCTAGACAGGTTAAATAGTGGTTGGTTGGTTGGGCTTGGAAACCTAAAACTAAAAGGGTGGTTATATAATGTATGCCTATATGTTGGTGAGGAGATTGTCACTGGTTGGCTGGATGGGCTTGGAAAGCTAGACAGGTTAAATAGTGGTTGGTTGGTTGGGCTTGGAAACCTAAAAAGATGGTTATACAATGTATGCATATTTGTTGGTGCGGATATTGTATTTTTCACTAATTAATTGGTTGGTTGCCTGGGCTGGAAACCCTGAAAGGTTAAACAATGTATGTAATGTGTTGATGAGGATATATTCTATTATCATTCTTCCATCGGTTGGTTGGTCGGGCTTGCAAGACTGAAAGAAACAAAAAAGTGAACTAATAATATATGCATATATGTTGGTGAGGATATTGTATTTCCGATTCATTCACTGGTTGTCCCATTGATTGGGCTTGAAAACCTGAAAGTTGGTCTGGGCATAAATGTGTGCATTCATGATTACCGGTATATTTTTCATTCATTCATTGGTTGGTTGGTTTTCTCGGATACGGTCGGACCATGAATGCATTGACGTTGGGGAGGATATTGCATGTTTCAGTTATTCATTGGTTGGTTGGTTGTGCTTGAAAACAAAAACTAACAAAAGAAAAAAGAAAGATGGCTGTGCAACGTTCATGTGTCTATTTCCTTAAGTCAGTCAGGAGAGCTGGCTGGTTAGGCTGAAAATTATAAAGGTTTAGGGCTCTTGACGGTGAGGGGTTCTATATATAGTATTATTTACCTGCGTTACGTTTGTATAGCAGGTAAGTGTTGTTTGTCTCGTTAATGTATGCATACTTATGCTTGGTAAAGGTTGCTGTCCAAGAGTAAGAAGTGATTATGCAAGAATGTTTTCCGCAGGTGGTGCGGGGCACGAGTATTAGGGTGTGGTAGAAGATGTTTGAGGAGTCATTCTAGCTTGCTCTTTCATCACGACAAATTTTAAATTTGTTTTTATTGTGGAAATTTGTGGGGAAAAAAAAAATTCTGCAAAAGTGGATCCGAAGGTTTTCCAGAGTTTTTTCTTCTTGATTTTTATCTCTGGTTTTTTACCCTGGGCCTACTTGTCGCAGAATAACTGTTAGGGCCTATTCAGTTGTGGTCATAACATTTGTGTATATGTAAAGAACTATTTCGAATGCGCATTTCGCAATCGCATCGATATCGAACGAGCGGCTCCTAGTTGGGCAAGGCTATCCCATTAATATTTGGTATAAAAGCGTGTTTAATGTGTTGTGTCATGTACGTAAGGAGTTCAGATTAGGAAGGTTGAATTGAGAAGTTATTTTGCAGGAATTATAGGAAAGATGTAAAGAAAAACGGGAGATGGGAATCAGTGTCCCTGGAAACGCCTGTCCCGGGACGCCGGCTGGATGTCTTCCTCCCGGCAGGTCACGTGACCAGGTTCCCCTCCTAGAATTCATGTTCAGGTCTTGAAGCCTCTCTCCCTCCTTCATGTACATGTGTATATTCTGACACATTTGAGAAGTTTGTATTGAATAGATGATAACTGTTTGAGGGGAATCCGCGCCCCAGGAAACTCCTGTCCTGGGATCCCGGCTGGACGTCTTCCTCCCGGCAAGTCATGTGAGCCGGATTCCCCCCTTTCGTCATTTGATGTCAATTGAATACTTATTGCACTATCACAAATCTTGTGCTAATGAAAATATGATGGAAATTGGTTTTAATACCTGGGAATTGTCCCCAGTGGAATAAAGTTGAGAAAATGGCAATTTCATGTGTGAACTGTATTTATTCTCGCAAGTGTCATTTATTGTGTCAGTTTGTATGTTTGTTATATATTTTTGTCTATGTTGATGGCCGAAATAGTTGATAACACTTCATTGTATAATGGTAATTCTTCTCATATGGACACAGCTCCTTTAAGTATCCCATCAGACTTTTTAGATATAGAACAATTTAATGAATTTAAAAAACACATACAAATAATTTGACTGACAAATTATCTGTTATTCACTTTAATTGTCGCAGTCTCAGTAGAAATATAACAAAGCTAATTAGCTTTCTGGAATGTATAAAAACTTCTTTCACAATTGTAGGACTCACAGAGACATGGTTGAAACACTGTCAATTAAGTACCTATGGTCTTTCAAATTATAATCAATTCGTTCATTCAAATTATAATCTTATCGTTCATTAAAGAGCGAAAAAACGATGTGGTGGGGTTGGTATGTATATACAATCTGATCTTAACTACAAGCAACGCCATGATCTTACCACTATGACTGATAATGTTGAATGTATTTTTGTAGAATTATTGCATACTGAATCCAATCACAATCACTGTATTGTTGGTGTAGTTTATAGACCACCAAATTATTCTGTACATGACTTTTTGACGATTTGAACCCTGTTCTGGAAGTTATCCTAGAGAACGGAAAATGTTATTTACTTGGTGACTTCAACGTCAATCTTTATGCTTTATATAGTAATTCTACTAGATTATTGTATAATACTTTTGTTTCATATTATATGTGGCCAACTATTATAACCCCTACTCGTATTACTTGCAATACAACCACACTCTTAGATATTATTTATACGAATACTGATCACTCTTATGCTAGTGGCGTGTTAATATCAGATGTTAGTGACCATCTTCCAGTATTCTTATTTACTTATACCTGTTTGAAATCCGATCGAAATTGTAATGACTTTGTTTTTAAGAAGCGTGCCATTAATGATGAAAATATATTGAAATTTTATACAATGGCCTTCTTATGATCGAAATTGCAATAGTTCATATGAAAGTTTTATAACGATTTTTAACTCCATTTATGAAGAATGTTTTCCTTTTACCACTGTACATAGAAAACAAGGCAATCAAAACTCGTGGTTTAACTCTACTTAAAAGAAGATGTGTAAAAAGAAAATTATATAAGAAATACTTGAAAAGGCCTACAGAGGCTAATCATACCCGGTACACATTATTCAGGAATAAAGTAACCAGTGACATGCGTAAAGCAAAACAAACTTATTATGATCATTTATTTAATAAAGTAAAAAGAGAGATTCTGATTTTGAAATTGATGGTAATACTCAAGGTTCAGTTGTTGCTGATGGTTTCAATAATTTTTTTGTAAATATAGCTGCCAAGTTGCTAGCTTAACATTCCTGTAAGTGATAATTATGATGATAACTATCAGTGCAATATTCCCAACAATCCTCACTAGTTTTTTTGTAAACCAATAACCGAAAAAGAAATCATTGACATTGTTTGTAAAATGAAGACTGGTATTAGTCCGGGATTTGATGGAATAGAAGTATCAGTTGTTAAGAAAATAATACATTTGATCTGTAAACCTCTTTGTGCAATTTTCAATTTATCTCTATCTTCTGGTATTGTTCCAAACAAACTCAAAGTTGCAAAGGTTATCCCCATTTACAAATCGGGACAAACCAGTAACTTTTTCAAATTATCGTCCAATTTCATTACTTCCATTATTTTCTAAAATCCTCGAAAGATGTATGTTCAACCGTCTCCTTAAATTTGTGGAGAAATTTAACTTATTTGTTTGCAATCAATTTGGGTTTAGGCCACATCATTCCACATCTTCTGCTCTAATTGAATTCGTTCATAAAATATCAATAGCTCTTGATTCCAAACAAGCTACCATAGCATTATTCCTTGACTTGTCTAAAGCTTTTGATTGTTTGGATCATAATATTTTATTGAGTATATTGTACAGATATGATATAAGAGGTACACAACTACTTTGGTTTCGCAGTTATCTTTCCAATCGCCAACAATATACAGTTTTTAATAATATTCAATCCAAAATGCAGTGCAATATGTATGGAATTCCGCAGGGAAGCATCCTTGGCCCCATCCTTGGCCCCATCCTTTTTCTGTTGTATATCGATGATATTCGGCATGTTTCTAATAATTAGAATTTTGTTCTCTTTGCTGATATCATGACACTACCATTTTTCTTTCACATGAAAATTATCATCATCTTATTGAAATATTGCAAATTGAATTGAACAAAATTGAAAATTGGTTATTTTAAAACAAGCTGATCTTAAACACAGCCGAATCTAACATGACGATATTTACGAAACGGAAATTTGATATAGAGGAAACCAAGATTTACTTGAATAGAAAAGCAATTGGATATGTACACAACACTAAATTTATTGGGGTTTATATCGATGATCATTTAACATGGAATACTCAGGTTGACTCAGTATGCTCAAAAATGTGTAAGAATATTGGTGTCATCAACAAACTCTTGCCTATTAAAATCAATATTACTCAACTTATATTATTCACTGATTTATCCATATCTGTCATATTGTATCATTATTTGGGCATCGACATCTTTTGAAAATTTAGCAAGAATTAAAAAACTGGAATTATATTGAATTTTGATGAAAAATACGGAGTTAAAATAATAAAGGAATCAGTCACTTGTAAACACAATAAGACGCCATTGTATTTACAGCTGCTTGTGTAGCACGCGGACTTTTTGGGTGGGGGAGGATCTTTCAGATTATCAAACATATGCGCAGCGGAATTGTATATAAATTAACTCCCCACTCTAGCCCGTCTACAATACAGAGTTATAACAAAACATATAATCAATCACCATCAATCAACAACATTCACACTATGTTATTAACTAATGTAATACACAATAAAATAAACTAACATACTAGTAATATAAAGGATATATGTTCCTTTAATATTAAACTATATAAACTACATAAACATATTTACAGAATATTTACAAAAAATGACATGGTTGTAACTTCTAGTTACATAATTATTTATTACTTTATGAACATACTGTTCATATCACTCGCCTTACAGCCTTACGCTATTATTTACATAATAGCTTACTTATTAACATATACATGTAATAATTACATTAATAAAATAATAACATACTTATCCCTACACTAACATAATTAATAAATGAGGGTCTCAGTGCAGGATACACATGATAGACATAATTGTTGCGTGGTCAGATGACCATCACCTGAAAAATCAGGAAAACAGAATTTACTTGAGAGTGAATATTTGGAGGATGCCTTCTCACTCCGTCTTCAAAAGTTAGGAATCTTTGTATAATCATGAACATAACTAAATTATTTAAAATATCAAATATATCATCCAAATATTTTGTATCAACTAATGATTAGTTATTTGGTAATATAATAACGCATGCAATTGAGAAATGGTCTAGCACAATATTATTCAGGAGAGTCTTTATGAACACATACATTAGAGTTCGCACGGCAGTACTGCTACAGATAGAGAACTCGATCTATCTGCTTGACCAGGGTAATGCCGTTTCTTTGTTTTAGCATAGCTTAATTTCTTTTGACGCTTAGTTCAAAAGACTAGAATACAAAACGCTCCGATGCAAGCGCGGCGAGACAATACTGAACAACATGTGCTTGACCATGAACAATAATGGGAATGGTTAGTAACATTTATATGAAATTCAAATGTTTACTAATAAAGATGTATGTAAATTATAAAATAATATCCATCATCAAATATAAAAGTAAGTTTCATAATATCTTCAATTTAGAAATTGCCAAAACATCAAAGGTGTAAAAGTTAATTTCGGAAAGCATCTTTAAAATCAAACTTTAAATCTATAACATCCATTGTGTTCAACAATGATAGAGATATATTCTATGATAGAGATATATTCTAAAGTAAGCGATTAATTATAATAAATGCTGAAACATATAGAAGAATGACTTTGGATCTTACCTGAAAAATCAGGAAAACAGAAGTTGCTTGAGAATTAATATTTGGAGGATGCCTTCTCACTCCGTCTTCAAAAGTTAGGAATGAGGAAAATGCCTCCAGAAGTTCTGGATGATGATATTTTCGGCAATACCATTATTATTAAAGAAGGGGTGTGTATATTAGTAAAAGGTTATAAATTGTTGATCCTCGGTTATCTCTATAAGAAATATAAAACTGTAAACATTTTACAAAGCAATGTAATACATGATACACAGTGTAATCAGTAATAATTGCATGAATATATATAATTGTAGGTGATAATGACATATTAATTAATAATTCACCCCTATGTGGTAGCTAAAAATGGAAGAGTCCACCAAAGCTCCCTATAACATATTCTTTTGTTGGGATTATACCACCACCACTGGTCAGTGATTAATGTACCAGATGTTGGTGATGTAAACAAGATCGTAAATAAAATGCTCAAGGACCAATGGTCCACTCTCTTCCTCTCTCTCTACAGAGTTCATGAACTCTCAGTGACCCTTCCCTCAGTCTGTACAAAGACTGGGGGGGGGGGGGGGGTACAGTACAATACTAAAAGAGGAATTTATTTTAACATATTTAAGTTATTGATATTATTCTAATTATGTGGCACCATAAGAGGGGCTACAACTCTTCCCTCCTTAAAAAAAATGAACCACCCTCAAAAAAATATATAATTTCAATATGCGATGAAACTGTATACAGTTGAACATTGTAGATAAAACTTGATCTCCAGCAGTTCTTTTATACCGAAAGGTATTCAGTCTCAAAACGATGGTCCAAGTGTGACAACCAGTTGCAAATAACGAAGAGTAGGAATTCCCAGAATCCTAATATTGCAGAAAAGTTCTGTATGTCATCTTGTCCGATGAACACAATGATGTCGCTATTGTCTATATGCATAAAATGTCCTGACGTATCAATCAATAAGGAACATCTCGAATCAGTAAAATCATGAACAGTACATGGGTTCCGGACCATCGATATGGATTAGAGTCACAGCGTGTATGATTATACATCAGCCATTGTTGCAGTTCACCAATTTCAAAGTTGATGTGCTTCTCTGTCGAACACCCATGACAATTATCAAAGTTCAAGTTTACATAATGCATTTATCTTAGCGAACAAAAGTTTCTGTACTGGTGTCGTCTTGTCCCTAGGAGTCATTGGGAAGAACTGCTTCTCCACAGGTAGGCCTCTGACAGGATCCAGCTCTCGTCCAGGATGCCAGCAGATGGACCTCTCCCTCTCAACTCCTCTGAGAACCCTCATGCCCTAACTTATCATCCTAGATTAAGTTATGACAATTCTATACTATGTCCAAATTAATTATTATTATAGACATTTTTCTCAACAAAAAAAACATTAACGTGAAGGTTCAAAATAAAAAAATTAAATATGTAGGCAAGATTCTACACTATCAAAATATGACTAAAATATTTAAGATGCATATTAATTACATCAGATAAAAAGCCATTAATGAAACAAACACACAAGCATACATACAAGCACACCATTCATACAAAATATAGTACTAATGTAGTTCATAACAGGTCTGTCATGAATGCACGCATTTGTTGCACAAGCGCAAGCTTAAAATCAGCATTCATAGGTTGACCAGGTTGGTCATAGGACAATTTATTTGGACCTATGCCTTTATTATTCCTGGCTGACCTTCTCACTGTTGGTTCATCCAATGAGGTTGCATTTTCATTTTGTGCTATGTCCTCGTGTTCACTATTATCAACATGTATATCAGAACAATCTTTGTGGTTCCCACCATTACCGATCACATCATTGCTCGACACAATATTGTCATCTTCAGTCCTACTCTCTTTATCAACTTCGTCAGAAGTAACCTCTTCATTATTAATAATATTTTCTTCGTTATCACTAATAATATGGTCTCCATCAACTACTGAAATATTTTCAGAAGGGTTATTGTGTACCTGATGAGAGTTATCCTCTGTGGGGCTGATAGAAACGACCCCCACCTCTGGATTCGGAGCATCCTCTCCAGTGCCAGAAGTCATTGAGGCAAACAAAGTATCATCATTATCATCACTATCATTATTAGGTTCATATGAACCATCTTTACTAGTGTCCACCTCTTGGGAAATATCCCTAGCTCTCCTACGTGTGATGGGTGCCTTAGAAGGAGGTGGATTTTCCACCTCATGTTCTGATTCTTGTTTTCCTTCATATGGCAACAAGAGGTTCCGATGGAGGACCTTTGATGCAAGGTCAGTACCCACCTTCTTTACTCGATAAACAGGTGAGTCATCCATCTTGGACAGAACTTCGTACACATCATCACCCCATCTATTAGCTAACTTATGCTTTCCTCTTAGGTGTACGTTTTTTACAAGAACATGGTCACCTTTCTCAAGGACAGGTGCCTTGGCTTTCTGATCGTAGTGCCGTTTATTGGCACTACTGCGGGCGGCCATATTCCTCCCAGCCAACTCATACGCTTCGGCTAGCTGCTCACGCAGGGCCTTTACGTATGCTGTTCTGTCAGTGCCATGTACAGACCACTGTGGGTCTATCCCTAAGGCCAAGTCAATTGGCAGGCGTGCATTTCTCCCAAACATCAGATAGTATGGTGAGAAATGCGTCGTGTCATGTTCGCACACATTGTATGCATGTACAAGTGCACTAACATGTCGCCGCCACTCGGACTTGTGTTTGTCTGAGAGACATCCAAGCATGTCTAGAAGGACACGGTTGAATCTCTCCACTGGATTTGACTGTGGATGGTAAGGTGTCGTCCTTACCTTCTCAACACCAGCCATAGCGCAGAGTTCCTGTATCAAGCGAGAATTAAAGTCCTGTGCTTGATCAGAAAGGATCTTGGCAGGCCATCCATAGTGGACAATGAAATTGTCCCACAGGGCCTTAGCCACTGTACTACTACGCTGGTCCTTAGTAGGTACGGCAACAGCGTACTTACTGAAGTGGTCAGTCATGACCAGTATATTTTCTATGCCTCCATTATCGGGTTCTATACTGAGGAAATCAATGCATAACAGCTCCAGAGGTTGGGTTGTTATGATTGAATCCATTTCCGCCTTCTCTTGCTTTTTCTTCCTCTTGATGCATCGATCACATTTATCGATCCATGCTCTGATGGAAGTAGCCATGAAGGGGAAATAAAATCTAGCTCTAGCAAGGGAAACGCATTTGTCAAAACCCAGATGCCCACATTCATCATGAATACCATGGATGGCTTGATCAACATGGCTATCTGGGATCACCAATTGGCGTCTCTTCTCACCAGATATTTGATCTACCTTCTCTCGAAACAGAACACCATTGTGTAGAACCAGCTTGTTAAGGTCGCGGTAGAGAACCTGCAGTCTTCGGCTCGCTTGCTTCCTATCTTTCAAGGAAGGGCGTGACCGTGAGTCTACAAGTTTCCTCACCGCATTAACATCTGGGTCCAAACACTGGTATTCTTGCCACTCAACATTACTTATACCTGGCAGTGCAGGATCTCCGTCGGTACCATCAACGTAGGAATCAGGTATACCTGCAGGTAGCATCGCCAGGCTTGTAGCAATGGTTAAAGGCATCGATTCTGCCACAGCTATCTTGTCTCGTGCAGACTTATGTAATCTCTGTTCTGGAACATGAATGTGACCTTGGAAAGTTGCAGAAATTTCATTATGATCAATAGCCTTGACTCGAGACCTTAGGAAATCAACTTGATTATTTACCTCCTCCTCGATTTTTTCATCATCAGGGAGAAGATTGGGTCTCCTACTTAGTGAGTCAGCATCATTCAAGTTCTTACCAGGACAGTACTTGATCTCAAAGTCATAGACAGAAAGGTTGGCAACCCACCTTTGTCCAGTGGCATCAAGCTTTGCTGATGTCATGACATAGGTGAGAGGGTTGTTATCTGTAATGACCAAGAATTTGGTACCATACAGATAGTCCGAGAACTTTTCGGTCACTGCCCATTTGAGACAAAGGAATTCGCGTTTCCACGCACAATAGTTCCTTTCAGAATTGCTCAACCCTCGAGATGCATATGATATAACACGTTTCACACCATCTTGTTCTTGGTACAACACAGCTCCTAGTCCGAACCCTGAAGCATCACAATGGAGTTCGAATGGTTTAGAAAGGTCTGCGAACCCAAGAACAGGTGCTGACGTGAGCATCTCCTTGAGCTTTTCAAAGGCTTCTTGGCACCTCTCGGTCCATTTCTCGCGAAATGGCTCGAGCTGTGCTCTCCTTACCTTTGAACGCTCTGATGGTGTACTATTGTTCTTCCTTGGCATTGACAATCCTGTGAGTAAATCATTCAGAGGTCTGCATATCTTGCTGAAATTCTTGCAGAACCTCCGGTAATACCCACAGAAGCCAAGCCATTGCCGGAGTTGTTGGACATTGTCTGGCCTCTTCCATTGTATCACGTCTTGAATCTTCAGCGGGCATGGACGAATTCCCTGGCCACTTATCTCATGACCAAGATGAGAAATGGTCTGATAGAGGAAGTGACACTTGGATTTCTCCAATGTTAGTCCAAAGTCTCGAACCCTGCTAAGTACCCTTGACGTGCGTTCTATACACTCTTCTATGGATGGGGCATGTATGACAATGTCATCGATATAAGCTATTGCTTCCCTCAGGGAGCATTCGCCGAGACAGCGCTCAACTATTCTCTGCATTTGGGCAGGACTCGATTTGAGACCTTGAGGCATTCGGTTAAATTCGAACAACCCAAATGGAGTGTTGAAAGCGCTGTACTTCCGATCTTCTTCACGAAGTGGGATCTGAAAGAATGCTCCTTTGAGATCCACTACCGTGAAGAATTTGGATCCATGGAGAGAGTTGAATAGGTCCTCTACCTTGGGTATGCTGTACGCATCTGGGATGACGCGCCTATTTGGTTGCCGATAGTCAACTGTCATCCTCAGTTTTCCTGACTTCTTGCGTACCAGACATACAGGCGAGCTGTAAGCGCTATCTGAGGGCCTTATCAATCCTGCATCCAACAATCCTTGAAAAAGCTGTCTTGCTTCTTCATACATGCTTTGTGGAATTGGGCGTGCTCGTGCATTCCACGGAGTCGTGTCAGACAGGTTTATGCTATGTTCCACGCCCTTAGCACAACCATAGTCTAGATCGTGTTTGGCAAATAAGCCATCCAATTGATCTAGCTGATGCCGCAAGGAGTCTGCTATATCTTGAGAGACACCAGGGGCAATGTCATAATCGTTACTTTCTTCTTCATCTTCATCCTCGTTCATCCTCTTAGGTGAAGAGGTGAAATAGCAAGGGACAGACTTGCTATGATTACATGTATCTACGTCAACATCGTCATCAGTCATCATCATCTTCAGGTTTTGAGAAACCTGGGACAAAGGCCTACTCCATACATAGGTATACGCAGCAGCAATTACCTGTTCATTATGGAGTGTTACAGGGGCCTTTGTGTTATTGGCTATTGTGACTTTGATCTTGGCCTTCCTCCCTCGCACCTTATGAATGGAATTCACCACTCGGATTCCTGGTATTCCACAAGTTCCCTCCACCTCTTGGACCAGTACTTCATGTTCACCAGCTGGCAGAGAGTTGCAGAGGACTCCGGTTACCTCTACTATCTCAGAGGGTCGGATTGTGACAGGTTTACGTAACCTACTCTTCACATGTCCGATTTTACCAGTGATGGGGTCACCCATCTTTCCCTCTTTTATTGCCTTCTGGTAACATGAAAGCACGGTCGGTGGAACATCTAACTTCGACAGAAAACCTGAACCCAATTGTGCTCTGCAGGCTTTTGCAAGACCTCGAAACACATTGGTGCCAACAATAATTGGGGAAGGGCAAGACACTGGGCAAGTCACAATAATTGCTAACACATCTACAGGATTATCTACACCTACTATTTGTTCAGGAAGGGAAATCGGGACAGAAATGTATCCCTCGTACAGGACTGGTTTGCCGTTGGCTCCCTCAATCCTCAAAGAATCATCTAACAATCGCTGTAAAGGGTATTTATCTTTAAGACTTGAATCATAAAACTGCTTCTGGATTGTAGTGACAACGCTTCCACTATCTATAAGACAAGTGGTGGGAATACTGCCAACTACACAATCAGTTTCACAGGGCTCTCCTACGAGACCTTCAGGTATTTCAATATAATTATCATGTACACTATGTGCCAAACAATGAGGACGCTTTTTCTTCTTCTGACCACCCGTCCGCCCAATAACAGGGGTCTTTACTCGTTTGGGTGATTTTTGTCTGATTTATTATCATTCATCGTCTCCCAGGCCTTTATGATTTCTTTTCTTTTTGCAAGATTTCTATTTTTCAACTCTTCATTGGGTGGGTTCTTACATTCACTTTCAAAATGATCAAACTCACCACATTTGTAACACACTAATATCCTAACTGGACATCGAGGGGATGGTTTGGGACGGGATTCAGAAGGATGGGAAAGGGATTTGTTTGATGAGGATGCTCCTTTATTGGAACTCTTTTGGGGTTTACTACTTTGAGGGGGCTTTTTGGGGTGTTCACTATTTTGATGATATAGACTCATACCATCTAGTTGTTGGACATAACTACGAGAGTTCTTGGGGTTGGGTCTATATTGGGCCATCTTGGCAGTCCTAGTTGCCTCAGCCTCTCTAACAATACTAATTAATTTGGAGAAAGGGGGTGCAATGATTTGATTATGGATATTGGTAACTGTCAAGATGTACTCGTCATGGCAGCCCAATTTAAATTTATCAAGCAGCTGTTGCGCAGCTGCTTGAGGGGAAAACTCCCCCACCTCAACTAGCCTACTCACTTTTAACTGGAGCCGCTTCAGGAAATCGGACGGCTTTTCATCCTTCCCTTGGACCAAGCCCATGAATTCCTGGAGTAGCAGGTTATTATTTTGGACAGCACCATAGATGCTATCCAAAAAGGCAAGTACTTCTAGTGAGGTGGTGCCTGCCGCGATTTGCTTGGCAAAATCTTTAGCAGGCAAAAGGAGCCGAGTCACTATTTCACGACGTTTTGTTTGTTCACTCAGGCCAGCCATGGTGGCTATCTCCTTCGCGACGTCGTGAAAAGTTTCCCAGTCCACTTCCCCTTGCTTGACTGGTTCTCTTCCAGAGAAGAGACCAAGCCTTGGTAAGCGGACCTGGGATGACTCGGCATTGGGTGTATTTCCTAGGGAGTTATGAGAATTCCCTCTTACCAACTGGTGCAACTCCTCAAGAGTTATCCCAGCCCCTGTGAGGAAATCACTCAGAGTATCTGAGGGAGGGGGAGGAGGGGAATCCTCCGTGACTTCCAAAGGGGTGGGAGCACCGACAAGATCATTACCCTCATCCATGATTAATCAACTAAAAGAAGATGCTACTAACACAAATATATAACAACAACAAAAAAAGGAATACAACTAACCAAAAACAGAAGGCTGTCAAATGGATTATAAAAGAATAAAGATAGTCACCTGAAATTATCTGTCAAGTCAGGAGATCAAAATGACAAATAAAATGGCAAATACCACACCAAAATCATATAATGATAAAATGCAAAAAGTATCAATACATGTATAAAAGAAAAAGAAATGTTAGACCAGCAAAGAAATAATGACAAGGTTTGAGTCAAGACAAATGTTCTATCAATGACAGATTAATGGAACAAGGACCTGATCAGGAATAGTCTAAAACCTAGACCAAAATTATTCGGTAAACTGAATGAACCAAAAGTGAGCGCGCAGTATAATGCAATTTAAAAAAATGCAAATTAAAAAAAAAAGATTTTCTAATAACCTGTTATGCACTCCTACGTTATATCTTCTTATTCAAACACAGAGTTGCGATGGTGGAGAGACAGGATTTCCAAACAACAAACGGAACAAAATGAAACTACCTTCAAATAATTGTTCCTAAGGTACATTCATACAATACCTATAATAAAAATACACCTTCTCTCCCTTAATACCATCTATTAAGAAGATAATCTAAAGATTATACTATAACTTGGTCATATAGAAATAATAAAAACCTAACCATATTACAAAAACATAACAATAATACAGTTAATCGACACAAAAAATAACAACCTCGCTCTGCTACCAATTGTAGCACGCGGACTTTTTGGGTGGGGGAGGATCTTTCAGATTATCAAACATATGCGCAGCGGAATTGTATATAAATTAACTCCCCACTCTAGCCCGTCTACAATACAGAGTTATAACAAAACATATAATCAATCACCATCAATCAACAACATTCACACTATGTTATTAACTAATGTAATACACAATAAAATAAACTAACATACTAGTAATATAAAGGATATGTGTTCCTTTAATATTAAACTATATAAACTACATAAACATATTTACAGAATATTTACAAAAAATGACATGGTTGTAACTTCTAGTTACATAATTATTTATTACTTTATGAACATACTGTTCATATCACTCGCCTTACAGCCTTACGCTATTATTTACATAATAGCTTAATTATTAACATATACATGTAATAATTACATTAATAAAATAATAACATACTTATCCCTACACTAACATAATTAATAAATGAGGGTCTCAGTGCAGGATACACATGATAGACATAATTGTTGCGTGGTCAGATGACCATCACCTGAAAAATCAGGAAAACAGAATTTACTTGAGAGTGAATATTTGGAGGATGCCTTCTCACTCCGTCTTCAAAAGTTAGGAATCTTTGTATAATCATGAACATAACTAAATTATTTAAAATATCAAATATATCATCCAAATATTTTGTATCAACTAATGATTAGTTATTTGGTAATATAATAACGCATGCAATTGAGAAATGGTCTAGCACAATATTATTCTGGAGAGTCTTTATGAACACATACATTAGAGTTCGCACGGCAGTACTGCTACAGATAGAGAACTCGATCTATCTGCTTGACCAGGGTAATGCCGTTTCTTTGTTTTAGCATAGCTTAATTTCTTTTGACGCTTAGTTCAAAAGACTAGAATACAAAACGCTCCGATGCAAGCGCGGCGAGACAATACTGAACAACATGTGCTTGACCATGAACAATAATGGGAATGGTTAGTAACATTTATATGAAATTCAAATGTTTACTAATAAAGATGTATGTAAATTATAAAATAATATCCATCATCAAATATAAAAGTAAGTTTCATAATATCTTCAATTTAGAAATTGCCAAAACATCAAAGGTGTAAAAGTTAATTTCGGAAAGCATCTTTAAAATCAAACTTTAAATCTATAACATCCATTGTGTTCAACAATGATAGAGATATATTCTATGATAGAGATATATTCTAAAGTAAGCGATTAATTATTATAAATGCTGAAACATATAGAAGAATGACTTTGGATCTTACCTGAAAAATCAGGAAAACAGAAGTTGCTTGAGAATTAATATTTGGAGGATGCCTTCTCACTCCGTCTTCAAAAGTTAGGAATGAGGAAAATGCCTCCAGAAGTTCTGGATGATGATATTTTCGGCAATACCATTATTATTAAAGAAGGGGTGTGTATATTAGTAAAAGGTTATAAATTGTTGATCCTCGGTTATCTCTATAAGAAATATAAAACTGTAAACATTTTACAAAGCAATGTAATACATGATACACAGTGTAATCAGTAATAATTGCATGAATATATATAATTGTAGGTGATAATGACATATTAATTAATAATTCACCCCTATGTGGTAGCTAAAAATGGAAGAGTCCACCAAAGCTCCCTATAACATATTCTTTTGTTGGGATTATACCACCACCACTGGTCAGTGATTAATGTACCAGATGTTGGTGATGTAAACAAGATCGTAAATAAAATGCTCAAGGACCAATGGTCCACTCTCTTCCTCTCTCTCTCTACAGAGTTCATGAACTCTCAGTGACCCTTCCCTCAGTCTGTACAAAGACTGGGGGGGGGGGTATAGTACAATACTAAAAGAGGAATTTATTTTAACATATTTAAGTTATTGATATTATTCTAATTATGTGGCACCATAAGAGGGGCTACACTTGCACCGGCGCATGTTCGGCGTTTCAAGAGGGAAAGTGTGGTTTATTTCATTGATCATGGACCCTTATCCTATATATTTACAATCAAACGGTTTTAGATATCAGAATCAGTTTCACTTTTCAGAATGATGTAGAATAAGGTCATGTTTAAATATACCAAACTCTTTATAATTTGATAAATAATTGCATTACAATTACGTTCATTCGTTATAGGACGTCGTCTGCTTAAGCAGGATTGGTCTCCTGTGTGACGTCATCAGAACGTAGCTATATTTTGTGGCGAATCGCTCGGATATTCCAGATGCTGAGAAGAGCTTTTATTTATGTTATTTTTATAATAATCAAATACGCAGTTGACTTAAAATTTATACGATTGCCATCTGTAAGCTTCCCGGTTTCTAGTGATACATTATTTGCCATATTTGTGATTTTCTTTGAATAGCCACAATAACGACTCAAAAGCTTGCCAGAACTTGCCCGACATAGCAACAACTAATGCATGCAAAATGGATTCCATCCGTAGAGATGGCATTATGCATAGCAAGTGCACTAAATTGTTGGTAACTAAGGATTCTGGAGAGAAACATGCATAAATTGAAATACATTAGTAAACAGGTCAATTGATAAGCGTGGTTTTTCCAACTCAAAGCGTCGCTTTTTCAACTGTGATGTAAGATCTGTGACAAGTCTGAAGCGTATACCCTCACGTGCGGCCCAGCATTACCCTAGCTTCCTGATTTGTACTTTGCTCGATGAGAGGATCGGGTCCTTGGCGGGTTTGATTCTTTCCTGGAACCGGACGTCGTTGCAGCTTATGGGCGTTCACCAATCTCATGTTGTTGATTTTTTCGACTCCATTCAGCACTATATTTGCTTCCATTCATGCAGCTCTAGAGCTAAGATCGACTCCGATTCCATAGCTGTCCTCTCCTTTCTCAAATTCGGAGTGCCTGATTTTCGATAGCACAGATCCTCGCGGCTGAATCAGCCGCTGCTGCTATAGGAAATCGTCAAGGTAGCATGCATTCCTCAAATTTCTTTCCTTATCCGACATATCAGAGCCCAAAGTATCAAAACGTTATAGAATTTGGAAGAAAATTCCTCTAGGTCTGCACGTGTTACTGCTGACTTACCTGCTTCTGTCTGATGTGGAAGGTTCATTAGGCATGTTTAAAATAATCTCTCGTTTTCTTGCTCAACGAATACAGCTCTCTGTTGCTCAAATTAGTGTTTCCACTCCTTTTTTTATGCTAACTTTCTGCACTTCCTTTCGTGGATTTCGTAGGATTTTAAGAATTTATGCTTTGCTCTCAGTTTTGTGCTACTGTCGTTCCCCATGGCGTGACGTCATCCTAATAGTAATTTTCTGGTTGTTTCCTGATGTATAAATTGACGGAATAGACCACTTCGGTAATGTATGCGAATTTTATACATAACTTTCAAACCAAGTAATGTATGCAAACTGGATTCCAAGCATTGAGGCTCATAAAAAGCAGGTTTGATTTTGATTTGATTTTAATTATTTTCTTCTGCATGTTTCACATTTTATAAAGGTATAGGCATAATTTGACTTAAGTATAACAAATATAATTACAATCATATTCGGGGAAACAATGAGTATAAAAGGAATAGGCGGTAGTAATTTATCATAAATTAACCTTTGCGAACTTACTGATATTTTAATGAAAAGCAGAAGATGGACTGTCACTATAAGCAAGTGCTTGATGATGTGGCAACCCAATCATATTCAGATAATTATTATTTTTGATGTGCAGAGTGGATGACAAATTATATTATGACAATTATACTTCCCCCTTAGAATTGTTTCAAACTGCATGATACGTTTTTGATGGGAATGATGAAAAAAGGGGTTGGGGGCGAGTGCAAAAAAATAATAAATAAAAGTGAAATAAAAGTTAATGGTGAAACTAGGAATATAAAATTAAAGTTGATTCAGGAACAAAGTTGTTATGAGATTTCAGTAATCTAACTACAAACGTTAAGCTGATTCAGTGTAACTGGATAGCAATCTTTCTTTATTTCTAGCTTTAAAAGCGGTGAGGTTTTGACAAGATTTGATGGAATCCGGTAATGCATTCCATATATCTGAACCATGATGTATAGATTTATGTGCAATAAGTAATTTGGGATTAATCAAATGGTAATTGGCAGAGATACGGGTGGGATATAAATGAATTGCACTATTAAGCGTGAAAAAGTCTTGGAAAGAATCAGGAAGTAATTTGTTTTTATATTTAAACATAAAAATACAGGTCTGGAGGGAATTGATGTCAGAAACTTTAAGTGTTTTTAATTCATTGAATAACGGGTCTGTATGTTCTAAATAACGAGAACCAGTACAGATTCTGATAGCCCTTTTCTGTAATTTACAAATAGTCTATTTTTGTTTTCCCACAAGATGCCCAGACCATATTGCAGTAAGTTATGTATGGTAATATAAGTGTAGCTTCTTGCACGTTAAGCTACAGCTAAGGTTTAACTTAGGCACAATAGTCAACATCGAACGCACCAGAGCACTCCAGTAATAAATGTCCAATCACACTGTCATATAGGTTGCATCAACCATTTAAAAATGATCGTAGAACATACGCCGATGTGTTCACACAATGCATAATGACATTAAACGATGAATCATAGAAGATGACGTAGAATATATCGATATCTTGAATGAACGTATAGTGATTGACAAACGATTGAACGAGTGACCAATGTGAGTGATGAAAGTGGTTCGCTGTAACGGAAAGAAAAGATAATTTCCAAATTAATATATGACAGTCAACATTTTAAATGACCTATTGCATGTAAAGAAATTTACATAGAATACAGTAATTCTAACAGCTTATAAAAAGCTAGTCAAACAAGTGATATAAATATATACATGATGTCTTATAAATATAAACATGGAATTCATAAGCAATTAATCTTATCTGATACTACCGGAATAAACTTAATCCTGGTATAGCCAAACTAAATTCCTGTCTGAACACACCTCTACCAAAGTTGTTAATTCCCCCAACCAAGGGCATCTCCTATAGCATTAACCATGGACCTATTACACACATTAGGTACGTTCACACGTAGAGCGATAGCATCGATGCTATCGAGGTGTCGATGCTATTTTGGTGAAGACCAGATAGTGTCGAGACCAAACGCTGTCTGAACGCAGATAGTCACGAGATAGAAGCGAGTTTCCGAACTATTCTTGCAGCGAGTTTAGCAGGAGTAAATCTCAGGATCCAGAGACAAAGCATCGACGCTTTGCGGTAGACCACCCACCGCGCTTGTGACTATTTGTCGTGTGAGCGCAATCGCTGCTATCTTCACTCGCTGCTATTATAATTCTATCTGTTTCATGTGGTGCTATTATATAATGCAATGTATGTATTCATGTGATGTACCCTCTTCCCTACTTTTTTTTCTATTATCATTCTGTCTGTTTGATCTGGTACTGTAATGTAATGTATGTATTCATGTGATGTATATAGGGGTATAGTAGGGTAATGTGCATACTGTGTGGTAAGGAAGGGTTTTTTTTTTTGGGGGGGGGGGGTTCCTTCTTTTTATCTTTTTCTTTTTTATATATGTGACCAGGCACCACAAAACCACCCAAAAGTCGCACTGTGATTTTCAGTTAGAGATCAATCAATGTATTTTGGTTGGCATGCATGGTCAAATTCTAGTTTTGGGTATTTCCTGAAAGAGTATACTTTTTTCTAAGTAATCTAAAATGTGGAGGCACCAAACAATCTAGAAATGGTATTTTTGCCAGCTTTTTATCAGACTTATGTGTGTCTTCTCTGGATTTTGTTGTATTACTTTTCTTTTTCACGACCCTGAATACTTGTCTCATTTTAATCTCCCATAAATCTCCCGGAGTAAGTTCTTGCATTGATACTTGTGCACTATGATAAACAGGATATGTCTATGTAGTACGCCAAGTTTTAGGACAATCTGATAATCCCTTCATAGAAATTTTCATTGAGTTCTAATCCTCCATTTGTCACCTTAACACAACACTTTGCAAGTCAGAGTGCTTCAAACTTTAAACTTTAACAAGTAACATTATGAGGGACTGTGCATTCTTCTCTTTGTACATCGAGTTATAAACATCCAATGAGTTATATATCATTTTAAAGCTGAGAATCTGCTCTTTCAGAATCAGACCTTAACTAAAGTATGATGTGGTCTTTAGATATTGATTTACATGTGCTTACCAGAGAATATAGTGTGCATGCATGTGTTTTATTTTGGCATAAGATTGGAGTTCAGTCAATTTTGACATGTACAAGGTTTATTATAACACATGTATTTGCTACTTATTTGTATTATCGATATAACAAATGAATTGTTATTGTGTTATTATGTTGATTTATGAAGACATATAACTTCCGCGCGTTTGACCATGCATACCAATTAAACTCGGGTCACTCTGTGTGGCGCAGTAATTATTGTTTTGGCAGCGGGTGAGCGATGAATAGTCACGAGTGGGTGATAGAAGCAAGTCGATCACGGCCTGTCTGAACGTACTGGAAATATTTTTGAAACTTACATAGCATCGATGCTAACGTAGCATCGATGCTATGTACTACGTGTGAACATAACTATTGATAACAACTTCCACAGGCAGTGGCTTTCAAGCCAAACAAAGCACCATGTGTGCTTCTTTGTTTGCTTATTAGCTGCACAGATTTAACATTCTCAGCACATTCCTTCTAGACACTAGCTCTATCAATTTTAGTAACAGAAACTTATCAACACATGGATGTAATACACATATAGAATACATATACAATTTTACTCAATATGACTTATTACCTACTTAAAGGATTCTCAACAATAAACAACTTCATATATAACATCTGCTAAGTAGCAAGTCAGAGCAAAATATAGAAGGAGAGAGAGAGAGAGAGACTCCATACAAAGATATGTTTCTTCAGTTTAGAAACTTGGGATATATACAACCAAAACTTTGAATAACTTGCATAATATGAATGTACTAGGTAAAATACAAACTTGTATAAACCAGATTCAGAACTTACCGATTGTTTGACCTCCTGGTTTCACAATTTCAGTAACTTGAATATATACATGAACAGCACAACTTGTTGCAGTGAAACTTTTCTTCTTACTGATGCACGTGTAGTATGGCAAATTATTTTTTTTGATCGAAAGCATGCATATTCCCGGGGATTTGTGCGGGGTTTATTGGACTCACCGAGCCTCAATTATACCCTTCCATAGCTTTAAATTTCATGTAAATCACATTTTTCCTAATTTTAAATAAATACTAGGGGAATTAAAATCATTTCAAAACCCCTGTTTTCATGTGTTAACCTATGGGAGCTGGAAGGCCAAAAGCATGCATATTCCCGGGGATTTATGGGGGGTTTATTGAACTCATCGATCCTCAATTATACCCTTTCAGAGCTTTAAATTTCATGTAAATCACATTTTTCATAATTTCAAATATATACTAGGGGAATTAAAATCATTTCAAAACCCCTGTTTTCATGTGTTAACCTATGGGAGCTGGAAGGCCAAAAGCATGCATATTCCCGGGGATTTATGGGGGGTTTATTGAACTCATCGATCCTCAATTATACCCTTTCAGAGCTATAAATTTCATGTAAATCACATTTTTCATAATTTCAAATAAATACTAGGGGAATTAAAATCATTTCAAAACCCCTGTTTTCATGTGTTAACCTATGGGAGCTGGAAGGCCAAAAGCATGCATATTCAAAATGTACTACTGAAGTAGATCAGAGTAATCTGTCTTGATACTATTTAAAGTCTTTGGCGCAAGTGTCTAACAGCGCCCGAACAGCGCTTTCTGTGCGGTCATCTTACCCGTGTTGTTAGTGGCTGATTTGTTTGTGACTTGTTCGCGCTAACAAAGCCGCTACTAACAGCGTTTATTAGCTAATTCGCCAACTCAAACGCGAATAAGAATTTTCCTATTACGCCTAACGTCCTCCTGAAACAGAACACATGTTAATATATACATGAACATACCTTTGGGGAGCACGGATCTTCGACGAATGGCTCATAGCGGCTGGAGGTTGACACAAAAACTAATCAATACTTACCCACGATAATACCGACCTTCTTTCCCTTCCATTACCTAACGCAATTCCTCTTCTTCAAACCTGCCCATCATCCGATAAGCGAACCACTTTCTTCTACGTTTGTCAGTTTCTTCTCTTTTCATCCTCTGTTATGACTTCCTTCTAATTACGAATGCAGTAATTTCCAGTTCTTCCACCAAATTCCTGTCCAGGGTCGACCATCGCACGTTTACCAAAACATTGAGCTCTGGATTTAACTTCTCAGATCTTTAGTAGTCATACCCGATGGCTCTCATAATCATGTGGCTGACATTAAAATGACCTTCTCGGACAATATCTGAAAGAAATAACTGATATACTATAATTCCATATCAAACATTTTGAATCGCAAAGAGTTTAATCCCTGTCACCGTTATTTCTCCAAGTGTCTGCCGATCTAGCAACACAACCGCTGTCCACGGTGTCGAAATCCGTCAGTGACTTAATCACGCCCCACTTGTCGTACTTCACAATTCCCGCCAACACAGTAATTAGCATATTACCCATGAGTACTCCTGCTAACAATAGGAAATTCAATTATTAGCTAATTCGCCAACTCAAACGCGAATAAGAATTTTCCTATTACGCCTAACGTCCTCCTGAAACAGAACACATGTTAATATATACATGAACATACCTTTGGGGAGCACGGATCTTCGACGAATGGCTCATAGCTTCTGCTATACCATTATCAGCTATTAAAGAACGGGCAAGACACGCTGGAATATCTTATGCTGTCATTTCATTTATTTCTTCTAATGCATTTTATCTTTATTATTCACTAATATAACTGTATTCCATCATACACATATCATTTCATGAATTTTCGGTTCTTATATGCTGTATTCAACCATCACTAGATCCACCTTTCCACCTACCACCATGCAGGATACAATATTTTACTTCTAAACTACTCTGAGTGTGTTCTGCAAATTGTTAAATGTTTTACCGTCATGTCTCTGTAAACATATCTACGATATACTTAACATTCACTTACACGCCTAAATTAGCAGACACCATCTGGTTTTGCAGATCCTCTTTAACGTATCTGTCTTTGGATACCTCTGTTTGCCACCTACCGTGTTTTTTAAGCAACCGGTCAGGCACGCCAACTGCTGCTGCCGCAGACAAACCACCGATCTCAAAACTATGTAACCCAAACCTTTCTGGGTTCAGACCAATCTCTTGAAGTGCAAAATGTAGAATTTCACGGGATCTACTGTATGAAAGTTTACCTTTCCTGGTGATATATTCTTGAGTAGATATCTTCAAAGTGACAGGTTTAAACAGATAAACCTCTGAACTCAGATCCAATTTTGCCAGAGATAAGTATTTCTTAACCATAACTACTGGACATGTTAACTTATCAGATGATACTACAAAAACGCATGCCCTTCCCAATACTTATGAGTCTTACTCTATCTGACAAAAAACTTAAAGGGATACTCAACCACAGATTGTGGACGTTTTTATGCAGCGAGAGGGCACCGTGATCGTTAGCTGATCATGCCGTTGCCCCGCGGGGCGCAAACCTCGGACATGACAGAGTGTTTGCCGCACAACATGCATGCTCCGCCTGAGCTCGAGCTTTCGTGCGAGATTTGGTCGGCTTCGTGCAGTCGAAAGTAATCCCACTTAGTCCAACGGACTCATTCGATGCATAAACTTTGTGTACAAATGAATGGGGCTTACGCAATCCTGCACGGCTGCCTGGTGGCGTATCCCTTTAATATCTGATGTAAACATAAATTTGAACATCGCAAAGCCTCAATATTGACATTTCGTCATACTTGAAATCCTGTGTAACATAGCACACATGCATAAGGTTATCACAGCATCCAAACATATCCACTATTCTATGGAGCATATCTGCTGTTATTGGTTCTTTCTGTATAACCAGCTTGGCTAGCATTCTCTTTAAACCTTCGATGAGTAATTTTACAATTTTCATGTCACACGGATTGCACACATCATCTGGCGAACAATCGAAATGCCACTTAATAGCATAGTAAGCCGACTCTATGGACGAATATGGCACATAATTATACATGTGTATAAAGTATCTTTTGCCAAATTTTTGTGTCCAGCAGGGAGAGGACACAACCCATTGTTCCTACACCAATGTATCCATAGTTTGAAAACACACTTGTATTTTGAAACCGTAATCTCTGCTCTAGAAGCTTCCAAAATCCTTGTCAGGGTGGCTTTGTATTCTTCATTCCTGCAGAACAAAATTTGTAAACAATACATATGACAGTATCTCCAATATGAGCTTCCTGATAGCTGCTAACGTTACTATCTTCCCTATCTTCTGCAGTCAGAATCTAAGTCTCTGCCCCAAGTGGGACGTAACTTGCCTCTTGGAATTCACCCAGTGGAATTACAACTCCAAGTATTCCTCATGCCATCCTTGTTCACACTTTTTCAGCTGCATTCATTTTAACACATATCACACGATTTTTCCTATTCTGTGATCCAAAGAATTATGGTTCCTTCCATGCACGAATATATGTGATGGATCATCTAATTTTAGTACTTATGTCACAGCCTCCGCCCATTGGTTATTAATACCAAACATATGCCAAAAAGGTCCTAAAGGCCACTCTGGTACAACCAATGTACCTTGTGCCTTACTAGCAATCAGATGTTTAATAGTCCTATATAGGAACAAGACATAGAGGTGGAACAATCCAATTGTTTTCTCCAACCCAGTTGACAGAAAAGCATCGACATGACTTGACCCCTTACACCAGAATTTTGAATTGAACCTGTCCAGTTTTGCGTTAAAGTTGTCTGCAAAACGGTCCACAGTGTACGGACCCCGTAATCTATTCATGAAGTTAAAGAATTCTCTCGAAACTACCCAATCATCGAAATCAATTTCTCTGCTAAGAAGATCTGCCTGTGCATTGTCTTCTATACGTACCCATTGTACTTCAAGGATCATATAATTTTCTATAGCCAGCCTATAATTTTCCAGACTCGAGTTTTGCAACTCAGTATTCATACTGCCCTTTATTCACTATTGCCACTATGCCTCTATTATCTGTGAACAGTTTTCACTCTTTTCCGCTTGATCTCTGGAAGAAAAGCTTCTAAAGCTAACAGAACCCCTTCTAGCTCTCTCCATGTGGAACTTTTACCTCTTTCATTAGGTTCCCATGATTGGTTAAATCTAAGATCACCACATAGTGCACCACATCCACTACTACTCGCATCTGTATGCATAATAATCTGTGATAATGAATAGTCAATAAAAGTCGATTATTCAACGACTCAATGTTATTCTTCCAAAAGAATATCTCATCAATCACCCCACTATCTGAACAATATCTGGACTTTATCCCAATGACACTGCTTCACAATCTCATGATGTACTTGTATGTACCTAGACCTCAGTTTAGTTAAGGATCCAACAACAGGGAAGGGAAATAATTTTACCTGCCAACGTTGCTAAATTCCTAGCCGTTACTTATGGAATGGTATATAACATTACTTCAACGCAGCTCAAGATATCTCTTATTCTTCTTATAATTACTGCAATAGTACCTTGTACCGCATTCCACGTCATACCTAACCAATCTAATACCCGAGTGGGTTGCCAAACAGACTTCTCAATAATTTGGCACTAAACCAGCAGCTATTAGATCTGCCTTTACTACTGCTGCACTATAATCACATTCCTGATATGTATCGCCTCTAATCCAACCATCATCCAAGTATAAAACCATACAGATACCTTTGCTTCACCAGTGCTTCACCAATGGCCTCACCAATGGCCTCAGGCACTTTGTAAAAATATAAGGAACTGTAGATATCCAAAAGGTAAAACTAAAAAGGAAAAATACCTTATAGTACCTTGAAACTCCCAAGCAACACTTAGATACTCTGTGTGGTCTCGGAAAATATTTACATGATAACCTAATTTCAATCAATGAGCACATGAAATCTCCTTTCTTGAAAATTTCGATAGCAACGCGCCAATCTTCAAAAGATATTTTCTCCTTCCATAAAGACCGATATAACGCAAGTCTCTTCATGCCTGTACTTTGAACAGATACTGATAACGGATTAATTATACCCGGTGCAACAGATCTCTCGATAATTAATTTATTGTTCAAAAGTTCATTAATCGCCTCAGAAACTAATTGTGCATGATTCACTGCTGATCCGTTACTCTTCAGGAACATGGAAGGCAGAGTAACAAAAGTGGAAGTTTATAAATCATCCGCAATCACACTCAGCATTTCTGAATTTGTGCCTATTGAAACCCAAAAGTCATAAGCCGATTTCATTCTATCTTTAATGATTGGATTCGAAATTCCTTGTTCATACTCGTACAATTTTCCCATATAAAATGTGTTATCGTACCCGTGCACTTTATCTTCACTATTGCCCAGCATTTCAGAGCAACTAGGTTGTCCAACCGCATCCTGTCCACTCAACTGCGACTTCGGGACCGAGTCTACTTCCTATTGCACGTTTATATCTATGCAAGTGATTACAATATACACTCACTTAGCGAGCCGATCCAGCTCAGCGAAGGACTGACCACCATTATTATAAGCAATTATTCAGTCACATTCCTTCATGATTACCTGCTATACTACTTAATGCCAGAGCCTTTACAAACTCAGTAACATCCTAAACACATGCTAATTCATGTTGACCTCAAGCATAAGATTATTCAAGCTGGTCTAACTCAAGGGAAGACTGACCACTGACATAATATAAACAATTGTTCAGTCACACGTCCATTCAAGATTAACTGCTATCAATATGCTGTTAATGCCAGGCCTTTCATACTCAGTAACATCAAGAAGCTACAAACACATGCTAATTCATATTGACCTCAAACACAAGTACTGTACGAACCGATCTAGCTAGCCGGATCTAGCTAGCCGGATAGGAACAACTGGCCACCGTCATAATAAATAAAAGCAAATGTTCCGTCACACGTCCATTCATGATTAACTCTATGAAAATGCTGTTAATGCCAGGGCCTTTACAACTTGGTAACATCTTTATCACAAAGCTTAATCATAATTGACTTCAAGCATCGTAATTACTATTCGAGCCGATTTTGCTCAGGGAAGGACTGATGACCACCGTCATAAATAAGCAATTGTTCAGTCACACGTCCATTCATGATTCACTTTTATGAATATGCTATTAATTCCACTGCATTTATACAACTTGGCAAATTCCTGTTCATATGCTATTTATTACAAGCGTAAAAAATACTCTTTTCCTCTCAATTTATATTATCACATACCTCCAAAATCCTTGATATGCACCCCGGCTTCACCAACAGAACTCTCGTAACTACCACCGCTGGACGCCACCATCTTTGCTATTGCCTGGTTTGTTGAGCCAGGACAGTCTCTTCTCCATTGACCCATTGCTCCGCATCCGAAACACCGGTCAGAGGGGCCTGGTCGCCTTCCAGTAGCTGCGAAACTAATACATACTGCCATGAACACAATTAAAATCTGTTTGCGGCCGACTTTTAGCTTGGTACGGTTTTCCAAATCTGTTCTGCTTTCCCTTCTCTCTTTAATGGCCGCCCTAGCCTGATAAAGCAAATCATGCATCATTACTTATCATCAAAGAATTGAACATATTAAAAAGGTATTTTACATCCATCAAATCCCATTAACCACTATGAGTTTCCCTCACTTGCCTGCATGTGCATTCCTAATCCTTTTTTCATCGTCGGTGTCACTAGCCAAAACTCCACCTACAACCTCGTGTACAATTCTAGAGATATCATCTGCCTTAATTAGGACGCTACTAACCGTCGCCTTGGGATCTGGCCTTTCTGTAGATCCCAACGAAGCCACTGATGAAAACTGTTCTTTCAGTAGTAGACTTATACATAATCTCAATAATTATACTAACGCCAGGATTTATTACACGCAAGCAATACACAAGCACGTAAACCGTATTAAACCACGACGCTCAAGCAACACAACCGCTGTCCACGGTGTCGAAATCCGTCAGTGACTTAATCACGCCCCACTTGTCGTACTTCACAATTCCCGCCAACACAGTAATTAGCATATTACCCATGAGTACTCCTGCTAACAATAGGAAATTCAATTCTGTGCGGCCGGTGTAGCGGCACATACGGTTCTCCGGCAGATACCGTATCCGCCGGCAGATATCGTTCTACCTCGGAACCATATCTGCCGGGTTTGACGTTTGCAGATTTGGTTCCACGGCGCTGCAGATAAGGTGTATTGTATATTGGCAGATTTGTACGAGACACTCTCGTGCCTAATAGACCTGTTTACTAAGTGATTCAAATTTATGGATGTTTCTTTCCTGGGGACCTAGTCAGTGGCGTATCCAGGGGGTGGCGCAAAAAACTAGCAAAAAAAAAAAGTTCATTAAATAGGCTTCAAAATTGGTCACATATAGGATTATTTTGCATCTCAGCCCTTCTTCAGAAGCCAAAATTTCCAAAGGGGAGGCCCCTCCCCTTAGACCCCTCCCCCAGGACGGCGATCAATAATGCCTGGCGCCCCCCCCCCCCCCACATTGGGAAATCCTGGATACGCCCCTTCTAGTAACGAGGTATTCCATTAACCATGGTCATAACCAAAGACTTTAAATAGTATCAAGACAAATTACTCTGACCTACTTTCGTAGTACATTTTGGAGGCATACTTTGCTGTGTTAAAAACAGACTCGGGGAAAAATACGTTCTCCATAGGTATAACACGTGAAAATATGTCTCACTTTTTCTTGATATTTCATATCTTACTCTATCTTTTTCACGTCTGATTTTTGCACGAGAAAAAGGATGGATATTAAAAAAAACATTTCTTGAACCTTTTTTGTCAATAAATGCCGATATGAATCTCTTGGATCATGCCTGCTTTTTGACAGAGTCATCTGCCATAGGGTTAACACGTGAAAACATGGATTTTAAAAATGATTATAGTTCCTCTAGTATTACCTTGAATTTAGTGCAAATGTGGCTTACATGTAATTTGAGACTCTGAAAAGGCTTAATGAAGGCTCAAAAGGTGCAAGGGACCCCGCATAAATCCCCGGGAATATGCATGCTTTGGGCCTTCCATCTCCCATAGGTTAACACGCAAAAACGGGAATTTTTGAATGATTATAATTCCCGCAGAATTAAATCAAAATTTTGAAAAATGTGCCTTGAATAAAATTTAAAGCTCTGAAAATGTATAATTAAGACTCAACTAGTTGAATAGACCCCGCATAAATCCCCGGGAATATGCATGCTTTTTACCCAAAAAAGTCTCTCTTGCCATAGGTTTACACGCGAAAACAAGAAATTTTAGGATGATTATAATTCCCATAATTTTTATTTGAAATTATAAAAAACGTGATTCACATAAAATTTAAAGTTCTGAAAAGGTATAATTAAGGCTTGATGAGTCCAGTAAACTCCCCATAAATCCCCGGGAATATGCATGCTTTTGACCAAAAACGTCTCGCCTGCCATAGGTTAACACGCAAAAACAGGGAATTTAAGGGTGATTATAATTCCCATAATTTTTCTTTGAAAATGTAAAAAATGTGATTTACATGAAATTTAAAGCTCTGAAAAGGTATAATGAAGGCTTGGTGAGTCCAGTAAACCCCCCATAAATCCCCGGGAATATGCATGCTTTTGGCCTTCCAGCTCCCATAGGTTAACACATGAAAACAGGGGTTTTGAAATGATTTTAATTCCCCTATATATTTGAAATTATGAAAAATGTGATTTACATGAAATTTAAAGCTATGGAAGGGTATAAATGAGGATCGATGAGTCCAATAAACCCCCCATAAATCCCCGGGAATATGCATGCTTTTGGCCTTCCAGCTCCCATTGGTTAACACATGAAAACAGGGGTTTTGAAATGATTTTAATTCCCCTAGTATTTATTTGAAATTAGGAAAAATGTGATTTACATGAAATTTATAGCTATGGAAGGGTATAATTGAGGCTCGGTGAGTCTAATAAACCCCGCACAAATCCCCGGGAATAATGCATGCTTTCGACCAAAAAAAATAATTTGCCATACTACACGTGCATTCCAATTTGTTATTGATGACCTAATGTAAATGGGCGTGTACCGATCACGTGAGTGACGACATCCAATGAGAGCGTGCACTAGCAGACGACCATGTAGCAGACGTACGTCCGCCCGAAAGCAAACCCAGCCTAGCCGGTTACAAGAAAATCTAACTAAATTCCAGTTCACTACTATATTTCTAATGTACCAGAGGCAAAATTCAATGTGTTAAATTCATAAATTCGTATAATCAATGTTCTATCACCGCATTACGCATAGCCTAATGGCCGATGTTCATGCAAGCAGCATGGAATAGCTGAGCGGAATAGGTGCATGGAAATGATAGGTGTCTAGCACTATCTATAGGCTTGGTCTACCCCTCTGCGATCCCGATCGAGGTGGTGGCGTTCCCGATGATATGTCAGTTTTTTTTTTGCTTGCTGCTCGTTGTTTGCTTGTCTTTGGTACCGAGAGACCGACAATGTAGTGTGTGTGTGGGGGGGGGGGGGAGTCACAGCCGGCCCGTGCCCCCCCCCCCCCCTTCGGAGCAAGCCCTATACTGTTTTCTTCGCCTGTCGTCTCACATTTCTACAGCAGAATATTACAAATAACTTACCGTAAGTTGGTTATATTGTTGGCGTATCCAGGAATGCAGGGAGAGGGGGGGGGGGGGGGCTCACGCCTGACGAACAAAAAAAAATCATCAGATGCATTCTATTTTCAATTTTTAGGACAAGCAAGGAAAAAAATTATCACAGTTTTCAGATTCTTTCTGTGGGAGGGGGGGGGTACACATTTCCTTTCATATTATGTCAGATTTTGTTTTGGCTGGCACATAGGGGCATGTACATTCCTGGATAATCTTGGATACGCCACTCTTAACGTAATCTTTATATTTATATAAGGAATTGCTCGCACGCAATCTCATTTTATTAAAGCATCTTTGGTCATAACTCTTGTCGGCGATCTACGGAAATGTCACACTGTTTCACGCAGACGTAATAAACGACAACTCCATTTTTCGCGCATGCAAACTTATGATAAAAACAGGTGCGAGATATCGGAGTACGAGCCAAGGTCGCTCTCCCATCCAAAACCCCAATATGTTTGGGCAAATAGTTTAAATACAAAAGAGTGCTCAGTGCCGAAATAAAGCACGCGTATATTGTGGTATATGTCGATCGGCCCGCGCCCAGAGGGAAAGGTTATAGTCTTAATCAAGATGTTTGTATTTTTTCATTTTCTTTCTTTTTTTTCCTTCTTTTTCTGGACAGCGCATTTGTCTTTTGGTAAAGCCGTAACTATAGGGCATAATCTTGATATTGTCCCTTCAAATACAAACTTATGTCCCAAAACAGATAGGAATCAACTCCAACTGCACCAGGGAGGAGAGGGAGAGAGTTGGGAGGGGGGCCTCGGACTAGATGTTTGTATTTTTGTTAAAGTTATTTGCTATGAAATTTCTATGAATATTTATGTGATGATGGGGGGGGGGCCAAACATGTTCCCTGATATTAAGCTCTATATGAGCAAACACTGCGATATCTGACGGGAACGTCAAGAAAAGTTATTTAAAAATAATAATGTGCTATCTTTATTTTTCTATTAAATCAGAATACATGTATTTCATTTGATATGATTTGGTAAAGCCGTAACTAAAGGGCATAATCTTGATATTGTCCCTTCAAATACAAACTTATGTCCCAAAACAGATAGGAATCAACTCCAACTGCACCAGGGAGGAGAGGGAGAGAGTTGGGAGGGGGGCCTCGGACTAGATGTTTGTATTTTTGTTAAAGTTATTTGCTATGAAATTTCTATTAATATTTATGTGATGATGGGGGGGGGGGGAGGGGGTCCAAACATGTTCCCTGATATTAAGCTCTATATGAGCAAACACTGCGATATCTGACGGGAACGTCGAGAAAAGTTATTTAAAAATAATAATGTGCTATCTTTATTTTTCTATTAAATCAGAATACATGTATTTCATTTGATATGATTTGATAAAGCCATAACTAATTCAATTCAATTGAATTCAATTTATTTCAACCATTTAAAAATACAAGATTACATCTCATCACATTTACATTGCACAACATAATAAATGGTTTGGACCCTAAAGAAGCAGTGATCTGCTTATAAGCAGGGCCCTTATTAACAGTACAAGAAAAACAAACAAATAGTGTCAAAGGGAGATAATATAACACACACACACACTCCCACACACGCACACACATATAAATAAACAATGTTTAAAGTCATAGAAGAAATAGAAAGGGAAACAAAGGAAGTGATATAAGTAGAAAAAGAGTTTACTCAGTCATGGATAGAAGTTGATTAATTACTAGGTATTTCTCAAATAAGTGACTTTGTGTTTGAAACGATAATGAAATTTGTTTACCTACACGAATGAAAAAATTGTTAAAGTATTGAGCAATATTTTTCTTGCCGCTTACTTTAGTATTTCCATGATACATATTTTGTGGGAGTTTATTTTGTTTCTTTTGACCAAGTATGATATTAATTTGAGACCATGTTTTTTTCATATCATTTTTCAAGTCAAAGAATAAGGACTCATAATATTTCCTTTTTGATATTCTAATTTGTAAGCTTATTTTTAAACTCTAAATATTTTCTTTTATGAAATGGACTGGGTTTTCTTAAAGTAGAACTTTAATGATTTTAAATATTGGCTTAATACTTATTATTGCATAGATGGCATAAATTAAACAAGGTTATCCAAATTCAACGCTTGGAAATATTTGAAGTAATGATTATTATCAATTATAAAACGGTAAAATACAGCCCCCGATATAGCAGCTGAAGAGCTCCTCGAACGCTGCTGAGATATGTGACGACACACCATGGACCAGTCCTGTCTAAGCAGACGATGTCCCATAACATCTTACACATTTTTCAGAGCCTATTTTGTCATCTCCTCTTCACTTATTTCTCTTCCTTCACTAGCGTCAGTCTTAATGTTAGTCTGTTGCCTCACTCTTAACTTCGTGTATGGTATTATTTTGATGAAAAATTCAGCGTTAAAAAAATAAAGGAATCAGTCACTTGTAAACAAAATAAGACGCCATTGTATTTTCAGCTGCTTGCACCGGGGCATGTTCGGCGTTTCAAGAACGAATACCATCCTGCTATTATTCGGAGGGCTTTTCAATTTGAAAGTGGGGTTTATTTCATTGATCATTGACCCTTCTCCTGTGTATTTACAGTCAAACGGTTTTAGCTATCAGAATCAGTTTCACTTTCCCTTTATAATGGTGTGAAATAAGGTCATGTTTTAAATACACCAAACTCTTTATAATTTGATAAATAATTGCATTGCAATTACGTTCATTTATTATAGGACGTCGTCTGCTTAAGCAGGATCGATCCCGAGTGTGACGACATCAAAACATCGCTATATTTCTGGCGAATCCTCGGATAGTCCAGATGCTGAGAAGAGCTTTTATTTGTGTTGTTTTTATAATCATCAGATACGCAGTTGACATAAAACTTATACGATTGCCATCTGTAAGCTTCCCAGTTTCTAGTGATACATTAATTGCCATATTTGTGATTTTCTTTGAATATCTACTTTAAACTATTTTCGTATAATCTGTGTTTACGCTTCACCGAGTTCAGTATAGCTTGTGTAATCCAAGGTTTCTGTGTTTTTCTGTTATGTTTCATTGATTTAAGAGGAAAACATTTATCATACATTGTGTTAAATTTATCAAAAAAGTTATCATAGGAGTCATTCGCATTTTCACAATTATAAACATCATTCCAATCAACAGTTGATAAACATTTCTTAAACAATGACAAAGTTGAATCATTAATAATACGCCTTTTGAAATGTTTGAAAACAGGCTTTACATATATTTCAGTTGCAATTGAAAACACTGGAAAGTGATCAGAAATATCACTGTAAATAATGCCCTTGTGTTTTTCTTCTATATTGTTTGTAAATATATTATCAATCAATGATGCCCTTTTTTCAGTAATGCGGGTTGGTTTTGTAATTAAAGGATACAAATTAAAAGAAAACATAGTGTCTAAGAATTCATTTGTTTTATTATGGATACCGGAATTTAACAAGTTTACATTAAAATCACCCAAAATCTTTTTTATCACTTTCCAGTGCTTCCAGAACATTTTGTATTTTTTCATTAAAACAGGATATATCAGATTGCGGTGGACGATAAGCACAAGCAACAACTATAGGTTTGGGGGTATTGGCAATTTCAACAAATATTTCATAATTGGGTTCAGAACAAGTAAAATTAGACAGTAGATTGTAGTTAAGATCATGTTTCAAATAGAGAGCAACTCCACCACCAGCCTTAGAAGGTTTACATTTAGAAACAAGAGAATACCCATCTAAATTATACATATCTATGTTTGTAGAAGTACTAAACCAGGTTTCAGAAACAGCAATGATATCAAACTCAAAGTTAAGAGTTGATAAAACAACTTGAAATTCATCAAAATTTTTATTCAGGCTTCGGGCATTCAAGTGTAATAGAGAGAGTTTAGATCTGAATTTGTTAAATTGTATATTAAATTCTTCACAAAATGTATATTTACATGAATTATTAAGAAAAGGTTCATCTGAATCAGAAAAAAGATTGCTATCAATTTTATTCATAGAAAAAGGATTGACTTTCAATTTCAATAACTGTTCAATATCGATCCTCTTGTTTAAATGGAAAAATTCATACAAGGTCATATAAAATTCATTATCATCTTTGACATGGTTGAATGGAAATAAAGAAGCACTACATTGAACACATAACCATGACTGAGCAGAAGAAAGGGAAGAAGAGCTATCACAATGAACACATACACTCATTCACATCAACTTAATCCTAGACAAAATTAATGAAGTAAATAAAAGGTATAAAATTATCAGAGTAAAAAACATTGAGAATAATGGGCATAGGCAAAAATATATATATAGTTCATCGTGAAAAATAAGAAGCGCAGCTCAACTTCTTATCAAGGTTTATCATAATTTCCTCAAGTCATTTACAGAATGGATCCTCTTGCGGATTGTTTTACCATTGGTAGCTTTGATTAATACTATTATTCGGCCATCAGATGACCAAGCAGCATCCAGTCTATCATTTTGTTCGACTTCTCTTTTTGCTTCCTTCAATAGGAGTCGATTCTTTGCTGTGAGATCTTCTTCAATCCCTTTTCTCTTTCCTCTCAGTCGTTTGCGGTTCCTGATCATGAGGTTGCGAGCGCGATAGGAGGTGAATTTCACTATAATCGGTCTTGGTGGGTGCGATTTTCCATCTTTTAGCTGGTTGATGTGGAGGACCTACTCGATGAGTGCGATCAATGTCATCTGGTTTAAGATTAAGTTGGAGATCTTTGTTGGCCACATCAAGCGTCAGGACATCTGTGTCCTCATGTAGCTGCTCTGGTATTCCGTAGAGTCTCACACAGTTCCTGCGATAGTATTGTTCTGCATCATTCAATTCTCGATGAACAGTACGGATGTCTTCTATGATGTGTGATTGTTTCTCCTGGAGATTATCAATACAGGCAATCTTTTCCTGGATAGTATTTTCAAGTATGAGGATCCTTCCTTCTGCTTTCTCCAACATGTCTCGAAGATCCAGCATTTGTTTTGTAATGGCGTCAGTAAGTGATGCCTTGAACAAGTTTCTGAACTCCTGACTGTTGAAATAGTTCTTTACTTCATCGCAGATCGCAGTAGGGCATTTTTCATCAGAAGTAGAAGTCATGTTTCTCTCCGATTTTCTCAAATTGTAATTTGACATGATAAAAAAAGAAGCAGTCAATGAAGTTATATATAGCTAAAGGTCAATGACCAATGCGCTTACTTCCTATTGAAAACTAATTTAAATAAAGTTATTCAGTCCAGGCACCTCAGCATGGCGTTGAATAGATTCTGGTGCTTGGATAAGCTGATTTCAATAGGTGTTTATATACATTGTAAGTCCAGGTATACTCACAATAGTGCTTGGATAAAGCTGATTTCAATGGGTGATTATATAAGTTCAGGTATACTCACAATAGAGTCTATTCACAAGGATGAAAAGAAATGTCCCATAGTAGAGGTGGTCTGATGGTTTGCAAAGCAATTAAAAGCAAAACACCAAAATCAGTATATGGGACCAGTTTTGAAAAGTTGGAATCCAAAACCAGTATAAATCCTCCAGGAGAAACATATAATTCTTGCAATAAAGTAGTTACATCAGCATGTTTTCTGCCCAAAAGTTGAAACCACAGGTCTAAATAAACATATCCATCAACACTCAAAGTCCAAAAAGGTTCAAAAAGTCACAAGAATGTCCAAAAAAGTGAAGAAACCAGGAGAGGTCAAAACTCTCCTGTGCGTGAAGTGAAGTGAAAAAAATGAAGGGCACAATCTTGATATTGTCCCTTCAAATACAAACTTATGTCCCAAAACAGATAGGAATCAACTCCAACTGCACCAGGGAGGAGAGGAAGAGAGTTGGGAGGGGGGCCTCGGACTAGATTTTGTATTTTTGTTAAAGTTATTTGCTATGAAATTTCTATTAATATTTATGTGCTGATGGGAGGGGGGGGGGGGTCCAAACATGTTCCCTGATATTAAGCTCTATATGAGCAAACACTGCGATATCTGACGGGAACGTCGAGAAAAGTTATTTAAAAATAATAATGTGCTATCTTTATTTTTCTATTAAATCAGAATACATGTATTTCATTTGATATGATTTGGATTAGACCTGCAATGTAATTTTATAAGCCTTATTCTTTTAAAATTCAAGACAGAAAAGGCTTTAATAAAGTGAGATTGCGTGCGAGCAATTCCTTATATAAATATAAAGATTACATTAAAAGTGGCGTATCCAAGATTTTATATCCAGGAATGTACGTGCCCCTATGTGCCAGCCAAAACCAAATCTGACTTATTTATCTTAGTTACACATCGAATAAAGGAAATGTGTCCCCCCCCCCCCCCCCCGCACAGAAAGAATCTGAAAACTGTGATAATTTTTTTTCCTTGCTTGTCCTAAAATTCAAAATAGAATGCATCTGATTTGAATTTGAATTTATTCATTCTCCGAAATTCACAATAAAAACAAATGAGCATAGGAACATAAATAGCAAAATATACATAAACATACAAAACGAATATATCATACAAGGTGAAGGAAAAGAAGAACAAAGATAATGAAAAATCGGAAGGACACCCAGTTCAGCTATGCCCATGGACATCACTGTTCTTCCATGGGGTGCAAGGTGATTATTTTATATTTATATAACAGGATCACGTATATTGGATTTTTAAAATAATTAACAGAATTCTTGCAGAAATTTCCAAAGAAGAAAAAGGGGGGGGGGGAGAAGAAAAAAAAAATAAAAATTCGGGAAGAAAGCATTGAGCCTATGTAAGAACACTTTGAGACTACACGGGACCTTAAGATTTGCGGGGAGATTATTAAACTGAGAAGCACCTCTGTATGAGAACGAACGTTTACAATAGTCTGTTTTTGGTTTTGCTAACATTAAGTTTCCATGGGACCTGAGAGAATAATTGTATTGGCTACTAGTACGTTGGAAAAATATTTTTAAATACGGAGGGGCAAAATCATTTAAAGCCTTGTAAACCATAGTACTGAGATGACAGCGACGTCTAATTTCCAACCCAATCGAGCATGCAACTCCCGGGTAGACACATGACTGTAAGGACTAATTCCTAGTATAATTCTACACGCTCTGATTTGAAGTGCCTGTAATGAGTCGATGTATTTTGCACAGGCTGATCCATATACTATATCACCATAGTCAAAAATTGGAAGAATAATGGCATTATACACAATTTTCATATTAGTCAGGTCAATAGAATGACGCAATCGAGCCAATAAGCGTATAAGTTTACTTATCTTAGAACAAATATTAGCAATATGCAGATTCCACTTGGATCTAACAACATGCCAAGATATTTCGTTGATTGTACATGTTTGATATTTATCCCATTTACAATTAAATTCAACCTACTACATTTACGTATCATTCTACGTGAGCCAAATAACATGCTTACCGTTTTATCACAGTTAAGACTTAATTTGGAATCACACAACCAGTTGCTTATTCTTTTAAGTTAAGAATTCAACACAGACTCTATAGTTGTGACATTTTTATGTGAGAAATAAATTACTGTATCATCAGCATACAGGTGAATAGAGCAATTTTTTATATGTTTTACAATATCATCAATATAAATTATAAACATAAGCGGACCCAATATAGACCCTTGGGGAACGCCGTAATCAATATTGCAGTCTGGTGATGTAGATGAGTTAAATTGAGTATATATACGACGACCTATTAAGTAACTAGTAAACCAGGATAGGCAATCAGAAGATACACCAATATTAAAGGAGAATTACGCTCAAAAATAAAGACGACAGTGTTTAAAGGTGTTATTTATTCCTACTTGTTAGACTATATGGCTTCGCGTCAAAATATACGAGATCGATACGAATCAAATTTTTCTGAGCAAAATTTACCATCTGCTAGCAATATGTATCGTCTGCTAGCAGCACATGGGGGCTGCCATTTTGTTTATGTGTACAAGAAGATTTTCTTAATCCAAATGCTCAATTGCCTTTTTCAAAATTAAAAACCCATTTGAGATTAAAAATATAGAATAGATATGTCAATTTATTTTTAAACTGAAGATTTCCTTATATATTTCTGTTGAAAATCGATATTCGCTTAATAGAAATCTATTTTCTCGATACTGGACGTATGGGACGGAGCAAATTAATTCAAATTTTATGGATGCTTCTTCCCTGAGCATCTATAGCGGCAAACTATGCATTCACCTGCTTTCGGATAATGGACTTGAAAAGTCAGAATGCATGCTGCATATATTATGTTCTGCTCTGTTTGGCAAACCCAAGAAAATAGATTTTTGTTAAGCAAAACCAGACAATTTAAAAGTATCATTATAAAGATTTAATTTTTATAATACATGTAAACACCCACTTTATATTTTCCGTCACATATGGGATTTTAGGTAATGAAGAAAATCAATTTAGGATTTGGATTCAAAATATCTTCCTGACTGGAACATTTCTCAATGGTTCATGTACAACTCCAAATCAGCAAGAAAATGGCAGCCCCCATGTAAATGAGTAGGAGACGATACCGAGTGTTGGAATATCTTTATTTATACCCTTTTCTGATATCTTATTAGAAAATGATTTAGGCCAATAAGTAGGAATATATTACACCTTCCAATATAAGTAAATTTGTAATCAGGGCTTAATTCTCCTTTAAATAACTTGTTCAAAAGAATATTAGGATCCACGGTATCAAACGCTTTACGCAAGTCTATAAAGATCGCGCCAGTGTACAGACCGTGATCTATAGCAGTCAACCAATCATCGGTAACTTTGACAAGTGTGGTAATGGTCGAGTGATTTTTTCTAAAGCCTGATTGAGCTTCTGACAAAATACTATTACATCTCAAGTACTCTGCTAATTGTATTTGAACGAGTTTCTCGAGGATTTTGGATACAGAAGGTAGAATCGATATCGGTCTGTAGTTATTAGGTGACGTTTTGTCACCCGATTTATGAACAGGTATAATTTTAGATTTCTTCCATCTTGTGGGAAACACCCGTTCAGATAATGATCTGTTGAAAATGAGTGTAAGTGATGGTAGAATAGTAGGAATTGCTATTTTCAACATAATCATAGAAATATCATCAACGCCAGTAGATTTTTTATTATTCAACCCCAGTATTATCTTCTGAACGTCATCCCCTGTAACAGGATTAAAGTCAAAACTTGAATTAAGAGGGTTAGTGATAACATGATCAATATCAGCACAATTTGTATTTGGAGTTGGAATAGCAGAAGCTAATTCCGAACCAACACTAGCAAAAAAATTGTTGAATTTCGTAGCTATTGAATAACCATCATTATCGTTAATGGCACTATTACTAGATTTTCTAGATGGCAATAAAGGTTTGAGTACAGTCCAAACATTTTTGCTTGAGGTAGTGGAAGCATTATGTAGTTGTTTCGAAAAATGAGCCTTTTTTGCTTGCCTACACATTTTGGTAACTAAATTTCTTGTTTTACGATACATATTCATAATACTTTCCCTTACAAAAAAACTGTATGGTAGATGTATGGTATGGTTCTATGGTATATGGTATTTCTATGGTACAGCTCTATGGTAGAAGCATTTTCTATGGTATACCATACGGTGTAGATATGTGGCAAGTGGTATGTATATGGTAGATCTCTATGGTAAATGCTTGTTCTATGGTATACCATATCATTAGATATATGGTGTGTGGTATTTATATGGTACATCTATATGGTAGATGCCTGTTCTATGGTAAATTATATGACGTAGATATATGGTGAATGGTATGTATGGTACATGTATATCTCTATTTATTTGTAAAATCTTGCATGTGTGGTATGAAAGGTGGTTATATGGTAAATACCATATATATATATGGTAGTTATGTGGTTTGATTATGGTAGATTGGTGGTAATTGTATGGTATTATCTATGGTAGATGTATGGTAGTGATATGGTTTGATTATGGTAAATGAGTGGTAATTGTATGGTATTACCTATGGTAGATGTATGGTATTTTCTATGGTAGATTATGTATATGGTACATCACTATGGTAAATGCTTGTTCTATGGTATACCATATCATTAGATATAGGAGAACAGACAAAGAGAATGAGAAATGAGTGCGAGGGGCACACACAGAGATGGAGAGAGAGAGAGAAAGAGAGAGGGGGTGCTAGAATTGTGACTGTAAACTTAACGCAGCATGAATGCAGACCTGATTCAGTTTATGAGTGTTGAATTACAAATTTATGATGCAAATTAACTTATTGAGATAGCTATATTGATTTTTTAAAATACTGCTTTATAATATTTGCATTGTGTAGCTCAAAATTAATATGATGTAAGAAAAATAAATACCGCTGCTGAGTATGTTACTGAACATTACAGAGAACAGGGTCTGAAAATAGAGACTACTAGTACTGACCACTCACAGCAGCGGAGCGTGAGTGTAGTACTGGACAAGCACGCTTTCAAATTTGGTGGTTAAGGAATTGAGATGAGCTTCGCAATATAGGCCTAGGAATCTTGGATAATTCCAGATGAATTTGAAACAGAGGTAAGAAATTATAATTATTTATGGCTGAACTATAGAATACCCTACCAAAACGCTGTATCAACGTAGGTTGAGCCTACGGACCTACGTTGTCTCAACGTAGTCCCGTCTGTTTGTTAATAAGTAATGTTTGGGGTGTTACCTACGTTGTGAACTTTCTAAACTTTGACCCTTTTGAAATAGAATAAGATTATAAATTATACTCTATTTTTAGGTCATTTATATGAATTATAATTTTAACAATTGTTTATATGTTATTCTAAACAAAAGTAATAAATGAATATCTTGAAAATTGGAAAATTCACCTCCAAATTGTCCCTTTTTTCCGTTCCGTAGTATTTCTCGCCAATGTAAGGTGGTGGCAAAACTCAAAAATAAAAAGAAAAAACGTCATGGCCATATATGTTTTATAATAATATAGACCTTCACAGTCACGGTCATACTATTAAATCGTCTTCATTATCTCATGATATTCACGGCCGTACACACAGATGTGCATGGAAGGTGCCCTCTACAATAATTGTTCAATATTCTACATAAATCATGCTAAATAAAACATATCTTTAAAACGTTACAACAAGGCATTTTTATGGCCCATATTGATAACATGGGTACCGGTATATGATGTCTCCTTCTAAAAATACAAAAAAAAAAAATATATAAATCAAGATAATACAACGACATTGTTATGGCCCATATTGATAACATGGGTACCGGTATATGATGTCTCCTTCTAAAAATACAAAAGAAATATATATAAATCAAGATAATACAACGACATTGTCTCGTTCTAAACCCAATTTATGTAATTATAACATCATTATAGTATTTTTTTTTTAATTGTCATATCTATATAAATAATTTTTCCTTTTTGAATCTTGACACCAACGTTCTACCTTTTAAATCAAAGTAGAAATTTTCTTCTTTAAATACTTGTGGATCGACTACAACGCGAAATATTCAGTCGATTTTACTTGTTAAATAGTCTGAAATATAGCTAGAATATAAAACACAACGACTTTGAACTTCTCAAAGTGTTGCCATTTTAAGGATTATTAAGCTTATTCTCCTTTTTAAAATTCTGGCATTAAATGCAATACGGTCATGCAGCAAAAATGGACACGATGTGTGCAGACATTCTTGCTCTTTCTATTCATGCTTCTGGTATATTTTTTAGGGTTTTGTATGAAAAGTTACCGAGCCAAACCATCAAATGTAGAGTTCTGTACTGAAAAGGTTAAACATATGAAATATAATATTTTATTCTTTTTCTTCCATGCAAACATAAAATTCATAACAACAAAAAATTAACGATGTTTTAAGTTTAATAAAACTACAAGTACTTGTAAAGATTACATAATGATCATACATACTAAACTAGTTATGTTATAGGCATATGGGATAACATCATTAAGTATGTTTTTCAAAGAAATTTTTTCATGTCACTTTATTTATTAAAAAAATACGAAATTAAATATATTTTGTTAATATATAATTAGAGCTCTCTAGTCGGGAAAAACAGAAAAGGAACAGAAAAGATGAAGAAAGAGAGAGAGAGAGAGAGACGGGGTGGTATGATGGCCCATATTGATAACATGGGTACCGGTATATAAATGTCTCGTTCTAAAAATACGAAAGAAAAACAAATATAAATCAAGATAATAAAACGACATTGTCTCGTTCTAAACCCATGTAGAATGTTATTATAACTTAATGTACTTAAAACAAATCGTAATCGTTCTCATGCTAAATAAAAGTTATCTTAAAATGGTCACCCTGTTACATGCAGTGCAGCATTTCGTCTAAACACAAGTCAGTTGAAAATCAGTCCAGGCGTCGAACCGTACCTTCCGCCTACCGTTATCTTTATCTCGAATTTGCTATTAAACGTCAGAGCTTTTGCGCGGGAGGGTTGGCAGTTATGATTTTTTTTAAAAATGCAGTAAATAGAGCGGAAACAGAGACTGTTTTTCTTTAGCAGAGAGAAGGTGAACTCAGCCGAAATTATTGTACAAGTGCGTGATTTAGGAGAGAGAGAAAAATCGATAATCGTGTGTTAGGAGATTACATATATATATATATATATATATTTGTAAGGAAATAACATATACATATATATATATATATATATATATATATATATATTCGTGCGCGGTAGAAAGGCATGCGTGGAAGGAAAAAGGCATGCTGACGAAAAGAGGTCACATACCATTCACACGACCAGAATGATTGACATGTTTACAATAGCGCGCAAAATGTCGGTTTCACCATCAAAGGGCGGTGGCTTTGCGGAGCGAAAAGAACGCAAGTACAAGTAATTTATGCATTTTGTTTCTCGTCACCTCTGAATGTGATAATGTACATTACGAGACGGATGAACATGCATACAAAATCTTGATTTTCAAAACCACTGTCGAGAGAGGGGGGGGGGGGGGTGGGTGGGGGGTGGGGGTTTGATTTGGAAATGTTTGTATAGCAAGTTTTGTGCAAGCACGAAACAAATCTAAAAAATACAAATAATAAACCTATCAGATACAAAGTCATGTACATTATTACAAATGCAGCTTTTTTTCTTTGGTTACTCCAAATGCCGCTTAGCCAGGATTTAATTTCATGGCGGGGGGTTGAGCGCACGAAGCGTGCTCCTCAGGGGGGGGGGGGGGGGGGGGGGGGTCGGTACCGGGGCTTTGACGCTTTTAACGACCCGTAGCACCTTTTTTAGGAGGAAAGTAGTTCGGCGCCCGGACTGCTTTCCAATTATTTGGACGCAAGACTGCACTGTATACATTTATTTAACTGGGATGGGAGCGGGGAAAGCTCTGACGTTTACCAAATTTGAGAGAAAGATAATAATGGCTCGTAGCAAACATTTTTTTAGGCGGAAAGTTATAGTTCAACACCCTGACTGCATTTTAATTATTTGGCCGCAATACTCCGGGGCAAGACTGCACTGTATGTAAAAGGGGTGTGTGCAGGGGTGAGCCCCCCTCTCCTCCCGTACATCATATAGGCTTTTTTCGTTCACTTCCGCCCGTTTTTGCGTTCTCCTTTTTTTAAATTTCTTTTTTTAGTTGACGTTTCGTGGGGAGTCCGCCCCCACCACCATTCCCTAGTCACGCGCCTGAAAAAGGGGGCTTCGCATATTCGAATATTGATAACAGAACCCTCGTCGCTTTCTGTAAGATGTCCAGAAGAACCCTTTTTAAGGCGGAAAGTGGGGTTTGACGCCCAAACTGCTTTTCAATTATTTGGATGCAATACTGCACTGTATGTCACAAATTTTGAGAGAAAGATAACGGCTAGTAGCACCCTTTCATATAGGCTTTTTTCTTTCACTTCCGCCCGTTTTTGCGTTCTCCCTTTTTTTAAATTTCTTTTTTTAGTTGACGTTTCGTGGGGAGGCCGCCCCCACCACCATTCCTTAGTCACGCGCCTGAAAAAGGGGGCTTCGCATATTCGAATATTGATAACAGAACCCTCGCCGCTTTCTGTAAGATGTCCGGAACTTCTCAACAAAAAGGAAAGGTCATAAAGTAAAGTAAGAAACAGGGTTACTAATTCCGAAAAGTTATGTAGGGCTCTATTAATTTTTCGGAATTATGAACCGTAGGAGTAACGAACCCTCTGCATTATGGGAGGACAGTCTGAACACCTCCCCCCCCCCCCCCCCTCGCATAACATTCTAGTAACGGGGCTTGAGTGAGATACAATGTAGGCCCCTATATATGATAACAGAGAAAAAATGTACGACGATCGTAACGAATACACATGAAGCACTGTTGTGATCAAAGTTTACGTTCTTCAGTAATTTATGACTGCATTAAAACATTCATTCTTGCATTTTCCTTCTTGTACATGTTTATTCCTTTAAAAAGTAAATACCTCAATGTAATATATCACCACACACACAAAAATATCATGATTTAGTAAATTCAAGTATAATATATAATTTTGCCGATTTAGATAAACTTCAAATTTTAACTGATTGGCTTAATGTGTTCATCCTAGAAAATAGAGAAACTCTAAAAAATGATAAACTACTGGCAATTATGATTTGTCAAACTTTGCGCACATCTCACTATTTTAGAAATGTTATATAAACCAAACTCCAAGCAAAGACTTCAAACGGGCGCAACAAGTTAAATTTTACAGAAAATAAAGGATATCCCGATCTCAAATTGCGATGTCGTTTTGCTAGGCGACAGATAAAAATGATAATAAAACAATAACTCAGCGTATTGAGTTTATGATCTATTCAAAATGAAGAATAGGCCGCGAACAAGATGCGGAATGAAAAATATGTAAATCCGCATTCATTCAGAAACCTATCCGCATATATTCTTGAAAGATTCCGTTCACTGTCTTTATAATTCCTAAACCCTTTTCGGCGTTTCCGCACTTTCGGGAGATGATATTCATACGTACACACAGATGTGCATGGAAGATGCCCTGTACAATAATTGTTCAATATTCTACATAAATCATGCTAAATAAAAGATATCTTTAAAACGTTACAACAAGGCATTTTTATGGCCCATATTGATAACATTTGTACCGGTATATGATGTCTCGTTCTAAACCCAATTTATAGAATGTTACTATAACATCATAATAGTAATGTACTTAAAACAAATAATAATCGTTCAATATTCTATTCACTCATGCTAAATAAAAGTTATCTTAAAATGGTATGTCTTCCAACAAGCATTTTTATGGCACATATCAATCACATGGGTACCGGTATATGATATCTCGTTCTAAAATTGCAAAAGAAAGAGATGATATTCACGACCGCACGTACACACAGATGTGCATGGAAGGTGCCCTCTACAATAATTGTTCAATATTCTACATAAATCATGCTAAATAAAACATATCTTTAAAACGTTACAAGGCATTTTATGGCCCATATTGACAACATGGGTACCGGTATGTCTCGTTCTAAAAATACGAAGAAAAAAAATGTATAAATCAAGATAATAAAACGACATTGTCTCGTTCTAAACCCAATTTATAGAATGTTATTATAACATCATAATAGTAATGTACTTAAAACAAATAATAATCGTTCAATATTCTATTCACTCATGCTAACACTTATGCTAAATTAAAGTTATCTTAAAATGGTATGTATCTTCCAACAAGCATTTTTATGGCACATATCGATAACATGGGTACCGGTATATGATATCTCGTTCTAAAATTACTAAAGAAAAAAAATCAAAACAATAAAACAGCATTGTCTCGTTCAAAACCCAATATATAGGCCTATAAGGTTATTGTATAACATAATATTACTTTTGGAAAAAAAATATCTAGTAAGAATATATTTTATGAAATGCTTGTTTGCTAAATGAAGATATCTTGAAAAGATTACAACGCGTAGGTTATAATATTACTTACGCCCTGCCAACGTAGGTCCGTAGGCTATGATTACTAACATCCTGGCAACGTAGGTCCGTAGGTCCGTAGGCTTTCATATTACTTATATCCTGACAACGTAGGTCCGTAGGTCCGTAGGCTTTCATATTACTCATATCCTGGCAACGTAGGTCCGTAGGTCCGTAGGCTATCATATTACTTATATCCTAACAACGTAGGTTCGTAGGTCCGTAGGCTATGATTACTGACACCCTGGCAACGTAGGTCCGTAGGTCCTTAGGCTTTCATATTACTTATATCCTGACAACGTAGGTCCGTAGGTCCGTAGGCTTTCATATTACTTACACCCTGACAACGTAGGTCCGTAGGTCCGTAGGTTATAATATTACTGACACCCTGCCAACATAGATCCGTAGGCTATGATTACTTATATCCTGACAACGTAGGTCCGTAGGTCCGTAGGCTTTCATATTACACCCTGACAACGTAGGTCCGTAGGTCCGTAGGTTGTAATATTACCGACACCTTGCCAACGTAGATCCGTAGGCTATGATTACTTATATCCCGACAACGTAGGTCCGTAGGCTATGATTACTGACACCCTGGCAACGTAGGTCCGTAGGTCCGTAGGCATTCATATTACTTATATCCTGACAACGTAGGTCCGTAGGTCCGTAGGCTTTGATATTACTTACACCCTGACAACATAGGTGCGTAGGTCCGTAGGCTTGAATATTACTTACGCCCTGTCAGTGTCAACGTAGGTCCGTAGGTTATAATATTACTGACACCCTGCCAACGTAGGCCCGTAGGTTATAATATTACTGACACCCTGGCAACGTAGGTCCGTAGGTCCGTAGGTTTTCATATTACTTATATCCTGACAACGTAGGTCCGTAGGTTATCAGGCTATGATTACTTATATCCTGACAACGTAGGTCCGCAGGTCCGTAGGCTATGATTACTGACACCCTGGCAACGTAGGTCCGTAGGTCCGTAGGTCTTCATATTACTTATATCCTGACAACGTAGGTCCGTAGGTTATCAGGCTATGATTTAATATATCCTGACAACGTAGGTCCGTAGGTTATCAGGCTATGATTACTTATATCCTGACAACGTAGGTCCGTAGGCTTTCATATTAGTTTAGTTATATCCTGACAACGTAGGTCCGTAGGTCCGTAGGCTTTCATATTAGTTTAGTTATATCCTGACAACGTAGGTACGTAGGTCCGTAGGCTTTGATATTACTTGGTATCAACGTAGGTCCGTAGGTTGACCTACGAACCTAAAGTCATCGTGGTAGGGTATTCTATAGTTGCTCCTTTTTTATATTAACTTAATATATATATTACCTTAACAAAATCAATCTCACTAATCCGCTCAGTGCAATTATGAGGTGTGAAACATGGATCATATCAAGAGCTGAAGAGAGGCAGAATTGGTTGTCTGAACCAGCTTAGTCCCACCTGCTCATCTCGCTGTGTTTGATATACATGAACATGTATACATGTAATTTCCAAATTAATACTATTTTCTGCTGTAGATTCCTCTGCACTTTGTTGTTTTAAGAAACTTGATATTTTTAACAGAAGTTCTAACTTACGATTGCAAGATTTATTTTAAAGTATAGTCGACATTTACAATGTCAGTGTTATGAGTGTAGTGTCATGAGTGTACTGTAACTGTAACTGTAAGCACTCGTGCTACCAGTACCACCCTGTCTCACTCCCCATGCACAGACAAGGGCAGTATAGAGTGTAGGCTTGTTTACTTTGGGCACAGCTTTATGAGCTGTGTGAGAAAGAAGTGCAAACAATCACATGTACCAGCATGAATTGGTCTTTGACAAAAAGGTACATTCCAGTAGTTATCAAGTGATCTTTTTTGTGTAAAACTGTGTATGCTTTTGAGCAGTGTGTTTAGATCTAATTTGATCTAATTTAAGTAATTAGGCCTTATGAATGTGGGAGTGATTCTGATCTATATTATAAGCAAAGCTAGTGCAACATGGGTGGATTTGAAATAAGCGCATCGTGACATTATATAATAATGGAATATGTGGTATACATGTACAAGAACTATGTATGTATTACATGTATTATTATTTGTTGATTTGATCTACCGTATTTCCTTGCCACTATATACCTAATAAGAGCTCCGGGCAGAGAGGATGTGAAATATCATTTGCGGAGCTATAACTGGATGCTATATTCGTGTACCGGGTTTCAGAAACAACAACCCAAATCCTTAAATTTCTCCCATTAGAGAAATATTGTAGCAAATATAAATGGTTCGAGTGTGTTTTAAACATTTACCAACCTAATTTTCCCTGCTGTTTAAAAGATACAATTAGATCTAATGTTGAAAAAATTGAGGTTTTCTTGGTCAGAACGCTGAGTGTTCAGTGTAGCTTAACCAATCAGAGCTCAATGAGAATAGCATGTGGAAACTGAATGGTCGGAAATCGGCGTTCTGGTCAAGAAAACCTCAATTTTTTAAACATCTTTATAAACCATGGGGAAATTATGTTTTATAAATGTCTAAAACACACTCAAACCCCTTATTTTTTCTCGAATTTTCGCCGATGGGAGAAATTTAAGGATTTGTTTTGTTTATCTAATCAGGTATACTGGGCTATAGCTTCCAGTTTGTAGCTCCATGATGACAATGTCATAATTCAACATCATCAAAGATCTCATATCGCTACGTATTTTCAACTATCATGAAATTGCTTGCCCTTCCGCAAATTTCTAAGTAAGCCGCATTTCTTATCATCTCAGATCTTACCTTTTAGCTTGTACATTATTCTTGCTTTACAGCAACTTTAAAAATATATGTTAAGTGACTATTCCTCAGACTGGATATATGATATAAATTTCTTAAGCAATCTCAGACTGAGCACTAGACCACTGAGAACTCGACCACTGAGCACTCTATAAAATCACTGGAATGCATAATTTAATTTCCCATTGTCTCTGGTATCAGTTTTTTTTATTTAACAGGTTGTCTAATAGAACATTTATAAACATCAGTATTTAAAAAACACACCTTAAATCCTAAAAAGGGGATGATTTTCACATCATGGTAAATGTGATAGAAACATATGAACGACTGGTTCTAAATTTCCTTCTATTTCTATTGAAAAACTACCCAGGGTACAATATGACACACCAGCCTGGACAGGAGAACAGTAGTCAAGGCCATGATCGAAGGAAAACATTTCATTGTTTGTTTAAAAAAGGTAACTCACCCTTTTATATTTTTCTGTTATTTGATTACATGTATGTTTGGGATAGTCACATAGTGAATGATAAAGAGCAATATCCATTTTGGGAGCATTTCACAGGGTTAAACTAATCTGAACTTTTAATGAAATATAGTTTAACAATGGAGGTACATGTTTGTTCTTAACAGTGTTGATCAAATATAAAAATGTTGGTGCAAAACATCTGAAAAAAAATCACAAGATCTATGCCTGAGAATAAGAAATATGCCTTCATGGTGACATGATTCATTACAATTGCATGGCATCAGTATTTTATTGGATATATCTAAGTTTGTAAACATCAACTTGTTTTCTCTTATTCAACAGGTTTCCCTGCTGATATCAAACTGGAACAAGTGGACACGGTCAACTACAGTACACTGAACATTCCAATACCTCAATCTACACCTTCCATGCTAACCTCCATCATTCCCAGCCAAATATTACACTGTAGATGCTTGGAAACAACTCAACATTAGGACATTTCAACTAAAAATGAAGCAATGACATCTCATTTTCCCTTACATCTTTTCACAACAGTTGTAAGTATTAGGTAATTGTTTTTATTCATCAACCAGTTGCGAAAATCATAATGGCCTTTATTTGTGTTTTCAGTAAAGCTGCTCTTTGATCACAGATTTCAGTTACTGTAATTTTGGTTTTATGTTTAATGATGAATCCAAAAGAGATGTCAAACAAGGATGGAGTCCCTTGCGTGTTTCTCAGTGCAAATGTTTCGATTTATGGTCTGATCTCTGGGATACTTCCAGCATCACCACATTCCATCACATGGTATATAGGCCTATATTCAAATCAAGTGCCAACCAATACATCATCCTGTCATTCTGGTAATTATTCATAATCTAAGCATATTTTTTTTTCAGACTGCATTGTACTTGTTAAAGATCAAGTCCACCCTAGCAGAATGTTGATATGTATAAATATTAAAAGTCCAACTAGCATAATAATAATTATGTTCATCTAAATCAGACAGAATATAACAAAGTTATAACATTCCCCCCCCTAATTTTCCAAAACGGTTATTTACACATCGCAGGTGGTACACTATGTAAATGAGCGAGTTGAAGATGTCACACACTCGCATATATACAGGTAGTGTTTTATGTGAAATAATTTATTTTTTGTAGATTTGAATTTGATGATAAATGACGATTCCATTCATTCATGGAGCAATCAAATAATTTTTACATAATGGGAGAAAAAACTGGAATATCTCAAAATTCATATAAAAAATGCATGTAGTGAGTGTGTGCCTTTGTGATGTCATTTACTCGCTCATTTGCATATCAGCTTTGACGTGCAAAAAGTTGTTAACGAAATTAAGGTAAACTTCTAAATGTCTTTAACTTTTTAATTCCACATCCAATTGTGATGAAATTAACAATGTTATGCTTGTTTGATTTCTTTCCGTTTAGTCAAATCAACTGATTGTTGGGGTTTACTTGATGTTCCAGTGTTATGAAATGGCTTATTTGTTGATCACATATAAAGTATTCTCTTGATATATTGCTTGGTTATTACACTGTTAATTTTCAATTTAGTTTAGAAATTAAATATGTAAAACGTCTTCCATTATGAAAACCAAAAATACAGAGATCTATATCTACAGATCTATTTAGACTGTGTGCTCCATTTGACTGAACAGGAGATTTGACTTGGGGGGAAAGTCTATCCTTCTGTTTTAATGCCTCTGTACATTTGATCCCATATTGCATGCCATTCCATCCAATTCTTTTTCTCTAAAATTGGACTAAATTGACTCATGTATAAATATTGTAAGGATTTGAAGTGATGGCAAACTTCTTTTAGCTCATCATATGCCAAAGTTTTGTGTTTGCTAAAAATGTTATTGTTGGACTATATATTTGTATATTCACTATATGCCAACAAGCTCATTTATTACATACTTCAAAAGATCTTTTTTTGTGTGTGTAGATAAATGTATAGGCCTATGTAACTAAAGTTATTTGTGTGCTGAAAAAGTAAATTATATTATTATTGCATATATATAGAGAGATTTAAATGGGAGAACGTATAGATGAAATAGAATTAAAAGTACATGTAAGTTCAGCAGATATCCACAGGTTGATTTCCACTGTGAAATCAACCTGTGGATATCTGCTGTGTCATTATTCTCTGAGTGAACTTACTTTTAATTACACACACGCACACACACACAGTGGATGCTCTGGAGTTAAATATACTTTAGAATAACTCAAGTGCATGAGATGTCACAAAGGCCAGAGACCAAGGTGTGATACAGTGCGCAAAGGAATCTACATTTATTGATGCAAATATTATGGTATATTTGTTGACAATGATCATGCCTATGCATTTAACATATAAGATAGTAACTTCACTTGGGATCAGAGCTCACCAAATTATGTATCGCAAAATTGATGAATTGCAACAATATCTGTATTATCAATAATATTTAAGTCATCGATAAATTTGCTTATTGGATTTTGTAAACAAATAAGTGTGCAATGTTACATACCATGGTCATGGTCATATAACGAATTACAAATGGCGAGAAGAGCAAATCTGACCAATCAGAAACCTTGTTTTATGTAACCTATCTTTTGTAAATGAATATATCATACACACAAACTATGCCAAAGAGTCTTAATGTAATTTGAACTTGTGTGCTATGTCTAGGAATTTTAGCACCAATAAACTTTCTCCAGTGCTCACTAGGTTCCAATAGAGAGTGGGTTGAAGTTTTTAACTTGTCATTATATCTTAGCTATATTTTACTGCCATTATTGCCAAAGGATCTCAATGAGTGCTTTGCTCATGAAGTTTAGTACCCATAACCTTTGCGTAGGGCCCACATAGTTACATGTATAGTAGGGGAAGGAATAACCTGTTTTTGCTTAATGCTGAAAAGACTGGAGTAATTTGGAGGCTGGGCTCTCAGAGTTTTACATGAACAATTTAATGATGTTCTTATTGAAGAAAATGTGAGCCGGTGATATATCATTCATGTCATCTTGTGTAGTAGGGCGTAAATCCGTGTGAAACAACTGTGTTGGTGTAATATAGTGATTAATTGCCTCCAGCAAGGTCTGTTGCTTACTGTGCTAACTAAAAGTGTGTCCCACATGCTTTATTTCACATGTTTCGAAGCTACATATAAAAACTTTTTTCCTTTTGTAATGTACATATTAAATAATTTTTGGTAACTTTGTCATTGACAAGACATGAATGTATATGTCATGTAATAATTACAAATGACTTTCCTAAATGTCTAGGAATCTTGAAGTAGGATGTTAACATCTTTGAAATGGACCCCATAACCCAGTTACCAACTGGTACTTAACTACCGCGGTACATGTTTGACAATATGCATGTACATTTATTTTTGTAATGTACTCTTCTGTAGCAATTAGTTGAGATCTGAAAGCTCAAGATAACTCTTTGTGTGTGATACATTTTATATACATGTACATGTATTTCTAATTCATGCAGCTTACATTAAAACATTGTTTATACTTGTACATGTATCATGAAATACGTTGTTTGAAATTATTACAGGAGATTCCCTATCTGCCACTTTTCACTGGTTATACATGTAGACTCTATGATATATGAATGGACCATTGTGGTAGATGTATGATGGATATATGGTAGGTATATGGTGCGTCTGTGGTAGATGTATGGTACACCTATGGTAGTGATGTACTTATTTGATGCTTCTGTGGTAGATGTATGGTGGTTTTTATGGTAGGTGTATGGCACATGTATGATGCTTGTGGCTATCTGGTAGCTGAATGGAAGATGTATGGTAGGTGTGTGGTAGATGTATGGTGGCTATATGGTAGGTGTATGGTAGGTGTATGGTGGTTAGTATGGTAGCTGTATGATGGTGGTATGGTAGATGTATGGTGGCTATATGGTAGGTGTATGGTGGTTTGTATGGTAGATGTATGGTGGTGGTATGGTAGATGTATGGTGGCTATATGGTAGATGTATGGTGGTGGTATGGTGGCTTTATGGTAGATGTATGGTGGCTATATGGTAGGTGTATGGTGGTTGGTATGGTAGATGTATGGTAGATGTATGGTAGCTTTATGGTAGATGTATGGTGGCTATATGGTAGATGTATGGTGGTTATATGGTGGTGGTATGGTAGATGTATGGTGGTGGTATGGTAGCTTTATGGTAGATGTATGGTAGCTTTATGGTAGATGTATGGTGGCTATATGGTAGATGTATGGTAGGTGTATGGTGGTTGGTATGGTAGATGTATGGTAGCTTTATGGTAGATGTATGGTGGCTATATGATAGATGTATGGTGGTGGTATGGTAGATGTATGGTAGCTTTATGGTAGATGTATGGTGGCTATATGGTAGGTGTATGGTGGTTGGTATGGTAGATGTATGGTGGCTATATGGTAGATGTATGGTGGTGGTATGGTGGCTTTATGGTAGATGTATGGTGGCTATATGGTAGGTGTATGGTGGTTGGTATGGTAGATATATGGTAGATGTATGGTAGCTTTATGGTAGATGTATGGTGGCTATATGGTGGTGGTATGGTAGATGTATGGTGGTGGTATGGTAGCTTTATGGTAGATGTATGGTAGCTTTATGGTAGATGTATGGTGGCTATATGGTAGGTGTATGGTGGTTGGTATGGTAGATGTATGGTAGCTTTATGGTAGATGTATGGTGGCTATGTGGTGTGATTATGGTAGATGGGTGGTAATTGTATGGTATTGTCTATGGTAGATGTATGGTATTTTCTATGGTAGATATATGGTACCTAATTAGCATAAATTTGTCCCAAATATGCTAATTAGCCCTATGGTATTTCTATGGTATTTTTTCCTATGGTATTTGTATGGTATGATTCTATGGTACCATAGATATATTCGTGTATGGTATATTTATGGTATACCATAGCATTTTTTTTGTAAGGGTTCATTGCTGTGTTTTGATGCTTTCCTTTTCAATTCATCTCGGTTTGTCATCATCTTTTTAATATCTGTATTCAGCCAAGGAGCGGGTTGATGACGAATGCGTTTCTTTTTGAAGGGAGCAAACTCATTGATAGAATCCAGTAAAAATGATTCCCATAAATTAACAGCATCATCAACGGTTCTAGCAGCACTAATTTCATGCCAAGAATGTTTGGACAAATGACTACGAAAAGAATCAAGGTTTACATGCTTAAGGTTCCTATAGGTGATGGTTTTAGGAATTTGTATTGTTTTAAAATTCAGAATCAGGTAACATAAATCATGGTCACTTAACCCAAGACTAATCACTCCATAAGATCTGATAGTCTCTGCAGCATTTGTAAGCATATGATCTATTAAGCTCCTGGTATTGTGAGTAACCCGAGTATACAGATTGTTGTTAATCTGCTGCATTGAATACAGATTATTGATTTCTTCGTAACGCTTGATGGCATTAGACTTGAAACTCTTCCGTAGATCAAAGTTTACATCTCCCATCACAATGACATTTAAGTGAAAGGTATCTGCAAACGCTAAAACATTTTCATACTTATCCAAAATATCAGTTTTACTATCTGGAGGGCGATACCATGAAATGAATAAGAATGGAGTGGAAAACTTCGGTCGCACTCTGATTAACAATAGTTCAAGAGGGTTAAGAACTTCCGATTTAAGCAATTCATACGACACAGAGCTTTTAATATAAATAGCAACACCGACTCCATTGCGATTTCGGTCTTCACGAATCAGATCATAGTTATGTATACGAAGTTCATTATCATGAATATAATCGTCAAGAAGAGTTTCATTTAATGCCAGAACATGAATGTCATTATCATGCAAGAAAACTCGGATTTCATCAATATTTCTGTAGAGACTGCGAATGTTAAGGTGTGCACATTAAAACCATTATTATCAAAATCAGAGTACTTCAAAGACTGAACAGAATTAGAATGACTAGATTTATTAAATCTAGGTTAAAGTCACAAGCTTTACTGGCTTGTGACTTGTACAAACATTGGATTGAAAATCGGCAAATGGTAAGTATTGGAATATGCATTTTGTACATTTCCAATTTAGAAATTCGTAATTCATATCATCATACAGCTCGTTATTAACTCCCGCGCACGACGAGTGCGTCCAATCAAGGCAATGTGTACATTGTAGTCCTCTTTGACTATTCTTAACTGGTCTATTACAAGAGACGCAAGGGTATTGTATGGTCATAACATTAATTTAATAGACTGGTTAAATGGAAAGAAAGACGATTTCACAACAAACCTAGAATGAAAGTATATATATATATGGAAGGATAAATACGTAAATTACACTACATTTAATAACTATTAAAAAACTATTAAAAAACCTATTTAAAAAAAAAATGTCTCTGAAATAGAAGATGTGTTTAAAAATTAAAAGAGAATGCATCCTGATTCATTCGTAGAGAGGTTTCATTCAGTTCAAAATTTGCATTTGTATAATCATAACAAGTCCAAGTCACTTTCAGAGTGAATTACTCACTTTATGGTCTTTCCACCAGTGGCGGGGAGTAGGGAATGACCTTACCATCAGAAGTCCACGTGTGTATGTGTGTGTAATTGGGTTTTTACAGACGTGTATCAATCAGATATGATTATTTACGTCTGGGACCGACCTTTAACGTCACCATCCGAAAGACGTGACTCAGTCTCGAACCTGGGTCCGCTGAATCAGTTTATAACCTCCACTGGTAGCTGGATTACAGGCGCACGCCACAACGCCCAGTCATCAGAAGTCCACGTAGAGAGTACTTTGCGACATGCTTTTGTTTTCTGGAGAAGCAAAGCGTTTTCTTTGGTAAGATCCTCATCAATGCCCATTTTAGAGCCCTTGAGAGCGCGTCGGTTAGAGATAACAAGTTTCCTCATCCGATATGAAATAAATTTCACAATAATGGGGCGTGGCTTTGCTTTGTTGCTTCTCAAAGCGCGACCGCTTCTTCTTTGAGATCCGTCTGGGCCTGTGTCCCTGGGGGGACCAATGCGATGGGACCGTTCAATTTCATTCTTAGTGATGGGGACTTTCAATATGTCGTTTACAATTCGACAAATGTTGTCATCGGTATTCTCATTAGGAGACTCATCAATACCATAAAACCTCAGACAATTGCGCCTGGAGTACTGTTCTTGCGAACTAAGATTTCTCTGAAGAGTTCTGACAAGATCGTGCTCCTTGTCAATAGATTTACGAAGAATGGATATTTCGGTTGATTGGGCCTCAATGCGATTTTCTAGGTCCATTATCTTGGTTTCATTCACTTTAAGACGCTTCATGAAGACGCTGATCTCCTCTTATACGGACTCTCGGACTGCCATCCTTATCTTGAGTAGAATGTCCCCTTCAACAAAGGACTTCATTGTCTCATCAATAATGGCTTTGACCTCTTTTGGGGACGTTCCAGCAGAACCAGGCATGATGGCGGATATTATGAACAAGATATTCAAAAGTGGGCACAGTTCCCAAGAGTCAAAGATAGTACATTGAGAGCAATATTCACATATTTCAAATTTAACGTATTGGTAAAATTCCATGTGCTCATGAAATCGTCACAAAAGTCGCAAAATATATACGCCAACTATAGTTATCAGCGTTATTTTAGTAGCCAAAATAATGAACTTGTATATACAGTGAGTAAATCAGTGGCTGTACATATACATATGCCCTCATGTTTGTAGGACAGATAAATCTAAAGAGAGTGTCAAATTAATCAGATACAATTAAGCACACTGAAAAACTGAAGTAATAAGGCGACTTCATAAAGTGACTTTATATGATCCACGGAAAGTTACGATTTTCAAGCAGATAGTGAATAACGCGGTGGTATCATCAGTCAGACCCAACTCCGTAATACCGAGCACAGGTATATACTCCGAAAACGGCGTATAGAACAAGATGAATATAGAGCCCTCATCGTTCAGTGCCAGGCAGTGTGTACAAAAGGCATGGGGAAAATCGTGCAGTGTCGACCTGCTGTTGATAATATATTTTTCAAAAGTAATGCTGCGGATATATTTATTTCAAATGTTTGTCATTTGAAATTCACCTTATATGACGAATCATTCAAGGATTTTGAAGATAATTGACACGCAGCATTATTTTTAAGATCGTTGGCAGGTTGACTTTGAAAGATTTTGCACATGCCTTTTGTACACACTGTCTCATACTGAACGATGAGGGCTCTATATTCATTTTGTTCTATACGCCGTTTTCGGAGTATATACCTGTGCTCGGTATTACGGAGTTGGGTCTGACTGATCATTGTCAATATAACGTACCGGTTCACAAATGCTTCTACACCAGCGTCAATACTGCCGTACAGAATGCATCTCTCACAAGTTCATGGATCAGTTATATGAAGAATATTCCATATTGGTAGAATGCAAACTCACATACACGTTGAACATCAAAAAGAGCAGGTATTCGAACAAGAATGTTCCAATCGTAAGAGAAATTTACTGTAGTTTTCCGTCAATATTTAGTCAAATTTTGGAGAGAGCTCTGATCCGTGATCCGTCTCTTGAGATGATGATTTTTTTTTGTTCGTCAGGCGTGAGCCTCCCCCCTCTCCCTGCATTCCTGGATACGTCACCAATATAACCAACTTACGGTAAGTTATTTGTAATATTCTGCTGTAGAAGAAGGCGAAGAAAACAGTATAGGGGCTTGCTCCGAAGCCATCATCAACGCAATAGGGCCTTTACCGATTGTACGAAAAGGGGGATGGCCTCCGTGTTTTGAATTGAATTAACTAGTAACCAACAATATAGCAGCTGATGATATAATTTATTTATTACCAGTCCTATTCTGTCTTTGTAGGAATATCCCATTACTTTTGCCCCAGCTCTCTTTGTCTCTCCCTCCTCCCCCCTCTCATTTTTCTCATACTCTCTTTTCTCTCTTACAACCGATCTGTAAAAAATGACTCCAATAGAATTGAAGAAAAAATAATGATCTCTTATTTGTTAGTGTAAAACCATTTAATGTTTGCTGAAAACCACCGATGATTGTTTCGAGATATGGACCGGAATTTCATGATTTTCATCGATTTTGAATAGTTATAACGAAAGAAGACAGCAAGCTGGATTAAATGATGATACAAGGATATTGTGAAGGAAATTGTGTGCCTGTGGTCATAAGGATGTTACTGTTGCTGTATATTGGATAGTCCCATGTGTATTAATTGCACCGAAGAACTCTACTTTGCAACGTAACAGTGTAATATATACTACATGTGAAACCAGGTAACTGACCATATACGTATTGAGCTTTTCTCGACATTCACTAAAGTTTGATCATGCGTTAATCAAGTAAACACAATTGTTCTTGGAATGTACCAGTAATATGCGATCATGAGAACTTTATTGAGGGGAAACTATATCGGTCATCTCAATTATACAGTATATCACTTCAAAAGTCTTCAATCATATATCTGCCATCTTAAATATACTCTTGATATATATTATTATAGTGAAACATCGACTTGCACGTTCAATCCTGCGTTAACAATATGTATACACAGTGAGTGTTCCTTGTGGCAGTTTTTTCAATCATAAATTTGTAACCAAAATGTCGGCTAAGACGAAAGCTGTAGCGGAAGCTGCAGCCATAGAGGCTGTCGAAGAATACCTCCAATCTGACACTTTTCTCAATGCAATTGGAAAGACTATAGAAAAGGCTATTGATATGTACTTATCCAAATTCATTCAACGCTTAGACCAATTAGAGAAATCCAATGCGGATTTTAAGGAAAGTGTTGAAAACATTGATGGGAAGTTAATGGAGCTTGAATCATCGCTTTGTGTCAAAAAAGCTGAAATTAAGCGGCTTAATAGTGTCATCAATGAACAGGCAATATCCATCAACAACTTGAAGCTGGCCATGAATGAGACCGATCAATATTCTCCTCGTAATTGTCTGAAATTCTACGGTGTGAAAGAAAATGATATGGAGAATACAGACGAGGTCATATGTCACGTAGCTGCTGAGCGTCTTGGTGTTCATCTGACCGTGAACGATCTCGATAGATCGCATCGTGTTGCTCCGAGGGTTGATAAAGCGACATTAGACTCTGGGTCCGGGGGCACCACTCTGAAGAACAAGAAGCCTCGTGCCACCATTGTCAAATTCTGTTCATACCGAGTCCGGAACACTGTACTGCGCGCAAGGAGAAAGCTGAAAGGTACCGGTATGGGAATAGATGAGGCTTTAACTCCCACAAATCAGGAGCTTCTGTGGACCGCAAAGAAACACCCAAAGGTCAATGGGGCTTGGTCCTCTGATGGTCGAATCGTAGTCCTGATATCCACCACAAATGGAAAGTCGATCCGCAGAACTATCCGCTGTAAACAAGACTTGGAAAAATTGTGACATGAATAATAATACAATGCTGATGCATTGCACTTTCTCTCCTTAAGTTATTTTTTCTAATTTATTATTATTATTATTATTATTATTATTTATTCGACCATAAAAAAAACGAATACAAGATATGCATACAGAGTAATAGATAAAAGATATAGAACAAGATAAGACAAGAATGGCATGTGGGTCAGGGTTCACAAAAGAGAAATTCTTCCCTGTTGCCCGTAGGCATGTGAACCCGCACATGCCATTCCGAGAAATATAATTTATATTGCACGATATACATATATAATTATACAAAAGAAAGCAAATGATCGTCCAGAAAATTACAGTGAAGCATTGAAATTTGCCAAATGTAAATTACATCGGATCTGGATAAAACTACCTGTCATCAAAATTGATTAATTCATGGAAATAACTGTTTGACTGCTGCCTTGGAAAAAAAAAAGAATGATACATAGGTATATCCACTATTTAAAAACTGAAGAAAACAAAATGAAACGGAATCGGACTTATAATTCGAGTTCAAAAGGTTAAATCCTACCAGAATTTCATTAACAACATCTTGCATGCAACATTAAAAAGGCTAATATACATGTACTTGATATTAAAGATTGCAATGCAAGTATACATTATGATTTAAAATTTAATTAAAATACATGGGGAATGCTAGAGATACACAAAGGAGGAAACATATTGTACGGAGGCTAGATAAATATCAAATTTTATAAATAAATACATATGAGATGTAAATCACTGCGTACTACGATAATGCTGCAGATTAAAACAATATCCAGGATTATTTTAAAACTGAAAGTGGATATGAAGACTTAACAACAACCCCAAAAAGAAAAAAAAGGAAAAAAGGAATCATTGTACAGACAAATTAATAACAAAGCTATTACTGTTTTGGGCTGTATGCACATTCAACATAAAAAAAAAAAACATATCAAAAAATTTACTCATTTATTTGACCATTTTATTATCAATAAAAGGTAGTAATTTAGCAAACTTTTAGGCCTTATTATTTTACGTGTATCTTAATGAATTTCTGGATATTTCGTATCGTCTTGTACGTCTCATTAGTCATCGTAATGTTGAATGATTATTCTAAAGCAGACTCGAGTTTAAATGTCAAGGTAACTAATATACTTCCTGCAAATGTCAACTTTACTCACCCTTTGCCATTCGTTGAAATTGATGACTCAGAATTCCAGTCATTATTTTGTTCTAAAGACGAATTTGTTGATGCAAATACAAGTAGTAATGCTGGGCACGATGAATATCATGTTGGGAATGATCAGGACGAACATGCCTTCTCCACCAATGCAAGATACTTCTTGACCTCTGAATTCAATGAAACAATTGAACATTCTATAACAGGAAACTTTAGCATGATTCACTTCAATGCAAGAAGTTTATTTCAAAATTTCGATCACATACACAGTTTTCTTTCGAATACGAGATTTTGTTTTTCGGTGATTGGCATATCGGAAATGTGGATTAATTCAACCTCTAATGTTCCCTTCTCAATTGAAGGCTATAAATTCCTGCATGCTGATCGACCTAGTGGCCGCGGCGGTGGAGTCGGTCTATTTGTTCGAGAGGACTTGAAGTACAAACTATGTGATTTCTCACAGCAGTGTGAAGGTGTTGATTCTTTATGCATTGAAATCGAGTGCAAATCAGAAAGAAATGCTGTAGTTGGGATTATATATCGTCAACCAAAATCAAGCATTTCTTCATTTACTTCATATTTTGATACATTAATGAATGATAATTACATAATCAAGAAACGTATTTTCTTCATGGGCGACTTCAATATTGATTTGTCGAAAAAATCTGAAAGCACACAAATTCTTCATTTTGTCAACCAAGTAATCTCATCCGGGTTTTATCCCATTATAGACAGACCAACACGTGTCAATAATAGATCATCTACTATAATCGATAACATATTTACGAATGATTTTAGTCGTTCCCCTCTGTCTGGTGCCTTTCTAACAGATATTTCTGACCATTTTCCAATCTTCCATTTGTCCCATTTTTTTAGATTTTTAAATAAATGATAAACAAAAAGCACATACATACAGGAAAATATCTCCTGTTGGTCTTAATTCTCTATGTGGTGATCTTTCAATGGTGGACTGGTCAGAGGTGTGTCTCCAGAGCCACCCGGAGAGGGCGTACGACATATTTTATGATACATTCGTTAACCTGTATAATAAACACTTACCTATCAGGACAAAACATATCGGTAAACGTCAACGGAATAGAAAACCATGGATTAACCTTGATATTTTGAAGCTTATAAGAAAGAAAAATAAATATTATAAGGTGTATTTAAACTCCCCGACTAAAGCTCATCATGATAGATATAAAAAGATACGTAATGAAGTTACTTCAACTCTCCGACGAGAGAAGAAAAAATATTATTTTATCAAGTTTGAATCTATGAAAACAAATTCAAAAAAACATGGAAACTTATAAACAATATTTCAGGAAAACAGAAAAATAATCTTGATAAAGAAACCACTTCTTTAAATAATGGCTGTTATATTAGTGATCATTTTGAAATTGCAGAAAACTTTAACCAATACTTTGTCAACGTTGGATCAAGTACATGCAATGATTTAAATAAAGACAATTGTAATTCGTTTCATTCTTATATGAATGAACCACTCTCACATACTTTGTTCTTTAAACCAGTTACAAAGAAAGAAATATTAGACATTGGTAAATCACTTAAAGCTAGTAAAAGTAGTGGATTTGATAACATTCATCCATCTGTTGTGAAATATGTCTTGCCCTTTATTATAGATCCACTTTTATATATTTTCAACACATCTCTCACAACTGGATTCGTACCCTCTAAACTAAAAAAAAGCTAAAGTTGTTCCCGTTTTTAAAAAGGACAATCCGAATCAATTTACCAACTACCGCCCAATATCAATTTTACCATGTTTCTCAAAAATATTGGAGAAATTAGTTTTTAATAGACTCTACTGTTTTTTACAACACAACAATTTATTATATGACAGTCAATATGGCTTCCGTCAAAATTACTCTACAGAAATGGCAGTTATTGAAATTCATGATAGTGAACTCAGTGCCGGCAAAGAAGTTATAGGATTCTTCATGGATCTCTCCAAAGCTTTTGATTCGCTTTCTCATGATATATTACTCAACAAGTTGCAATATTACGGTATAAGAGGGGTGTCTTTTAATTGGTTCAAATCATATTTATTACACAGAGAACAATTTACTGTCTACAACAATGCCCATTCGTCTTTCTTGAAATTAAATTCAGGTGTGCCTCAAAGCTCAATTCTTGGGCCCTTATTATTTTTAATCTATATTAATGATATTGTTAACTCTTGCCGTGAACCTCATTTTATTCTATATGCCGATTATACGTCACTACTTGCCTCTCATGATAATATTAATATTTTACTTGAAATTTTAAATAGAAATTTTGCCAAAATTTCTGCCTGGTTTAAGTGCAATAGACTTTCTTTGAATACGAGTAAAACTCAGTGTGTCCATTTTTATACTGACCTATCTCTTAAGGTTGACGTAACCCAATTGAAATTTTATGATTCAGTAAAGTTTTTAGGAGTAATTTTTAACAATAACTTATGTTGGAATGATCACATTACTTCAGTCTCTGTTAAAATATCACGTTTTATTGGAATTCTAAACCGTTTGAAATATGAATTACCTAGTTATATATTATTCACTCTTTACAATTCTTATATTTTGTCCCATTTATCATACTGTAATTCAACATGGGGTAACATATATTCTTCCCATTTACAAAAATTAATTATTTTACAAAAGAAAGCAATACGTATATGTATGAAAACGGACTATAATGCACCAACATCCTTGTTATTTAAATCATTACGAACACTTAAACTTCCAGATATTACTAGGATTCAAATTGCTTCAATAATGCAACGCTACCACACAAATAATCTATCGCCATATTTAATGAACATGTTCTCAATTAACTCTAATATTCACAATTATTTTACCAGATCACGTAATCAATTTCACAGGTGGGCCTTCTCAAATGATAGATCTAAATATTCCATACGACATACAGGCCCCACTTTATGGAATAGTTTGGAGTTTAGCAGAATTAATACACAGTTTAATAATACTTTTAAAAGACAATACAAAAAGAAATTACTTAGCAATTATTAATTTATGTTAGGATGACTATATGTATGTTGTGTGTTTATATATTTTGTCCTGTTTTACTTTCTCGGTTTATTGTATTTTAGTTTTTGTTTAAATTATTATTACTTGGCACTGTATTTAATTACCGCATCCATGGTAGCAATATTGTTTTAATCATCAATCCACGTTGGGCATGTGCGTTCATACAAGCCTTTTCTTGGCTTTTTAGTGCATGCCCCTTTTCCATTCATTTATGTTCAACCATGTAACAACTCTACTTTTTCTATTACTTTTGATTGCTTTGTTCATGTTTTTATTGACATGTTTTAATTCTCCTTTTTATTTGTCTGTATATGACTTTGTTCATTTTTATGAATTGGAAATAAATACTGAATTGAATTGATTTGTGTTTTTATTAGGAAATCAAGAGAAATCACAACAATTACAAGTGATTTACATGATTAAAAACAAAATCACTGAGCAAAAATAACCAAAAAAAAAAACCCCAACAAAAACAAACAGTAAAAATAAAGCAATTGGAACAAAAAAAATAAAAATAAAGATGATCTCTTATTGCTTCCCCCCAATCTTTCAATTTAATGAGATCGACAACCAACACTATGCAATCATATTCTTCACATCGATGACAGAATAGCAGGGGCGGATCAAGAGGGGCGAATCGGCCGCGGCCCCCTTCTTGAAACCCAAGTTGGCATATACGGGCTCTTGCCTAAATTGTGAAAAAAAAAACCCGGATCGAGCACCAAATTTAGTTTGGAAGCCCAAGAGGCTAACAATGTCGTTCTATTAACCCTCCGAGAAAAACTTGTAAAAAGGCCCACCCGGCAAGACTGACGTCACAGTCCGGGCATGGATCAGTGGCGGATATAGGAGGCTTTTAAATAAAATTGTATCCCCCTTTTAGAACTGATAACTTTTTTTTGCTTGTCAGAGAATTATGGAGGAAAACTGGACTCATAAATCTGATACCCTACATCCCTCCACTGAGCGACTTTCGGAGGGCTGGCGAGAAGAAAAATTTTTGCGTACGTCTGCTACATGGTCGTCTGCTAGTGCACGATCTCATTGGATGTCGTCGACTCACGTGATCGGTACACGCCCATATTAGGTCATCGATAACAAATATTGGAATGCACGTGTAGCATGGTAAATTATTTTTTTTTGGTCGAAAGCATGCATATTCCCGGGGATTTGTGCGGGGTTTATTGGACTCATCGAGCCTCAATTATACCCTTCAATAGCTTTAAATTTCATGTAAATCACATTTTTCATAATTTCAAATAAATACTAAGGGAATTAAAATCATTTCAAAACCCTTGTTTTCATGTGTTAAACAATGGGAGCTGGAAGGCCAAAAGCATGCATATTCCCGGGGATTTATGGCATGTATGGGGGGTTTATTGGACTCATCGAGCCTCAGTTATACCCTTTCGGAGCTTTAAATTTCACGTAAATCACATTTTTCATAATTTCAAATAAATACTAGGAGAATTAAAATCATTTCAAAACCCCTGTTTTCATGTGTTAACCTATGGGAGCTGCAAGGCCAAAAGCATGCATATTCCCGGGGATTTATGTGGGGTTTACTGGACTCATCAAGCCTTCATTATACCTTATCAGAGCTTTAAATTTCATGTAAATCACATTTTTTACATTTTCAAAGAAAAACAAAGGGAATTATAATCACCCTAAAATTCCTTGTTTTCGCGTGTTAACCTTTGGCAGGCGAGACGTTTTTGGTCAAAAGCATGCATATTCAGGGGGATTTATGGGAGGTTTACTGGACTCATCAAGCCTTAATTATACCTTTTCAGAGCTTTAAATTTCATGTAAATCACGTTTTTTATATTTTCAAATAAAAATTATGGGAATTATAATCATCCTAAAATTCCGTGTTTTCGCGTGTAAACCTATGGCAGGAGAGACTTTTTGGGGGTAAAAAAGCATGCATATTCCCGGGGATTTATGCTTGGTCGTGTCCGGACAATTACCCCCTGGAAAATCACCCCCGGAAAATTACCCCCCGGGTAATTACCCCCGGAAAATTACGCCCCAAGGACAACCACCCCCAGGACAATTACCCCCCCCCCCCCCCCGGTATATTCCCCCGGAAAATTACCCCCAAAGGACAACCACCCCCGAGGACAATTACCCCCCGGGTAATTACCCCCCGGAAAATTACCCCCCGGAAAATTACCCCCAAGGACAACCACCCCAGGACAATTACCACCCGGAAAATTACCCCCCCCCCCCCCGAAAATTATCCCAAGATTAACCACCCCCGAGGACAATTACCCCCCGGAAAATTACTCCCCAAGGATAACCACCCCGAGGGCAATAACCCCACACCCCGGATAATTCCCCCATAAAATTACTGGCCCCCTGACCTTATAGAAGTTTGACTTTTCATGAATTCTCGAAGCAAAGGACTGCTACTTTAACTGTTTTAAAAGGTTAATTTGTTGTGTTTACCCTTGACTAATGTCATTGTGGTGAAAATCACTATTGTCACCATACTTTTAATTAAAAAAGTAATTAAATTAAAAATGTTTCGAAGATAAATCTATGTATAACAAGGACATTAAACTATTTACATTATCTATCACACTCCATGTTAATTTAGTTGCCAATCACCAACAATTTACTGCCTTAAAAGTGGATAACTTTAACAGCATATTAAATAGTGTTCAGTTTTCAGTTTTATTTTCACTTATAACAGAACAATCAATGTTTCAAAAATTATGACAAATAATCACAGAACTCAGTGACATTACTTTAATGCATTTTGCAAATCATCATTTCGACTAAGGAGGAATGTATCGAATTATTTGCTGTAAACCGTAGAAATGGAAGGATCTACTGAGAAGCAGAGCTTGTGTAATAAATATATAATATATATAAGAAGGAAAATAAGAAGGAAAAATAAAATATTAATATGTAAGTGCGTAATGACATAATCATAACACAACAAATAACATAACTGTAAATTCATCTAGGATTAAAGCAAGGATGTCTGTTATCGATGGGGCTACCTCCCCCATTCTAAAAAGTTAATGTAAACTTCTCATTAACCCTTGGGTGAATTTAACAAAGGCAGGAATCATCACAAAGTGTTCTAAAGATAATTTAAACCTCTGATTAAATTTCTATATAGGAAATTTAATAATAGGTTGCGCGCAGATGTATGAGCGAGTATACGCGCTATATCCTGTCGCCAAAAGAAAAGGGGGCCCAACAAAGAAAATAGGGTGTAAGTTTTCATCATTTATGCATCCTCTGTAATTTTGCTAATCAACTGATCATGTATTTGCCTTTGTATGATCTATTTCATGATCTATCTCATGATCCATTTCATATTGAAGTAAGATATTATGCTTTCTGGTTCAGTAATTATTTCAGAATGAAATTTACCTTCAAGACTTATTAGTATGCAGGGTGCTTAAAAATAAATTAAATAATCTGCTTTCTGGTACATTAATTTCATTTGATTTTGTAGCTCTTGAGCAAGATTTTCAATCGGCGTGCAGGAACGTATTTTTCCGAGTCTGTTTTTAACACAGCAAATTATGCCTCCAAAATGTACTACGGAAGTAGATCAGAGTAATCTGTCTTGATACTATTTAAAGTCTTTGGTGGGGGGGAGACGTACGCAGCGGGGGGGGGGGGGGGGGGGGGGGGGGGGGGGGGGGGGGGGGGGGGGGGGGGGGGGGGGGGGGGGGGGGGGGGGGGGGGGGGGGGGGGGGGGGGGGGGGGGGGGTAGAAATTTCAAAATCATTACTTTTTTTTAATCGGTTTTAGACTTCAAGTTATGGGTTCCTTTGAAAGCGATCATCTTGCCCCCCCCCCCCCCCCCCCCCCGCAGGAAAAAAATTCTGCGTACGGCCTTGGAGACGTCCCAGCGAGCGTACACACTATGCGTTTGCCGGGGATGTCCCTAAGCGGGTACAGTTAGCGGACAAGTTGAGCGACAGCGTCGAGATGTCGCTGATCTTGCCGTTATGACGGTTTGATGAAACAACCCCCAGAGCTTTCCTTTAAAAGAATATTAATGCGTAATTGAAGAAATACACATGGTAACTGGATGAAACAGTGACAAAACCCCAGGATGCACGCCCCTTATATCCCTATACCGTTCACAAAATATACCACAAATCGAGATTCAAGACAAGTTACGGCATCTCAGAGCCGTCAATGCGTCATAGAATCTAAAATGGGCAGTGCCTAGGGACTAGGGGAATAAGTTTATGGTCTTTCGACAAACGTATTATCATTCGAAAAAGTAGAGGTCAGTCTGTCCAATCGGAATGATGTTAGAAAGATAAAGCGTCACATTATTTTCCTGCTTTGTGGTTTTTAAACTATTTCAAAGAAACTGACATAATTATTATTGTAGAAATGAGATGTGTAAGTTATAGACGTATTTTGTTTCCTAGTAGTTATTCCTGAATGAATTTTGCTCCTCTTACTAGACTAATGCTATATATATTCTTACGATAAGAATTAGTCTCCATAATACACTCTTGGTAAGATCTAGCTCACATCTAGAACGTCGGCGGAAATAATTTTTTCGTAAGATATTCTTACTCTTATCGACTAAAATGTCACGCCAGTGTATACCGATTGGTAAGTCTCTATTGTTCTCCCTTTTTGTGTATTATGATAATCCTTTGACATTATTCTAATTATTTCTTTTCGGCAGCCTCTTGTATACCTGTGCCAGCATCCATCGGATCACTTTTCTAAAGAAAAGCAGCTGTTTGGTTATACTATACACTCTAAAAACTAAAATGTTAAATCTACATTTAAAAGGTTGGAGGAGTGACAACATTTTTAAAATGGTAAATTAACACTTTTAACATGCTGGATCTAATAGTTTAAAGGTTGGATGCAGCATGTTAAAAGTGTTCATTTACCATTTTGAAAATGTTGTCACTCCTCCAACCTTTTTAAATGTAGATTTAACATTTGAGTTTTTAGAGTGTACTGTAGAGTTAATCTGTAGAACATTACACTTTCTGTGTCACATCCTTCAATTTTTTTGTGTTTTGACTCTTGCCTTTTTAAATATATTTATGTATATACCCCCCCCCCCCACTATGAGTGACCTTCTGCACATTAGTGCTCTGTATATATCTATGTTTATATTATGATGTGACAGCTGACTACTTGTTGATGTTTCATATACTGCAGGTTTACTCAGTATAACACCCCACCATGTACATATGGCTCAGACTGAAGTAGATGTTTGTAATTTTTTAAAATCTAACACAAATTCTTTAGATTTTGATGATAATGAAAACAATATGCATGGCTCAATAAACTGTAATTATATCACAGAAAATACTTTCTTTGATAATATACATTTCTCCGATTTCACCCTTTTACATTTTAACATTCGCAGTATGTCTAAATTTTTTGATAAACTACTCTCATTTATGGCAAATATACATTCAGATTTTACTGCAATGGGTATCTCAGAAACTTGGTTTTGTAATGAGAGTGACGCCAACTTGTATCCTATCCCAGGGTATAACTTAGTCTCAAATAGCAGACATGATAAACGAGGAGGAGGTGTTGCCATGTATATCCCATCTCAGTTTGATTATCAAGTTCTTCAAGGACTTAACACTATGAGTAATTTCTTAGAAACTCTGTTTGTTGAAATATTAATACCAGGAAGAAGAAATATTGTTTTAGGAGTTATTTATAGACCACCCCAAGGCAATTTAAATCTAGCCATGAATGAATTGCAAGATATCTTGGCGAGTAGCAAATTCGGGCGAACGACTAATAAGAGACTGTGAAATTCACTTGAGCGTAGAACACAGAACGTCTTTAGGAGTTCTGTGGCGTAGAACCGGAGTTCGAGCTTGCTGTGCGAGGGTTACGTAACTCGCAGCGAAAATAACGCTATACCATTATAACGGTTTCGCGTGATTTTACTACACTGCTAACAGGAGGCAGTTTGTCTCGCTGAATGATGCAAAGTTAGGATTACAAAATGTCACATGTTGAGTTCAACAAGGATCGCTTCTTGGTCCACTTTTATTTCTTATATATATTAATGATTTTCAATATTGCTCTGATGTATTTTCATTTATTTTATTTGCAGATGACTCAAATATATTTTAATCACACAAGAATCCTCGGGTCCTTTTACAAACAGTTAATATTGAGCTAAGTAAAATTATAACTTGGAAGTTCATGCAAACAAACTATCATTACATTTTCAGAAGACCAATTATATGCTTTTTAGTAATTCTGCTAAAATGTTACCTGGAAATGTTTTTTCAAGAAATATGTAGACCCTATAGTTATACATGTATGTATGAATGTTCATACATAGTAAAAAATGTAATTATGATTATGCCATTCAAACGAAACTTGCAGGATTTCTCATTCCATCCTTTTTCTTAAGATCAGTATAGACAATATTTAAAAAAAATTGTTGGATTTTCCATTTTTACAATAGAGGTAACGCCAGCTTTCAAACTTTTCAAGAATATTGAAAAATTCCCATTGTAGATAATTTTTGAAGCAGTATATCTCAAATGGCCTGACTTTTTAGAAGTTGGTTTTGCCATTAAGTGTGGGCCAAAGCTAGGTTTATCCATTCCAGGTTTCAAATCCATGGGGTGGCTTTTAATTTGTTTGCTTAAAATAGGTAATTTCCGCGAAAAGCTGACAAAATGTCGTTTCGACTGAGGTGTACATTTCTTGTAAATTTATGAATATTAAAAGCAATGGAACTATTGTAAAAAAAATATTTTATCGTCTGAAAGGTTATTAAAGGTTACGCCTTCACATTTGCTCAACTTTGTACATGTAAACGTGCCTAGGGTAGTCAATGGACGAACCCAAGGGAAAGATGGTCCCATGTATTTATAACAGAGAAGGTCATTTAGAAGAAATTGTGCAAAAGATAAGAAATAATGTGTATTAGTCCCTTTCAATATTTTGGGCAATGGACTAAGCAAGAGACATTTGAATAAATTGGGAGGTCGAAATATTAGGAATAGGAATACACAATTCTTCTTCATTTTCTCATAATGTTTAGTTTGTATAAACCTGAAGAAAAAAAATCGGAAAATCGAGTTTGATTGAAATTTTTTCTGGAATTACTTAATTATTATCAATTTATTTAGAATCATTAGAAAATCCCTTTACTTGTTTATTCTATACTTGATTATGTAAATTTTATATGAGTTTATAACTGAAATCCTGCTATCCTCAAAAGAATATTCTGTTTTACAGTAACTTCCTTCTCCCCTTTTTCGAGTTTAATCAGAACCATACTGTTAATGTTACATAATATTAGCTGCACATTTGGTATCATTTTAAAGTCTGTAAAATTTTCTCTGAAAAAACCCCAAACAAATTCATTAATTTGGGCATGTTCATAGCAGTACTGCTGAATATTGGGAAAAGTCGGAAGTTAGATGTTTCAGTATATGCATCGCTATTTTCAACGGAGGATCCTCATTATTGACTCTTGTTTCAATATTTTTCTTTAGCATGGCTGTTACTTGAATGATTTACAAATTCAGTATGAAACGTGCACGATAATTAGATGAAGAATTTTCCCTATAGGCTTTTATATTGCTTATATTTGTTTGATTGTGCCCATCCCCTTCAAATTAGACGTTAATTCTAAATTCTTCTTTATTTCCCCTATACACTATAGACAAATTATTAGAAAATTTTGATTTATGACGCAGTTCCATGAATCTCCATGACAAATTATGTGTCTTAACATGATTAAAGATTACATATATAAATTTAGATAAAGTTCTTGTTCAGTAAGTACGAACACCTGATCAGGTTCAAAGTTCAAACCTGGGAAAAAAATCACAAATCACTAGAGACTTAATGGGGTGCAAAACATGTTAAATGAAACCTTTTTTAATAGCAGAAGGGATAACCTCTACTGATAGTTCATCGTCTGTCATTACAGCCTGGATCTTTTTCTCGGCAACTCTCGTCTGTGGCGTATGGAGTTTACCTACAACGAGGAGCTCAAATTGCGCTTCGGCGCGATATTATGACATCAAGGATGACGTCGTCAGCCCCATAAGTAGAAGACTTTCTAATCTACACACAGTAAGTAAATAGACAATGGACTGATATCCAAATAGATCAGTGGCGGCCCGTGCCCCCCCCCCCCTTTGGAAGAAAAGTGTGCATTTTGACCATAAAGGATCCGCCCGTTTGTCGATTGTGTCCCACCACCCTTTTAGAATGTAAACTTTTTTTTTGTTTTTTGCTTGTCAGAGAATTATGGAGGGAAACTGGACCCCCATACCCCCCCCCCCCCACTGAGAAACTCGAGAAGCTGGCAAGACCCCCAAAATACGGGTCTACCTTTTCCAAAAGTTGACAAACCTGCAGTTGTGTGACCCCCCCCCCCCCCCTTATACTAATTCCTGGATCCGCGCCTGAAATTAATGTAGAATGTAAAATATTCTAATGAAAATTATTTCTCTATTTTGAAATAAGAATGCTTTATATCTTAATATTGGAAACTAAACTTACAAGATAAAAACTTGTACTTGATTCATTCATGTTTCACGCAAAAATTAAGCATTTTGTTAGCTTGAATGTAATATCGATGTGCATCTCCTTATAATTCATTAACATGTGGTGATGCATAATATACCTACCAGCCCATGTAAAAGGAAAAGAGTCGAAACATTCCAGATGATTATTCAAATTTTGTACTAACAAAACTAATAACAGGGAAAGAAAGAAAGAAAGAGAGAGAGAGAGGGGAGGGAAAAGTTGCATTCAGAGTATCAGGTGGAACATAAGGTCTGTAAATACCAGTCACCTTGACAAAACTCCAGACAACTGAGACTTTTATAATTATTGCAAGGTACATATACGTGCTATGAAATAACAGCTGTGTGTATACATATTTATATACATAAATACCAATATGACAGGTACAGGAATTGATAATATATAAATTTTCTTATAAAAATTATAAAACAAGTTTAGTCTGTACATATTTTATGTCATTTGGAAGTAAATATTGAACATCCTCATATTCACAGAAAAAACTAAGGCTTAATGATATTGTATATGATGTGCCTTATAGATCTATTAGCCAGCTAGGCTGCTTTGGAATTGTTAAAATGCACATTAGTCGAAGTTTGGGTAGTGTATTTATGTATGGACGAGTTAATTCTGAGGAGTGGAATTTATGCATGAATATGGCAATTTGTTCTCTCCCTCTCTCGTATTCCGTGGATATTCTTTTCCTTATTCAAGACTTTATATTGTGTGAAAAACCGAAAATAAACTAAAATTAAAGGAAAAACGCAAAGCCTCTTCAAAATCGTTGGCTATGAAAATGTTTGAATATCGAAAGAAATGTAATAATCATCAATATATCATCTCGATAGAGGTGTCGTAATCGATTGGTATAAACACTTAACTGGAGACGCAAAGGTTGTGGGTTCGAGCCCCCCTGCACCGCAGTAGTGTCCTGTCTACAGCTGTCAATAATGTAGTAGTATGTAGTGTGTGTTTGGGTGTGTGGGGGTTTGTGCGCGCGTGTGTGTGTATCATGGTGTGTATACGTGGTAGAAAATTATTCCTTGGATGCTATCGCAGTCGAAAGACTAACTAAAATATACAAGTAAATATTATTTTTTTAAATATTATAAAATGTAAATTGTCTAGGAGCAACTGAAAAATTTCTGTTCTGTTAAAGTGAACCTAAAACAGCGGGTTCCGAGTTAGTCTCATAAATTCTCTGAATTAGTCCTGCTTTGAATGCCCCTTCCTCACCTCCCCTCACCACGTAAGGCTTTTTTTCTAAGCTTTTTCATGTTACTTTTATTTGCAGGACAGGAATTGCTCCACTTCTGAAGATATGATATTAGTACAAATCGGGTTGAAAGCCAATAACAGCACTGCAGCTGAAATCATTTTCGATAATCTATCATCTACTGTAAGTATTCAACTAATACCTTGATAAAAATAGGCGTTTATCAACAAAATTGAATAAGTGTAAAAAGAAAGATTAATAAAAACTCTTCATATTTATCATACCTCAAAAAATGAAGACAAAACGGGAATCTATAGGAAATTGGTAGACATTGTCCGTGATGAGGAATGTTATTAGTATGATCATAATTATTATTCATTATGATCATTATCATTATCATGACTATTATTTATTATCACTATTAATATTATTATTATTATCATCATTATCATTACTACTATTATTATCATTGTTATCATCATTTCCTTCTCAGGATGTGGAGAAAATGCTCATGGCTCATGAGACAACCGTGAATTTCTTATCACAAGCTTTACGCATTGTAGATGAGCAGGAAGAAACGCTTTCATTCGTCAACGAAACTCGTCTTCTTCAAAGGATGGCCATTACTCTCAACACCACTAGGAGAAATTGTTGGGTAAGATAATGTACAATCCATTAAACATGGGCATAGGCTGATCAAGAGGAGGGGGCGTCATGATTTTATAATAATTAATTAATATGTTCATTTATTGCAACCATGTAATATCACAGTTGGATTAAAAACAATGTAGAAATTGAATACATAATTATAAAAATGTTATAAAAATTTATTCAAATACATAAAAGAGAATGAAAGAAAATATACATATGTATAGAATTATAAACTATAATATATTATCTAATTAAAATATCTAACAATGCATTACAGTTATTAATAATTCATGTTTGACGGACCCCGTTTTTTTTTTTTTTTTTGGAAGCCTCTCTGTAAATAATGCGCCATGAGCATCTCTCATGATGGATACCGGCGCAATACAAATGTCCATATTATTATTATTATTATTATTAAACAATTGGAGCCCCCTTTTTTATACAAATTCCTGGGCCCGCTTCAGAAGGTCATTTTCAAATTCTGTTGTAGTATTATAAAGGTCAGTGTTCACATGATAATGTAGTGGATATAGATTAATAACGTCATGCATTGGTTTCGAGGTTAATGTTGAACAGCACAGAATCATCATATTATAACCTGCACAGTTACGCTCAATAATATTGACATTTGGATGTTGAAATCTAATTATGATGTTTTCAAAAGCATTGTATAACCATTAAAAAGATTTTTTTTATTGTTAAAACGTGGACAAATGATGAATTACTATTAGACTGGGGGCCTAAGAAAGCAAATATATATTAAATATGTCATGAATATAGCTTAGTGAACAGTAATAGGCCTAAAATGATAGAACAACATTGAGTCTAGATGTGTTTAATGTAAAGCTGATTCTACACGTAAATAATAATTATTTTTAAAAAAATACCCTTCTATTTGACCTCTTCCTTTTGCAGGTAGATCAGGAGGCCCTGACGAGACTAGAAATAAATTTTAATAGTACAGTATATATGACACAATCAACATGTGACAAAGTCAATGCAATAAAAGAAGACTTCAGCGATTATTTCGACAGGGCAAGGGCCAATCTACACCACGACGTCATATTTCCCAACGTATAAAGTGATGAATAATATGGCCTCCATTAGGACACTTATTAGGACTCTCCAAGGTGTAACACTGTTCTGGGTGTTCTCTGAAATAGGTTTAGGGAGTGGATCATCAGTTGTGCATCAAGTAATTTATTAAGAGGACGTAACGGTAATTTATTAAGAGTGGTGGCGTATTACCATGGATTCACCACTGGAAATCAAAAGTTATTCAACTGTCTGTCCATAAGAGGTATATATCCAGCCAGACAAGTATTGAAGAGTCACGTCCCATTTTCAATACTTATTTAATTCATAGATATATTTATTGAATCTATTTATAATTTTGTGGTATAAAAGAGGACGTACGTGGTGTAATAAAAACACCCAGCCTGTTGCTTGAATGTTTATACAGTGCGTCCCAGAAAAAAAACGAAACCCTAAAACAAAGGGTTATTGTGACCACACTATATGCTTTTTGACAATACTTATCTGTTTTCCATAAACTAGAAGTATTATGCTTTGGGTAAAACTATGAAAACATTTTTACCCAAATCTGGTGCAACTGAATTTTTACATGTCATTTTCAAAATGTTGCTGCTCGCTAAAGCATGTACGGATAGATGCCATCAAGGTATCATTTAAAAGCATCATACTTCTAGTTTATGGAAAATAGTATTGTGTTGGGGTTTCGTTTTTTTTTTCAAGGCGAAACTCATGCAAGCGGTTGGCCAATTAGTCGCAAAGGCATACATTTTGCTATAATGTTGCAATACATTATGGTCAGTGCACGAGGGTAGTATTATTTTGTAGTATAGTCATAAACGTCACGTCAAAATGAGACATAAGTAGTATTTTTTTTTCAAATTTGATTTTATTATTAATTATTATTCTCCATTTCGTAAGCTTTAATTTGATATACAGGTAAACTCTAGAGAGTACTAAGTTGAGATAATATCTTTTGAAATTCGAGAATAGAAGGGCTCTAGACAGGGGCGGAGCGGGGGGGGGTGCGGGGGTGCTGCAGCACCCCCTGGAAAAGCGCAGCAGCCCTGCAATTTTTGAGGGCGTGTACAGCACCCCCTAGAAGGCTGAGGATGCTGGGGGTGTTGGAAGTGCTGCAGCTAAAAAGTAGTTAAAAAGAGACCCTAAAACGCTGAGAACCTTTTTTTTTTTTGCTTGTCAGAGATTTTTTTTTGTTGTTGCTCACAGCACCCCCAGTAACAAAATCGTTCCCAGGCCCCTGGCTCTAGAAAAGTATTTCTTCGAGAAAAGCGCTTCCAAAGTTTGACTTCCGTTTTGTCTTCATTATAAAATATCATACATAAATATTGACGCAGATATATATATCGCAAATGTAAGTGCGTCAATATATAGTTATGTATGATATTTTATAATTTCATATACAAATGTACAAGTATGTATACGTGTATATATTACCTACGTATATCACAGGTGTAGGTGCAAATGTATGTGAGAATATATATCTGTGCACCAGTATTCGTGCACTATGCATGTACGTGTACACATGCATTTATTATAAACCTAATTCTTTTTACACCTCTTTGTCATATAATTTTATCCATATCTCCTTACGAACAAGTATGTTACGACACGCACGTAGTTGACTGACTATTGCACGCATTCACATATCTAAATTTAACATTTTCAATTCAATTCAATTCAATTCAATTTTATTTTTCATTTCATCAGAATCATACAATATTTTATAAAGTATAACAGAATAAAATACGAGAATGACTTGGTTCAACCGAACGGTACACACATCCACACCTCTCTCGCTATATATATATATATATATATATATATTGATGTGTGTGCTGCAGTTTCCTGTATTTTTATTCAAATTCGTATTTATTTCATTCTAACAGAAAGGAAAACAAATGGCATTACAGGTATTATTACAGAAAGTATTTAAATAATATATGTACATATTCATCTTTTTTTGTTGATAAGTGTACAAGTATACACTGTACACATAAATAATATATTATAATAAATTATTAGAAGAAATTCTTAATTTCTGAGGAAATATTTGAATTATTCATGAAAAGTGTTACTATTCTTATATATAGATATATGAATATTTGATACAAATAATATACATGTATATACATACGTCGATACGTATAAAACTTCATAGGCCTACATATTCAAACGTCTGTGCTCACACTATTTATATCGCATCATAATATAAATATTATTATGTTTGTAAAATTACAAACATATGTTATTACCATGTATAAACAAGGTACTATGCTTAATGAATCAGAGCAATATTTATTTGTTTCCTATAATGATGTTCTATGCAAATGAAGAAATGAATAAATTCAGTATATTGTCAATTGTCTACATTTTACTGAGTGTCCACTTTTTCGTACTTCATGAATATCCACACGGGATTTTACACCCCCAAGTTGAAATATATTCAATTTTTAAAAATAAATTTGATTTATTGTTTTAATGGCAAATTTAGTCAATTTACTGACTCTATAGAATATCGGGTCATGTTAGATACATGATCACCATCATTTGAAACAAAAAAATATCATCTTTAAGAAATGTATATTAATGGTTAAAAGAGGAGTGGTCTAGTTTAGGGAAACATAGACCAAATTAGAAACTGCAGAGGTGATATTCAGGAAAAAGGCGTCATCAGACCCCTCTAAAAAAAATGTGCCGGTACCATATACACCTAGAACATGTAGACGAATGCAAAACAAATCTAATTGGGGCGACGCGAAACTTTTTATATCATAAACGGGTGACTAAAAAAAGTTGAAAAACGCTGGTCTAGGGGACAGTCAGTGAGATTATGGTAGTTAAAAGACAAACAACTTGCTTTGTGTGAGAGAGACAGAGGAAACTCGGAGATACTGATGTGTGAGTCGGACAAATGGTGCAGTTATTAGAGGGTTGTACATGTATGTTCTTAGTCTTACTACGGTGCATTTGTTACACACCGTTTCCCCTAAGGTTCGTATTTCCGAAGGTGCATAAATCCGAAACGTATATTTCCCATGCCAAGGGGTTCATAATTCCGAATGAAAAAGGGTTCTTAATTACGAACATTCTTTGCATTATTCCGAAGGTTCGTTTATCCGAAGGTTCGCTCTTCCAAAAATGAAATAGGGTTCATATTTCCGAAGTTTCGTAATTCCGAAATGACTAAGTATCTGGGTTATGTGGCTGCCATTCATGTGTTCATTACACAAATACCTTGCAAGCTCATTCATTATGCCTTGTCAAACAGGTGAAGAAGGCCAGTGGGTGTGTTTCCATAATCCTGACAATATTATTTGATTACTTTTGAGAAAGAAATAAGCAGTTATTGTCACAATTTAATAACTTATTATTGAAATGATCAGTTAACATCGTTAACACTAAATTGCACGTCAAGAAAATTATATTACTCAAGATTGTACTATGTAACTTTGATATTAATTTGATAAGAAACTTTTGAGTTATTAAAGCTTAAGGTTAGTATGTAAGAAATGTGTTTTCTTTACATCCAGAGCATTTTGGGGCAGCAGAACTTGGTCAAATGGCACTTTGGTGTATTTTTTTTTTCTTCAAGGAAGTGTTACACCACCTTCCCGATGGAAATTTTTGTCGGTTTTTATATTTTGTTATGTACAGCCATTCCATTTTTTATATCTGACGAAATGTGGTCCATGGGCCTTATAAGGGGAAAAAATTACCCCAATTTAAGGGGCCATCTGACAACCCATTTAGACGGATATTTTTGTCAGTTTTTGTGTTTCGGTAATTTCATTATACAGTCATACAACTTCCTGCTGACAAAGATTGGTGTATTATGGGTTGAAAATCAACCTTTCTTTGGGGCCCTTTTCCGGGGCCCTGGGGACCAAACCCGGCGGCAACGTTAAGGCTGACAAGCATTTGGTTAATGACATGGAATTTCTAAGTACCATCCAATCTGATATGTAAAATGGGGTGACTATTTCGGGACAGTCTCCCAGACTATAGACTATGAGGTGACTCAAACATTACAAGAAATACTACCTATACTTATGAGCTTTACAAACCAACCTTGGGGAGAAAATAAAACATTCCAAACCAATGTTGGCGCTATTGCAAATTACGCATCATGCCTGTTCAACCGGGTAGAGACTATTGAGCACCAAGTCGACCACATTAATTCAAGACGTACGCGTAACGCACTAAATGAATATTCATGACCTAGTCCAGGCGGCGGTAATCGCGAATTGGTGCCCATTATAGTGCCTTGGTGCTCATGAACGTGTGCTATCTGTAAAATTCTGATAAAAATGAACTTTATTTACGTCTCAATATTGTCTAAACATCTATTTATCGAGACACTGACTTTGATTTGCATTGATTATAATCCTGATGACTGTTTTCAAACAAAATAGCGCATTATGGTGCTCATTATAGTGACTTGGTGCTCATGAAACGTGTGCTAAACCCTACGAGGATTATAGGAGTGATTATCTGTACAATTTTGTTTAAAATGAACTTTATTTACGTCTCAATATTGTCGTAAACATCTATTTATCGAGACACTGACTTTGATTTGCATTGATTATAATCCTGATGACTGTTTTCAAACAAAATAGCGCATTGGTGCTCATTATAGTGACTTGGTGCTCATGAAACGTGTGCTAAACCCTACGAGGATTGTAGGAGTGATTATCTGTAAAATTTTGTTTAAAATGAAATTTACTTACGTCTCAATATTGTCTTAAACATCTAATTATCTAGACACTGACTTTGATTTGCTTTGATTATAATCCTGATGACTGTTTTCAAACAAAATAGCGCATTGGTGCTCATTATAGTGACTTGGTGCTCATGAAACGTGTGCTATACCCATACCATACGGGAAATGTAGGAGTGATTATCTGTAAAATTTTGTTTAAATGAAATTTTTTACGTCTCTGTATTGTCTTAAACATCTAATTCCCCACCGAACTTGATTTGCATTGATTATAATCCTGATGACTGTTTTCAAACAAAATAGCGCATTTGACGAATCAGGATGGCTGCATTCTTGAACCCGTTTTATAATACCTATTAGCTGCAAAGTAAAAAGCTGTATTTTGCGCGCTACTCCGAATCCGCCACGGGAGCGGTCAATATTTGCCATATTGCCCTCTTCCGGGTTTCCCCCATAGACCACTTTACTAAAAAAGAGGGCAACATTTTGCCATATATTTCGTGTATGTCAGTGCACTTATCAAAGTGCATACGCGCAGTATTGACTACGCGTAATAATGTGTACAAAAAGCTTTAACAATGGATACGCGCTGTAACAATTTACGTCACAATTGCTTGGCCAAGATTACATACATGTACCTGTATGAATAACCTGAAATCAGAGGGTCTGACAGGCAAACAGACGTGTCTGTCATTGCTACAAAATAGGCATATATGCATAATATAGGTAATAATAATATTGACTGGCTCTACTTTCGGGGAATATCGAAAATGTTGCCCTTAAAAGAACCATATTGCCTTCGTCTTCGACTCGGGGCAATATAATTCTGTTGCGGGCAAAGTATTCGATATCCCCCTCAAGGCCAGTCAATATCATATAAATATTTAATGGCCTTGAGTGAGATACAAGGGTATATTGCACGAGCTATGAGCATATTTCACGAGTCGGCACAACGAATGAAATATTTTCAAAGCGAGTGCGATATACCCTGGATTGTGTCCCACGAAAGAAAAGCCATTCAATTTAATTATTATTAATTGTATGAAAACTAGTTCCTCAATTTGCACCATTACATGTCCTTATGTTTTTGTATTGACTTCAATAAAACAAAGGCAGAAAAACATTATTTTGTCCTTACCCAAGTATCTTGAAAGGGCTGCGTGCATACATCCATTGTCTTAACCTATGCGTATTTAAACGCGTATTCACTTTTTTGACGCCTCAAAAAATAGCTCTCACAGAAACAAAGGTGTGATTGGTCCACAGCTCGTCACGTGATATCGATTGCGAGGATCGTAATATGCATATTTTCACTCCCGGTCATTTTTCAATTGTTATATTATATTTCGTGATCATATTTCGTTAAAATACCCCCTTATGCTAGCCAATATGAAAGTGTTAAATTCATAGCGCTGTAACTTCTTTGCCTGAAAAGCAGTAAACTTGTAATTTTCAGAGGATATTGACCATATGTTTGGGCAGTTTTTTAAAGAAAGTTTCAAGTTGTTAGTCATTAGAGCATTTTAAATACAGAGAAAATATAGTTTTGTGAAATTTAAATTTTCGCTAAAAAAAAAAATCAACACCAAGACAATCGAATGTAGTACCGTATCGTAGGGAATTTAATTTTCTTCAATTTGATGCCTCATACATGGTATTTAAAGGTTCTATTAAAAAGTTAGATTCTAACTTGCCAATGCTAGTAATAATTACCGGCCATTTTGAAAAAATGGCTGCCATTTTTTTTTCAGCAGTATATTTTTTGAGATATTCCACCTGGAAGTTGCGCAGGATGGTCCCCCGAAAAAGTTGATACCCAACAACCTTTTACAACAGCCCGTTTTTCAAAAACCTGCTTTGCCCCCTGGGTATCAACAAAGCCATTCTGCCTAATGTCCTAATTATGTTATGATCAAATAACCATTGATTGTTAGCTTTGAATCCCGTAGGCTATACAATGCAAGCAGAAAATATAATTTTTAATAAAAACTATATAATTATGGTTTAAAATAAAGGGGAAATATTGGTTGTTCACGCCCTGGTGGCAAAAAAATTACCACACGGCATAAACAAATGAAAGGGATTTCCTCTGTCCCGATTACCCGAACGATTCAGTTAAAATTAACCGGTGGCGTTTTAACCTTTTGACGGGTCGTTTGAACTATTAAACTAATCATACTCAAAACACTGATATATTACACCCTTTTTATATTTTAGGGCACTTTTTTTCGAGGGTCCCACACCCCTTCCATATGGATATGTATGGTCAGTATTATCATAATATTAATTGTCAGTGATGTACGGCCATACTTTCTTTTGTTAAAATTTGGTCCGACTTTTAGGGGCGTCCCACAAGGCCTTTCCTCTACGGATTTTTTTCGGTCAGCATTAGATGGAGTGAAATCAACCCGAACTGGGCCCCGTTGCATAAAACTTACCATTAATGGTAACTCTGCTATCAATGGTAACTACCATGGTAACATCACTCAACAGCCAATCAAAATCAAGGTTTCCATGGGAGTTACCATTGATGGCAAAGTTACCGTTAATGGCAAGTTTTATGCAACGGGGCCCAGGTGTCTGTTTCGGGGGTTCCAGGGGCTAAACCAGACGGCTACGGTCCAGCTGACAACCTTTCTGTCGATGACTTTAGGCGGTCTTAGTAACTTTAAGGGGGTCAAATCTTATGGGTTTCGTGGGGCGACACTTTCGCTTATGAGCTCTATAAATTTGTAATAATAATTTCATAATTTCTTCTTTTTTAGGTGACAATTTTCTCGTTCTGTTTGCCCTACATTTCTCATACTACCCTTTCTCTCTGGGTCCCTTCCTTTTATAATATTTGTCTCTTAATCTACTGCCTACATTCCAAACACTTACATATCCATTTTCTGAATTTAAAAAGAAAATCCCATCTTCTGCATCTCTTATCCCTATTGTTCTGCACTTTGTTTTTCTGACTCTTATTTTCCTTTCAGCGTTCCTTTTCCCACACTTCCCTTTCAGTTGTTTTTCTCTCTTCTTTAGTCTCTCCCCCTCTCTCTCTTACACACACACCCACACACCCCCACACACCCACACACACACACACACACAGTCGACGGAATAAAGCACAAATTCATTGTTCGACGTTCGAGGACTATTGTCCGGCTTCCGAGGACCATTGTTCTCATGATTTTTTTTTGTTCTCTGTCCGAAAATGTCCTCGGACATACTGCTAAACAGACCCTCACACACACACTCACACACCCCAAGCCCATCCTTTCATCTATCAAAGAAAATATAATAAACCACTCAAACAAATCTACAAGTACCCAAATGAAATTGCATTTCTTCCTCTTTTAATTTCATTCTCAATACAATTTAGGGAAACTAAGACGACAGAAAAAAAAAGAAAGAAGAGAAACATTTGGAAACATATGGAAATAATTCTTTCCAATAAAGATTGCTTATGCAAAGAATTAAGAGAAACAGCATCAATACACTTAATACTTACATAGAGAAAATCATGAATGATATGAATGGTTAAGTCTCGAAATCAATGAGCTCAATTAGACACCAACTAGCTTCCATATTTTCATGGACAATATTTTTGCAGTGATAAGCATTTGATATCTATTAGTATCAGGTGTTTGCCTATTACATTCTATCATTTAAAAAAAATTATATTTACAAACAGAAATATGTCTCCTCAGAGTATGTAGGGAGCTCTTTATGATTTAAATTCATTGAATATCTCTGATGCACAAATAATTCTGAGATACATGAAGTTTCCAACCCCTGGGTATGCGGGACATCTAATGCAGAACACAAAATTACAACTGGATGCATCATTACATGCATAGGAAAATACACTCACTTTTTTACAATCTTTTAAATTTATCTTTTTAAACATGTCACTAATTTCAGCTGTTTTAGAATCTTATTCAATTTCTATACAGTCGTACATACACACTCTCCACAACACAATGACACACTTGACATGTATGGACTAATATGACATAAATCAAAACCCAGGTACATTCACACTGACCAGTGTTCACATGCTTTCAATGGTTGCGTCACATATGCAAACCATTATTTGTGGTGCATTCTACATAGGCTTGCATGTCCCAGTCAAGGGCAACAGTTGCAAATGTTAGGCAACATTTGGTAGATGCAAAACACATGGCTAGTTCATAACAAAGGCTGCCTTAAGCTTTGAAACTCTTTGAGGTAACAGTCAGCAGTATTTTTTTTCTTCTCAATTTTCCCTCTAAAATTCAGTAATTTACAACACTTTTATCTGGCAGTTTACACATAGAACAACACACAATTGGCAGAAAATGCAAAAATACATATGTGTTATCAATCCATGTTTTACATCAGGCAGAACTGACCCAAATCACATTTTATACAACAATGCACCCTTATAACTTGTATGGACAAAAATGGGTGCTCATACATCTGAAACTCAACAACAATCATCCCTTCTCTGTGCAAAGAAATAGAGAGAGAAACAAACATATTTTTAGTACGATTGAGAAGTAATTTTTTGCACTGTTTCAATTCAAATATCTCAAGTGATGCTTCTGCTATAGAAAATTGTTGTCTGTTTTTACACTGAACACACTTAAGATCTGTAAATTGACAAAGCACATATCACATACAAGTAGTGGCAAAAAAATGCTTAGATATTCATATTTACAACCAAGATCACACAGAATTTTCTCTTTTTTTTGTTTCAACTCTACATGAACTATACATTCACATTCAAAATGCCTGAGATTATATTTCAGATAATTTACAAATAGTGGCTGGTGTTTAGAAGGTGTTTGTTTCTGGTTGTGTGTGAAGTGATTCAACACATCAAACAAAGCTCCACATCAGCAACTTACATGTACAACCATCAATCAGTTTTCTACCTTCCTATGTGAGTTTATCCCCTCCCCATTCCCACCCACAACTAGCTTGCCTGAAAATAACTTGTAGAATCTATCACATCAAATTATGCAAATAACTACACGACATCACATTATATACTGCTGTCATTACTCTACATTAAAACAACAATGACTGTGTCTACCATGCCTAAAGAAAAATGTTCCGGTAAAAAAAAGACAATCACCTAGCAGCATTTGTGTATTTGTGTTGTTTACAATACTTTTTTGACAAAGCATTGACTGAATAAAAAAATAAAATTAGACATAAAATCTAACTCTTGCTAGTCTAAATTCAATGCTATCTAAACAACAATGAAACAAATACTTAAATTAGGGTCAAATTTGATAGATTTTAATTATTTTGTTAACCATTCATATTTTGTTAAACTCATTATTAACATCATGTTTATCATACATGAAGGAAAGTATACTTTCCAAAGTATGAAACAATAGTGACATAAAAAGTGAAAACTATTTTATCATCTCTCTCTTTTCCAAGTGAAATTTCAAAACTTGGAATGTTTACCTTAATCAAGTTCATTTTCAAAATATTATTTAAGTGTTCAATTGGCAAAGATAGTGGGATACACATGTAAAAGAAAACTCCTTAACAGAAGAAGAGAAAAAGTGTAAGCTTTTTCCTATAGAACACAAACAATGGTAATTCTTGTGCAATTCTTATCTTCCAACTTCAAGTATTAGACATATAGGAAGGAAAAAAATATGATACATTCAAACGACATCTTTAAGATATGCATGATATGACATATATAAAAAAAAAGTTAAATGATCATAAATGTTCGGATTATTCCTTTGATTTTCTAATAAAAACTGTGCATTTTGTGATAATAATGCCACATACATAAGCTGACTACTTGGATATATTACAGTGAGTATATCTTATTCAAAGACCATTCATTCCATCCATAGATCATCATCTATTTCTTATAAAGTCAAATGCACATCACAAATTTTAGGCAGTCCACTCTTATAGATCTGCAGTATAACTTCAGCGAAAGGGGAAGCATTTATTATTTCAGCTACAGTTATTTAAATTTTTCATTCATATCTTTATTTTTTAAAACCTTTTTTATAACACGCGAGTGTTTTCTAGTTGAACTAGGAAAGGAGTCTTCACAACGACAGAAACACGACTAATTTAGAATCTTCTTTTCAATTTCAACGTAGCTTAATTTCAGAAACACAAGCATACTTACTCACATTAATGAGATAACAAAATGGAGATGTACATTTGGCAAATGGGGAATCACTACACAGCGTCTACCCAGCATAATATTTCAGTACGTATACCATGGGTTAATCATGTATAAAACATGTTTGGATAAAGTTATTTCATTTCCATACTTCACTTCAGAAAGAAATATTGTGCATCTTATTTAAAGTGATAATCATACATGACAAAAAACATGATTTCAAAACAGCAATTTATTTGCTCAGCAAGAATAATATTATTTGGCAATTATTTGAACTATGACTTGAATTTTTCTAAAAAGAAAGAAAAGAAAAAAACCCATCGCATCATATTCACATTCCTAGACTCACATATGGTTGAAATCCAAATTGATTATTTAACTGTATTACCCCAAAGATTGCTCTTCACAGGCAGTCATTCCCAACATATGGAAACATAATAAATTTGTGCTCATTCATTCTATGATCTTCACCACCATCTTAAGTTGGATAAAAAATATCACCTATCAACTTGAAGGAGAAAAAGCCTAAGAAATTCTACAAATGCTTCAATTCGTTAGAACAGGAATATTAATCTGAAAAATGCAAGACTTCAGGACAAGGCTACATTGTATTACCATGTGACTATATGTTCTCAATATCACAAAATATTTACTAAGAAACAAGTTTATTACTTTATTACTGTTAAAAATTAGTACAGATAATTACATGGAAAACAATTTTGATTTTACCTTCTACTAATGTGAAAGATATATTCAAAATTGTTAAACATGGACATCATGGCCAGTAGCTTCACAATCTATCAGTAATTTGAAGAAAAGTATTAAAGAATCAAGTAAAAAGCAAAGAATTCCACTTAGTAAAAAAAAAAAAATCACATAAATGGCAAATTATGTACCTCAAGAAATTGCCCTGAGTGGCAATGATCAAATAAAAATTATTCAACAAGACATACTTTCTGGATCTTAACTGACAAATCAGCGATATGCAGAGAAGAAAAAGAGAAACAATCTTTATTGTAGGAAATCAATTAAAATTTAGGAGTATGAATCACTAACTCCAAACAACCTCTTTGATACGTGGATGGAATATATTACTTATCTGACCAACACACAAATCTGTTATATTTGTCTTAATCAGGAATTCAAATTAAACCAAAATAACTTCTACCGAGACATTACTCTACAAAAGTCACAATATTCTTCTCAAATATCTGGAAATTTCTTAGCCAAACAACTCACAAAGAACAACCAACAACACACATTTGACTAAGGCTTCTTAATCTTTTTCACTCTGTTATATGCTACTATAAAAGTGACCCTGGTATCCAATCTCCTATTTAATGCAAAAAAAGGTATGATTCTATCACACACATAATTATTACTTAATCCTTCATTTTAAGTTTTACCCAAATTAGATGCTGCTTTAAGAAAAACATTTTTTGATGATAAAAACACACAAAGCAAGAAAAACAAGAAAAAAGGAAAAACTCACAATTGTGTCAATTTAGTCTTTTGATATCATATCAACTGAAAACATCTTTGAACCGAAGTTTGAATTTTCTTTCAACACAGTGATCTTTACCTTATCTTTAATTAATGAATACTATTTTTCATTAATAGCTTGGAATAAGACCAACAGATCAAAATAAATAGTTTAAAATGCATATAATAAAGCTGTTTCAAAGTCACATAATAATTAAATTAAAAGAAAGATTAATCAGTATCTCATTTTTTGAAGACATTCTTTGCCAAAACTTATAAATTAGACTAACAAGTTACAACCAATATAAAGCTCCCATATTAAGAACAAACATTATATGAGGTCCATCTAGATGATTTTCATATAATATGACAGAATAGTATTCATCTGGCAGTTTTGAATGTCTACTTTTCCAATTTACAAAAGATATCTGCATTATAGTTTTATCCAATATCAGAAAATAAAAGTCCCTGTTTCTTTCTCATGGCAGGATAAGATTGGTCAAAATGACTAGATGAATAATCTCTAGAATTTAGTCATCACAATTCCTTAATAAAAATTAAAATCAAATTAAAGACTTATGATATCAGGCAGTTGGTAAATGTTGATCTACTATATTTTAATGATAAGAGGTGAGCCAAATGAAAAGTAGTCAGGGTCAGGTTGAGGTTCACCATAAATAGTATTTCGATATAATTGTATATCAAGATATAAATACAATAAATTCAGGTGGTGGCGGTGGCACAGTGACATGATGGCCAAATTGAGGAGAGCTTTCATGTAAATAAAATACAAGAATATAATTTTATCTGCAATAATAGCTGGCAAATGACTTTTTAGGTAAATCACAGGGGTAGAAACATTACAGGTTTTCTAACAGGCAATGATTCTTCAGTGGAAAAAAACCTAGGGGCATCTGATAAAATGTTATAATATTTCAAAATATTAATTGTTTAATTTAAACAGCTGAAAGAATTAAAAAAAACAGAAAAAGAATCCGTTGGAGAATAAACCTTGCAATTTCTTTAACAATGTCACAAAAACTATTTCTCACATGCAGATATGTGAAACATTACTGAAGGATTCCATCTTCATATCAAATATTATGAGATACAAGAGCTTTATTTTCAATCAGGGTATAATATTCTAATCCATCAAAAGACTATGAATGTAAACACACCCATATATAATTATGCAAGCCGTCATGAGAAGTATATATTCAACTTGGCAGTATTGTCATAATCAGTATCCTATGCAACACCTGTCTATTCAAACACCTAAAACTATCAACTGAAAATCTCAAAAAATAGAGCAAATTTGTAATTTTGACATGTTCCTTCTCCTCAGCTCCTTGGAGCACGCTAACTACTCTCAGCAGCATCTTCTTTGTCGAGATCAAAGATCTCTGCATGTAGGGGTGGAAAGCTGACCCCTGGTTGGCGTATCTTGAGGTCCATGAGTCGTCGGGTGTGCTCTGGGCTAATCTCTCGGAGTTTGGGGATGGTGGTGAGGAGGCGGGCAAAGAGCTGGTCATCGTCAGGATGGTTGTCACTGATCTCAAGTTGAAGGGCCTTGAGGAGGTCTAGTTGGACCTCCCTGATCAGTTTACGGTTCTTCAGACCTGGTCGATCTACAGCATGATAAAAGAGGGGGGGGGGGGAGACAAAGTAAGGAGAGAAGGAAGGATTGTTAACTTGTAATATTGATAGACAACATGCAAATTCAAATTTATTACAACTCCATTCATATATTTTAACCCATTCAATATATAACCAGAATACATATCAGACTTACTCCTCTCATGTGTTCCAACATTCCTCCCATATCTATATTTCTAAGAGTCTAAGACAAGTCAACTAACATACAACTAAAGGTGAAAGAATATGCTCTTATGCTGGTATGACCATGTAGAACCTTCAAAAATCCTGAAGATATCTAATAAATCTTGGACAGTGGATTTCCATTTCGAGAGAAAAAATATTCCCAGTTTAGACCATTCTTTGACTACATTTGGTGGCAGCTCTTTATAAGACATTTTGTTCTTTCTTGCTGTCTCCGCATTCTATGTATAATATACTTACTTTATTGTTAATTGTATTTTTATCTTTGAATGGAATAAATGAATTAAAAAAAAATTAAAAAAAATTTACACAGTACATTTTTAGTCTGTATATGTTCCAAATTTAAAGCTCATGTACAGTTTTGGAGCAAAAAGGAAATTGGAAAGAAACATGTTAAATATAGTCTCATGTTGTTTTCCATGTATCAAAAGATGTTTGTACGAGATCATTTGGTATTCCATCAATGATTTCCGGTGAATTTTATAGCAATATACTGCCCTACGCTAGGACCTTTCCACCCCGATGGCTTCCCACAGAACAATCTCAAGGCTTTGCACGGAGACAGCACGTGTGTCACTTTGTGTAGGTTTTTAACGCGTGTATGGTGTAAATTGCATGCTGAAGTTGTTGGGAGTTTATATCCCTGACCCGGCACCTAAATTGTTTTTTGCCTCTCATTTGCTTGATATGCCACTTTAGGACTTGAAATCTTCACAGCATCGTGGCATTGCTATTTTATCTTGCTATTTATCAACAAAAATCCAATAAATCTGACAGGAAGTTTTTGAGGGCTTACCAAAACTAAACATTACATTTAACAGTGAAAAATCTTACTTCAGCAATCAAACCGTCTCCCAATATAATAATAATAACTAAAGGAAAAAAATTCAACTCTGATAAAAAAATTTGCTTTTGCGTCGTTCAGCGAGACCTGGGCCCCATTTCATAAAATTGTTATCAGTAACAACTGCCACATTTCTATGACAAATTTGCTCTCAGCCAATCAGATGCAAGGATTTCAGTAGCTTATAACAGTTATTGCAACTTGTTATTGATAACAAGTTTTATGAAACAGGGCCCTGGTTGTACAACAACTGCTCCGCAGTCAACTTTGTATACTAACCAAATACTAAACTTCAACCCTGGACCAAACATACACGTAATAGTAAACCCTAACCCTAACCCTGGACCAAACATAATAGCAAACCCTAAACCTAATCCTAAACCCACCATAAAACCCAATTGCAACCTGCACCCTAAACCTGTATTTTTGACAAAATAAAGCCTGGAGCAATTATCACGGGAGCATATGCCGAAGCACCTGAGACCTATCTCACCTGCTGACATGATGACGACGGCTGACATAAGGGCATACTCGCTATCGTCCAGCATCATACGATTGACCCTCTGACCAAAGTCAAACAGGAGATCAAAGAGGTTTCCCATGGGCATCTTGTGAGCATCCGTCAGACTGAAAGTGTCACCCGTTGTCCACCAGTAAACAGTGTTGGTTGCCACATCGACTACCGTGGAGAATCGTATCGTCAGCACCTATTATAGGAAGGGATGGGGCAGGAGAATATATAATAGGAAACAATTCTGTGATTGTAAATTTCATAAACTGGCATATTCCTCGATAAAGTTACATTCTGAGTATGGAAATATTGAAGAAGAGATGTAATTTTTGCTGAAGAGTTCAATAACAAGACTAAACATCAAGTCTGGATTTAAAAAAAATATTACATCCTTTTCTTTTCATGAGAGGGCTGCAATATTTTATTCTTATGGAACATTTTCTGTTAAGAAAATATATTTCCTTAACCTTTCCATGCTGTAGACAGCTAATCACACCCCCAAATTGCAACAAATGAACTTATGGCAAACATCTAAGACTTGATTGTTCTTTTGTCCAGATACTGAAATAGAAACATATTTCTGAAGATTTTTTTTTCCATGGGAGCTATTTTACATTCAATCAAACAACTATACAAAGAATTAAAATTTTGCAATTGGGCTCTTGAAAGTAGATATCCCATAACTGTTGGTAAACCTTAGTAGAATGAAATTTAAAGTGCTTTAAGAATTAAATTAAATTCTTCCTTTTCACTAAAATAGCATCCCTATGGGTTATCAAATGATCTTACTTCAAATAGTCCTGTCTTGATGAGGGTGATCTGATCTTCTCTGTCTAGCTGCTTGAAGCCAGGGATCATCTTGCTGAAGTTGACAATCCTGGTGATTTGACTCGTGAACTTGTTGGAGAAGAAGGTCCACATCTTCTGACCATCGATGGGGCCATCTGATGGGTCCAATTCCCTGGGTGGGATGGGACCGGTTGGGAACCCTGGGGGTGGGTCGCATTTACTGCAGTCATGGTCATACTTGGAGTGCAACTGCAAGCAGTGATAATAATAATCATAATATTACTATTCCATGTTTGTATAGTGTAACACATTAAGATATAACGTCCCTGTGCATTTCCAAACAGCTTTGGAAATTATTACCCAGGGGGTGGGGTGGATGAGGGAGGGGAGGAACATGGTTTTAACATTACTTTTAATTACCATCACTGACCATCACTGACTTAACATCTCTTGAAAATTCAGTTTAGAATACCCTTTATTATACATGTATACAAGTTAATTTTTCACATTTAAGTGCTACACAAAGTCTATTTGATAGTTCAGATGATTTAGACTGAAACCTTTTTTTTTTCTTTCAATGTTCCAAAACTCCCTTCCTCTTTAAAAACCCTTTTAATGAAATACTCACCCTTCCATTTAACTCTTCATCTTCTCCTAGTTGAGGGAAATAACGTTCCCTCAGGAATTTAATTCTTCTAAAAGTGTAGTGGCAGGTGTCATGGTAGACCTTGTTGACATCATGGATGATCTTCTGCAGCTTGGTCTTCATCTCTGGCGTGATAGGTTCGTTGGGGTTGAAGTTATCCAGCATCCCACCACGAGGAGTTTCAAGCTTTGGTTCCTCCTGTAGACCTGGCTCCTCCTTGATGAATGGCTTGTGGTTCTGATGCGGAGACGACGGCGACTTCGATGGATGCAGGGATGGAGAAAAGGACGGTGACCTCTCAGATTTTTCTGGGTCTGGTGTTGACCGGACCCTCTGGTGGAGAGGGTTGTGCGGAGATTTGGGATTGAGAGGCGAGTGGTTGCTCTTGCGGTCCATGGCAGCAGCGTGGTGCATCTTGGCATTGTGGACCATGAAAGGACTACCCATGGGAGACATAGCCATGGAGAGGTGAGGTGGAGAGGCTGGCATGAACGATGAGGAGATTGCAAGAGGAGGTCTGGACATGGCAATGGGGGACCAGGGGGAACCCAGAGGTGAATGGGAGGGCAGGAATGTTGCCGGGGACATACCCTGAGGGAAGGATGAAGGAATTTGAAAAAACTGGCCACCGTGGCCCTGAAGGGGTGAATATGAGGTGATCTGCTTGCCATGTGGTAGCGGGAATTCCTCTAGTGACTTGCGTCGCTTCATTGACACCCCATGCGTATATTTTGAAGATGACGGGGAATCTCTGCTATCTGATCTTGAGCTCTTCTCATCATCTTCTTCGCGATCGCGATCGTCCATATCTGCATCAAGTTCTTTCTGATTGTCAATCACTACTACTGTTGGACTTGGTGGTATAACTACATCTCTGTGCCCCTTCTCTCCTTCTCTCCCTTCCCTGGAGACATCCTTAGGTATTAATATAACAGGTTGTCCTGATCGTAGCATCTTAGAAATGGTGGACATAGGCAGCCTGCTATATGCAGCTTCATCTACCTCCATAGCTGTGGGTTGCTCATTACTAGGGGCACTTTCTGAGCGGTATGCACAATGCGAATACTCCTCATCAAACTTGTCAAATTTACTCTGGGGTACGCTCGGTGAGGTGTCCTGCCTCTGTGCAGTGTTATTACCAGGTGAGCTCAACTTGACGGCTGAATACAGATCCACACCATTGCCCCGTGGATCTCCTGCCCTGAACGGTGGGGTTGATAAACTTGTGATTGTTGGTGACTGCATGGCACTCTGCTGCATGGTGGCTGATGGGCACGTATCTTGACAGCCTGTGACTGACGATCGTCTACTGTGGATCGGTGGTGGGGACCCCTCTGGTGGTGTTGATGTTTCATTGTAAGCAGCAGGATCTCGTTCTGGACCCCCTTGCTCAAGTTCTTGTTTGATAATGGTAGAGATAGAGCGCATGTGTTCCATCACCACCTGTGGATTGACTTGCCCGTCTCCACCCAACATGGCCGCCATGGGGAATCCCCCCATCCCGCCTCCCATGGAGGGGTGGCCATACATGGCCCCCATGCCTCCCATTGGCATCCCACCCATTCCTGGAGGCATATGGTGTCCCAGCATTGCTCCCTGAGGTCCACCCGGATGGTTCATACCCCCTGGTGGCATTCCACCCGGTCCGTACTTCCCTTGGGCAAACAGGTCTGGATGGTTACTGTAGAAACCAGCTGGCTTCACCGTCATATCACCCTGGTTGCGTTGCTTGGCGATGGTCTCATGCATCTTCTCTATCATTCGTTTTGATCTCCGACCTAATCTGGATCCTGCATCAGAGAAAAACAAACAAACAAGAAAACGATTACAACAGGAAACATTAGACCAGAAAATACATTTATAGCACTTGTTACTGTTTAGAATTTGGTTGCATGAAGTGATATGTTTTAACTGAAAAATGCTCCAACAAGGTCTAATGTGCCTTTTCATAGGAAATTAAGAAACATGTTGGTGCAAAAACTTTAAGTTAAAACTAAAATTAAAACACAAATTAACGTTATTAAAATGGGGCCTGCAAAACTGTTTCATGTCAGTAAATTTCTACTCACAATGCATAAAAATAACATTCATTTTAATATATTTCTTAAAAGATTAGTTTTCAATTAATTGGGTATTATTGCACATTGATGTGTATCCCTGCATAACAATGATTTGGAACTGGAGTCATACCCAAAAGTCCAGTAAGCTTCAATGTCATACAAGTTATCTGCAGGGTAGATGATGTTCTGTTAAAATTTCTTATAAACAATATAGAATACAAGATCAGATATTACCCCATTACATGACCACTGACATCAAACTGACAAAAAACCAAGGATTCAGAAGAAAAAAAAAAAAAGGATTCAGACAGAAAATTGAAACTTAATCGGGATGTGCCTGCACAGGGCATTGGTGATTGTCGCCCCCTTGGTTCAACTCATTGTGTATTCCTACACATTTCCTTTTTCAATCTGAGGCTAATTGGGAATGCTCGTGCCTGGCATAGTGAATAGGTTCATGAAGAAGGGGGAGATCCTGATTAGCCATTCGGTTGGCATCAGGTTTTATTTAATTATCGAAAGATTTTGTTTGGTGGGGTCTGTTTTTAAAGAGAGCCTGTGAAGATTAACGCTATATTAATGTTGAAGTGATAATGGAAGAAAAGACAAAGACAGAGAGGGGGAGAGGGAGAGCAAGAGAGGGAGAGCAAGAGGGAGAGCAAGAGAGGGAGCAAGGGAGGGGGCAGGAGAGAGGCGAAAGAGAAAGAAAGGGAGAGGCAAAAAGAGAGGCAAAAATTGGAAAGAGAGGGGGAGGAAGGGAGGGCAAGACGGAGCCCTTTCACACTTTTTAAATATGTGATGTTGAGTCTAGATATTCTTGAGTATCCACTGGTACTATATTAATTAATCACAATTTACTTCCCTTTATATTTTCTTTTCAAAATATTCCAATGACAATGTAAAAATCCTGAAGTATGCACTGTTAGGAAACTGTTTCTTTTAAAGTCCTTTTATGTCAGTTTGAAGAACATCATAATAGAAGTGTCCCCTGAAAAGGATTGCTCTTCAAATGCCCACATATTCGAAATATGACAAGAAACAGCTGAAATGTTCGGGCCGAACATGTGTTATGTAGTCCCATATACACATTTATGTGTGCAGTGCATGTGACTCTCGGCAGGATTGAGTCATTTTCTTCACGTTTTGGAGATTCTAAAACCTTACAGCATAGACAAATTCTAATGTACTATATAATCAACCTTTCCTAATTGCTTTGAGACAGTTTCTTTCACAATGTTATTGCATGACCAGAACTCAACTTTATCTTTAAGTGATGGGTGCAAGAGAGTCAGAGGCAGAATAGTTATAGGACATATGTCGCCAGAAGAAAAGAGAAAGGGAAAGACATATGGGTTATGGAGAGCAGGAACTGGTGCACATTGAGAACACATTATGGCAGGTTGAAATATGGAACATTTGATTTTGAATCACAGTAGAAAGAGGGGGTAAAGCAGGGAGATGGAGATGAAGGGGGAGAGGGAGAGGAAGGGAGAGTGACAGAGAGGGAGAGGGAGGGAGAGGAAGGGGGAGAGGGAGAGGAATGGAGAGTGACAGGGAGAGGGAGGGAGGGAGAGGGAGGAGAGGGAGAGGGAGAGGGAGAGAGGGAGAGGGAGAGGGAGGGAGGGAGAGGAGAGGGAGAGGAGAGGAGAGAGGGAGGGAGAGGGAGAGGGAGGGAGGGAGAGGGAGAGGGAAGGAGAGGGAAAGGGAGGGAGGGAAAGGGAGGGAGGGAAAGGGAGGGAGGGAAAGGGAGGGAAAGGGAGGGAGGGAAAGGGAGGGAGGGAGGGAAAGGGAGGGAGGGAGGGAGGGAGGGAGAGAGGGGAGGGAGCGAGGGGGAGGGAGAGATAGAGTGGGGAGGGAGAGAGAGAGAGAGAAAGAAAGGAAGAGAGACAGGAGATACTGAAATGCAGTCAAGCAGACAGACAGACAGACAGACAGATATATAGAGATTTGAAAAGTAAACCCACATCATTGTTAAACCTCATGCACATCACTTCTAACTGACACATGTGACTGGTATAAACTCAAGATGACATCACTTTGATGGATACCCTCTTTCCACTCCCTGATTGCTCTGATATTAACTCAAGATTGACCAGTAATCAAGAGATTTCAGCAGTCACCCTCCTCGCTACCTTAATCAATTTCCAAAGAGAGATCAAGACTTGGAGGAAAAGAGACCTAAATTGGATGTGAAAACAGTCACCATGGCCTTCACCTCCATTATTCCATGTCTGACTCACTTGGCTTCTCTTCTAATCTATAACCTCTCAGTATGTTTAACTTCAACTCCTGCCATTTGCCCATTATTCTTTCAAATTTATTAATGTTCCAAGAAATGAAAACTTTCTAATGTTGAAGTGAACTTCTTCTTGCTAAACATCTCCATTCGATCATCTGCTTTTGAAAGGTTATTATGCATCTACCATTATTCTGTTGCCCTCTCTTTTCTTTATCTCTTTTTTCTCCTCTACCTCTCTCTCCTTATCTTCTGCATTACAAATGAAAATAATAACATTTTCATTAGTTTTCACAATCATATTATCCATGTCAATGTACTACTGAACTCTTCATCTGTTTAACTCCTTATCAAAAGTATCCTTTGTCTAACCTGTTCTACTTCCCTTTCCTCTCCGTTTTTTATTCATCTGTCTATATCTGTCTGCTTATCTCTCATTCACCCTTTCCTCATATATTTATTTCCCTTCATCATCCTTCTGTCTGCTAATTTCTTGACCGCCTCCGTCTTTCTCCACGTCTACTAGGTTCAGTGGCTAAAGATTGACCAGTAATAAAACTGCGACCCATCTTCCTGGCTCCATTGGTAATTTGAAAGAGGAGTTGGAAGGAAGGATATCTAAATTGAATGTGAAAACAGAGCACATGCCGTTCACTAGAGTACATCTTACTGTCTGCGCCCTTATTGTCCTTATGTACCATATTCATTTTCTTCCCTTCTCACACTTCTTGTCAATACATCCATCTATCTGTCCTTTTTTTCATAGTTTTGCTTGCCGTAATTTTTTTTGAGAATAAAAAATACTTTTCCTCTCTCTCTCTCTCACGTTATACATACAATTTTTCAATGCCTATATTTCCAAATAATATTTCTACCTTGTATCCTCCCCTCCTCCATCCTTTATCAGTATTTCTCTACTTTAGCAACAATATTTCACTTTTGAAAATATAAAACACACCTTTTTACACTTTAATTCCTAGCCTCACACCTAAACCTGGCAACATGCCAAAACTAATCAATATGAATTCCTACACACTAATTCTGCCTCTTTTATAACAAATGACCATGAATCTACTAACGGGCTACACACAGGCTACACACATGTACCCATGGACCATGCTGGAGCCTGCAAATAATTCCCTTGAAAACATAATTACTCTAATTTAAATTCAACCCATAGCTTAGGTATGAAAGTTACAATAACCTTCATATTTTTACCTCAATATATAAAATGTGTATGCTACAGGCTCATGAAAATAAATACCCTGATAATAAATACATGACATAAATGAGATTTAAACTGGTATATGCTTTTTAAGGTCATAAGGCAAATGACTGTATCAATAGCAGTCATAATAGACAAATGACCTTGATTATGTTTGCTACATCAATTCATATTGTAAGATTGAAGGCCCAGTGGTATATATTAACCACTATAAAAATGTTCTATTTATCAGTATTAACAAGGGCTTCCACAATTGTAGGCATTTGTTATACTTAGTAATTTGCAAGACAGCAATGAATTATCTATCATATTATGTCAAGAAACCTTAATACAATATTGAATAACTAGCAGAAGCAGCCCATGGACATCCACGGGCGCTAGCTGTGCTTATGATTAATCACCGTACCGTATATTTGTTACAATAATCAAGTGAATAAATAAAAAATTCGGGTAAAGTTATTTTTACCAAGAAGTATTTACAACATGTACTTGTGTTCCCCGCCTTATACTAAATTCTGGATCCGCCCCTGATCATGTGAGTATGTCTTATTTATCCAAAGCTTGCATGAGTTCTGAAGAAAATGCATTTTCATCTTGATGAAAATTAATGATATGGATATGATAATGTTCGAGTAGAATATCCATGCATAGACCTAGAGGGAGCGATTTGATCTTGCCATGTTTCTGTGGTTTAATACTCAGAGAAATTAAAGCCATGAAAACATAACATCCATAATAAGCGGTATGTCCCCTGTAAAGGATGCAAAAATGAGAAAAAATGAATTTGTCATTTTATTTTCAGGGGGATTATGGCCCCCATGATGGGTCTTGGGAGGACCGACGGATTGACTTTCCCCTACTACCCCCCCCCACCTCCCGCTCCCTCCCCCCCCCATTCCATTGTCATCCCATCACTCCCAGCACGAGGGGAGAAGGGATTAATATCATTATACGTATTCATATCATAGTGGAAATATTTTCAAAGGAATTTTCTTCTTATCAGATTTTCTGATAAAGTGTCAAATTAGGGTCTGTGCTTGCAGACTATACCGTACCGGTAGCGATCAACATCGTGAAACCATAGAGTTACATACACACTAAACTGTGTGTGTGACCATGAAGCTTCAAATGATGTAACTCTATGCGTAATGTACCTGTATGACCTGTACACGTGCGAACGATCTAACACGTGTGTATAATACTGTACTGTACATTGAAGCCATCCATGCATGCGGATATGGCCACGCTGTTCTAATTTGTCATACCTCCCCTTCACAGGTAAAGTGTATGGGTTGGGCTGAGCATGAAGCTACAAACCCGCTTCATGGGTTGGCAGAATTATTAGGCTTACTCCCTGCGGAAATTCAATGTTTAAAAATGAATTTATGAAATATGGACGGCACGTCAGCCCTTAAGAAGTGCCTCCCACCACTCTAAGAACCATTCCCCACCCGTGGGTACCAAAAGGCGGGGACCAAAAGGGCCAAGGGAGGAGCCTATTCGAACCAAAAAAAGGCCCCCAAATCCTTAGCGTAATATATTATAGATATTCTTTATCCTAATTAAAATGCATATAAATGGACATTCTTAGTAAAGTGAAACAAATTTGACAATAAGACTTGATGAATTCTCGACTGCGCGCAGTCAAAATTTATGCCTCCGCCCTTGCCAGATCAGAAATATATCGCACGTTCATGTTGATTTGTTTTAAATTTTCACTGAACCAGAATAACAACCCTCTAATTACATGTTAACTGACCTCTTTAACATTTGACCTTACACCTTATAACCCAAAAGTCTGATCACTTTATCTCCTCCTAGTCATGAATACAAAATAGATGAGATATGGTGATAACATAGGTAAACCAGAATAAAAAGCCTCTATAAAATTACATGTTAATTGACCTCTTTGACATTTGACCTTACACCTTATACCCAAAAGTCTGCTCACTTTATCTCCTCCTAGTCATGAATACAAATTATTTGAGATATGGTGATAACAAAGGTAAAAAAACATTAATTTCACATACACCTGTATAATGACCTCTATGACCTGTCACCTTTGACCTACGTGAACAAAAATCTAATCAGTTGTCTCATTATGTTTGAAGTTTGAAGTTAATGGATCAAATGGTTCTTGAGATATCACGTTAAGGCTAAAACTTGGAATTTCAGAATTGACCTCTACGACCTTTGACCTACATACCCCAAAATCTAATAGGATCTTCTTCCTATGGTGATACAAACTAGCACCAAGTTTGAAGTTCATACCTCAAATGATTCTTCAGTTATCGCTAGAATGAGGCTAACACCTGAAATGTCAGAAATTTGCCTCTTTGACCTATACGTACCCCAAAATCTAATCAGATCGTCTTCCTATATAGGGTGATACATACTAGCACCAAGTTTGAAGTTCATAACTCAAATGGTCCTTGAGTTATCGCTAGAACAAGGCTAACACCTGAAATGTCAGAAATTGGCCTCTGTGACCTTGATCTTTGACCTACGTACACCAAAATCTAATCAGATGGTCTTCCAACGGTGATACATACTAGCACCAAGTTTGAAGTTCATACCTCATGTGGTTCTTGAGTTATCGCTAGAACAAGAAAGCGGGATGGACGGACGGATGGACGGACAGACGGACAACCCGAAAACATAATGCCTCCGGCACCACCTGTGGTGGGCGGAGGCATAAAAATGAAGTTCATTTTGAATAGTATACTCTTGAAGAGTAATGACTAAAGTTACATGGAGCCAATTTTTCTTTAAATCTTTGACCTAATCATGTTAATTGGCATACTATTACAATGGCATAAATTAAAGTAAAAAACACATTTTTCACCATACAATAGTCATCTCTCAGTATGAGCTTTGATAGTTGTTAACACTATGTAGTTCATACCCTTCAGGTCCCTTTGCAAGTAATTCATTAAGTTGAGGGAAAAAGAAAACTTATGTAAGCATTATGTAATAATCAACATGGATAATTAAGTAATTCTAATGTCACACACGTGACCCCAAATCACGAAAAGTTTATGTTATTTGAAAAATACAATTTGGATATAACATATAATTTTCGTGTCAAAAGATAACTTGTATGTGTAATACATCTCACCAAATATTATTGCAAATATGATTCTTGTTCTTTAAATATTGCCCAACTAAATTGGTCACATGGATAAACTCTTTTTGGTCCTAATTTTGCCAAGTTTCTTGACTTAATAATTCTGCTTTCACTTTTTGCAATCCTCTGAATTGATAATGTAACCCTATACAATATGATCACGAATATCTATAATGTAAACGGCCAATGGAAATGTGCTTCTAAAGAACATATAAAACAAGCTGAAGATGAATATATTTGTATATCAGCATGAACAATCTTTGAAAACTTTTGTTTACTTTGGCTCTTTGGTTTCTGAATAATAATAATAAATAATAATAATAATAATAATAATAATTATTATACCGCTAACTGCGACTTAGGGCGAATCCTTTTATCTCATCCTATTGTTAGGATTCGCCTTAACCCACGTTCGTTTCGCCTTAACGTCGAATTTCTATTGTGACGGAATAAACCTATTGTTAGGATTCGCCTTAAGGCCCAGATAGGTAAATACTAATAATACTAATAATACTAATAATACTACTTATAATAATACTAATAATACTACTACTACTAATAATAATAATACTAACTCTTTTTCCAGCGTTAGGGGGAATCCTTTTATCACAACCTTTTGTTAGCATTCCCCTTAACGCACGGTTTCTTTCCCCGTAACGTTGAATTTCTATTGTGACGGAATAAACCACATTGTTAGGATTCCCCCTAACGTAGGAAATAATGTTGTAATAATAATTAATAATAATAATAATAATAATAATACAATAATAAGGAGTGACAACATGTGCCCCCCCCCCCCCCATTAAATAAATAGCTTGAAATTGGAAAGAAAACGGAGAGACAGAAAAGGATAGGGTGAAAAGAAGATATTACAACTACTTTCTGCACCCTCCCCTCACTCCATGACCTGCATCCGTGTTTCATCCACCTAGTTAGTCCAGTGCCTCCTGGTACCAGTGTCTCCCCCCCCCCCCCCCATCCCGGTATCAGTGCCCCTTAATGGCTGGACCCAGGCTACACCACAGAGTAGAAATCTATTGCAGAGTTGACTCCTACAACTTTGCTCTTATTGTTATACCTTTGTTTAAAGACACTCATTGCCATCCTTATGAAATGTCTCTTTTGTCTAGAATTTGACTCTGTGAAATACCGGACCATGCATGAAAAATTTACTCACAGACTGCAGATGGTAGAGACACAATTATACTTACTTTCACAGAACAAATGTTGCTTCAAGCGACCTTGTGCAAAAATTCCCATGGCCAATAAAAGACACAGAATGTATCTGCATTTTAAATGTTGCATGTTGCCAATTAATTTCCGGCACGGGTCCCCACCTCCTATTCTAAGTGGGCACTGAAGGTTGGTCTTGTTTGATGCTAATCGCCAGCTCGCTAATGAATTCTTTGTCGCTGTACCAAAGCCAAGGTCAGTGGAAATATGTAGAACTTTAAAGGTAAAATATGCTATTTGCAGTGACCACTGTCAATTTCAAATCCTACCGTCTTTCTGAAATGATAGTTTGCCCTCTACACATTCTCTAAATAATGTTTGAGTAGAAAACATGCAATTCAAATTTCACTTATGCATGTAAGGCAATGCAGTATTTGCTTTCAAGTTGCATTATTCTACAATGATAATATGTCTCACTGAACTTTCCTCCGGAAAATTCATTTGAAAAATACAGTTGATTGTTGAATAAGTCTACAGTCTTTTGAATGTTCTTCATATTAAAGTTAAATAAAACACAATAATTTCAATACCATTTACTGGCATTCTATTCAGTGTTGGCTTGAACTTCATATTTTCTTGTTCACCCTTTTTTCTTATGTTATATCTCTTTAAAATACACTACTTTTGAAATAGCTATACACAAAACAACTCTCACCTTAATGAAACACTTTTGTGTCATGCCTTTGATTTGCAGCGCCAATTTCATTAATTTACAGAATGGCTCATTGTTAATGATACAATTCATATTTCAAGAGGAAATGTGAACAAAGTCTGTGTCCTGAATAACGATAATTAATAGATGATCCAATCTACCATAAATCAGCTTATATCATAATAATCAAGGTAAGTACACTGATAAAAAATTCATCAAACAAATTAAGCAAAATACATAGTGCTTGTACTAATTATGTAATGTGATCTCATGCAGAGTAAATGGATACATATTCATAATAGAACCAGTCTGTAAAAATAAGTGTTTTATTCCAGTACAATGAACCTCATCTTTGAACTACTTCAAGTTATCAATTTGAAAGATATTTCTAATGCACATACTTTCCATCAGGGTATGGAATAACCAACAATAGACTTCTACCTTCATCACATCCTTTGTATGAAATAGCATCTCCAAAAGTCACATTTTTATCACTTTAAGGACTCTGAGAAAGTTATGACTCTTTGTTGGCCCTGTTCTTCTCAAATAATTTTTTCTTACAGATCACTCATTGTCAAAAGCTTTTTGATCTCAGCTGCACTTTAGACATATCAAGGCTTGATTGTCTTTAAATACTACTTACTTGAAAGAATCTTGTCTCGAATTTTCTCATATCACGTCTGTCAATCTCTGACAGAGTAGTTTGCCATGGAATACTCCATATAAAAACAATACCCACACTTAAATATCTCAAGTCTAAATGTATATTACAATTATAAGACATTCACGTTCATTTCTTTGAGTAAACAAAGTAATCTAAAACACCATTAAGAAGTCCCATAACCATTAAAAACAAGTCAATATGTCTGTGCCCGACATATTTTATCACCTAATAAAGATGGCTGTCTCCTAATTCATATGTATAAATTATCTTTTCCCCTCATAAAGTCCTACAAAAGAGACAATGAAGATAGACAAGTCAGTAGTTTATTTGACATCTGTTCTTGATACAGGAAAGACCTTTTATTAATTACTTTGACTTCTTCATCTTGTCATGGTACCGAGCACAGAGTCGTCTACCTGTATATTGCCATTTCATTTCTGTTTATACCTCAAAACAAGAAATTCTGAATTCATTTTCAACCAAATATTCTAAAATAATACACTTTAAGCTTTCTTCTCTACGTCAAACAGATGGGAAATATCGAACTTCACTTCTACAGAATATTAATTTGTTATGGCGTACCGCTCTATGTATGTGTATTTCCAACCAAATTTTGTTTTAGAATACTATTCAGTTCAATAGATGAATGTTTCTCTTTTGTTGACAATTTTTCATTATTTACAGAAAAGACATGCAAAAGAAATAAAAGTAATGAAAAGAAAAGGTCCATGTCAAAGTGTAAAAAGCATAAGCCAAAGAACATCACAATCTTGTTAATTTACAAACTTGTCATGACCCATTCTAGAAATGTATTCAAACTGATGATAAATACATTTAAAATAAATGTACATAAACGTGTCTAAGGATTGAGTCTGTTTTATAAATTTGATTCTATATGCAGTAAGCTGGTTATCTGTAGTGGTATATTGCAATAAAGAGTTGAAATCAAGATTCCTCCGGGTATATTACATAAGAAGATAAAAAAGAAATGATAGACAATCAGAAATGTATAGATGGACAGGATGTGTTCTCATACATGTAAATGGAGCGCAAAGAGGTCAGATAATGATAAATGATTAGAAAGAGAAGAATAAAAAATAGGAAATCTAGGAAATAAGAGATTAATAATACAGAAACAAATGTTGACAGACAGATGAAAGAGAGGTAGATGAAGGAGAGGGAGATAGAAAATGGGTGAGAGAGAAAGAGCTAGGGAAGAAAGTAGAAGAGAGGAGAAAGCGAGAATAATAGAAAGACAGTAAAAGGACAGGTGAGATGAAGATAGAGACAGAGACAGACAGAGACAAACAGACAGACACAGAGAGAGAGAGAGAGAGAGAGAGAGAGAGGGAAAGAGAAACAGACACAGAAGATATGGGAAAAAGACAAAAGCTAGAGGGAGGGAGGGGGAGGGAGGGGGAGGGGAGAAAGGGTGAGAGAGACAGACAGACTGACAGACAGACAGACAGACAGACAGACAGACAGACAAAAAAGAGTTACCTAGAGTTATAAAATTCTATTTGCTGTTGCCACATGGCTGATGCCACACAAATAGACATGATAAACGAGGGAGGAGTTTATGGGATGGTATCATGAATTATTGATGCCAGGTTTCTCAATTACGGGTTTTCATTAAGAGCGCAGCCCATGATATATTCATCGGGCGAAGTGCAATGAAAACCGGGTTCATGGTCGTCGTCGAAGGCTATTTCTGAGAGTAGTGAGGCCGGTCTAAGTGCAGTTTCAGCTCAATTTTCGAGACAACCTGTTGGTGAATATCCCCAATGAGGGGCCATGAGTGGGCAGCATGTTATGAAATGAACGGGGGATAGCGAGAAAGAATTAAAATAAACCAAAAGCATCATGACTTGGATCTAATATTGGATCTAGCAGTTGTTACCTATCAGTCTTAGGACATGATGTATTCACTATTTAACTGGATTGGTCTCAGATGGACATTGAAGCTGGGCAGAGTCATTTGTAACAGAATCCTTCAGACTTACTTTTATCATTACTACCTAGAAATATATCAGCATTACAAATGTTTGGTAAATCAGCAATATGTAGTTAAATCAGTTAATAGGTTCCCACTATTCCTTTGACTTTGTAGTTTTAAGTACCCAAGAGCAACCTCATATTGTGCTACTCAAATTTTATTCCTTGTGATAACATAGGAATTTCCCTGGATTTCTGCTCATAGATCTAAACATTTTCAACCATCACAAAAGCTTGGGTAAGCCTGCAAATCTTGAAACCTTATCCAATACATTCAAAAATGATTTGACATCAATTGCCATGCTTTAATAACCATACAGCTTCCAATATTCCAGGCTTACAGGCATGGGTGACAATCTGGGGGGGGGGGGGGGGGGGTGGAAATTTTGAATTTTGTACAGGAACCAATGGGAAAGGCTAGTTGTGCACCCCCCCCCCCCCCCAGCCATTACAGGGCTTCTTGCAGCAAAAACTTACGGTGTTGGGCATTGAGATAGTAGAAAAACTCACGGAACCTGAAATACAAGCTTAATTGGCAAGGTTTTGCAGGGGGTAAATGCAGCAGAATTGCATGTGTCAGACTGGCCCTATCAGTGTTTCCTACCCTAAAAACAGATATCTTTATCAAATGAAATAATTGCATTAATTCTCATTGCACATAATGCAATGAAATATTTATACAAATAAAACAAATAAAACTTATACAAATAAAAAGGTTTCATGACTTTATTTGACACTAATCATCTAATTTCTTTTGTTGATGATTGCCGGAAATATCATATGGACACTCATTTAGCAGGTGCATATTACTCTTATCTGTCTAACCTTGAAAGAAATCACCATGAGACAGTATTACTATACAGCACAGCTGCCAAACAAATAAACAGTTTCTATCATATACAATGAAAAATATGTGTGTATTTCATCAGCTTGAAAAAAGAGCTTGAATATATTAAAGTGATTTAATCTATCACTTTTCTTAATCTTCTTCTTCACTTACAAAGAAAGGTATTACAATCTCTTTCTGCTAATTTGGCTATGGCCAAGAGTTCCTGCATACCAATAGCTGTAATTCAGCAAAATTTCCATCATCAATGCTTTATTCATTTCTGTAAACTTTTCAAAGGATAATATAGACACACCTTCTGTATTTCCTTCCTAAATGGCTGAACCCCCCTCGGAAACAATCAAAACCACAGCACTAATATCCAAGAAAATCAATCTATTATTCAAACAGTGCAAATGCCAGATGGACAGAAAAGCTGGGTTTATCAGGGATTGAAAGTGATCTATTATTTACAACTATAATAGGAACATTTATATACCTCAGATTTCCTTCTTTTAAGAGTTCTGTTTTACAGTAGTTTATAATGCACTAAAGTTCAGGGTTACTACTTTATCATAATAAATGTCAATTTGGACTTAAATCTATAATAAAGGCCAAGGTAATGTTCAAACCCCACCTCCCATCTTAAGTCAAATAGTGTCCAGATATAACCATACAGATTATTATGTTATAGATCAGTGTCATGAATACAAATAGGATGCAATCTTTATTAAATTGAGATATATTATTCTTGGTTTAAGGAAGATAGTACCCATCAGCTTCAGATCTGGCTTAATTTTGACCATCCATCTCAAAACCACTAATGAATTAAAGCCATATATTGACCATATGATTAGGGTACAACAATGCCGTACATCATCTATCACACATGTTACCAGCGAGAACCAATATTGTCTGCTTCATGTGCAAATGTGTGTATTGAAGATTATAATCCTTGAAATAATTCTTCCTGATGAATGAGGTAATAAAGGTTCAAAAAGAAGAATAGAAAATAAACAGAGATAGAAATAAACTCATTTGGTCCAATCACATCATAAAATTTATCTTAACCCCTTGACTACTGAATTTCCTTGTTCCCATAGGCTTAATGCATTAACCATCTAGTCCCGAAGCAGTGGGTTAATTGATACCACATTTTACATCATTTCTTTCTAAAAAATGTAGGAAAATAAAATTGTACAAGCAAAAAGCAGTAGCTGAAATTGTTTGCACAAGTAAATCATGCTGCAATAGTTGTCTACCACTTGAACTTCTAAGCAATAACATGGCTAATGGCAGGTGTTTTTGCTCAATACCACAATATTAAGATGAGCTTCCTTTGCCAACATCTTCAAGATTACTTGAGGATTTAGAAAGACGCTTCCATCTATGAAAATATCATTCTGTAATATCTTCTAGTTTATGAAGTTTGTTCCAGATGCACACAATGCATTACTTGAACTCCCTGACATACCTTACTACAGGCAATCATAAAATGTCATAATGATAAAGATCAATCACATGTGAAGTACTAAACTTTATATTAATCATATTTGAGTGTTACAGAAACATAAAATATCTGCTTGCTAACATTATGTTTATCAAAAGAAGTGAAATATGATCATTTCTTTTATAACTATTTATTATTGTCTGATTATCTATTTCCATCTATCCATATTTTTGTCTGTTTTTTTTTTTTGGTTTTTTTTAAACAGTATGTTTGATTTCCTAAAATATGTTTGTCTTATTCTTCAAACCACATGTGTTATCCTCTTCTTTCCCTCCCAATCTACCTTTCTCATCCCTGTCTCATCTTCTTTAACCTCTATTTCCTCAGCACCTGCATAGCCTTGCTGGAAGTGTTTACATTATCCATATTTAAGTCGGATCTAACTTGTAGTCCCTATCAAGCTAATATCTGAATCCTTTTACTCAAGCTTGCATACTATCATTCATCTGTAAAGCATAGTTAGAAGTCCCATTGTCATTTGAGTTTATCTTAAACATTTCAGCTAAGTTAATTATATACAAGGAATGCATATATATCCAGCTACTTGTCTCAACCCATTAGTTTTTATTCATACTAAGGAATCCCTGCAACATTAACATCCCTAGTGAATAATGAGAACAGCCCCATGCGTAGGTGCCTCAATTATCAATACAGAGTATTTGGACAATAGGACACGCACCCCCTGGCTGTGGATATGTTTTGCCTTGTAATCTTGTCATATTGATGAGAGTTCAGGAATGGGTCACGAAAGACAGATGAGGTATAGATGAAGATTTTGAAGAAAAATATACTTTATGAAATCAACAATGATGATAAAGGCAAAGACAGAAATGTGATTAAAACAGATATGGAGGAGTGAAAAATGTGAGCAAAAGAAGACAAAATGGATGCACCTGTGAAAATAGGGAAAAGAATAAAGCATTTAAAAGGATGAGATGTTTAATTAACAATCAAGCAAAAAACATTCTTCAGATGTACAACTGAAGGATAAACTCATTATAGTTGTGACAGGATGATACAATACGATATATCTTATTGCTTTATTTTTTATTTTTTATTTTTTACTGCCAAACACCGTGGCATAAGCATAGGTGGTCGTGGGGGGAGATGAGTAACCAATAGGAGTAGGGATATGCTTACCATCTTTTGACATGCCAACACCCAAGCATTTCTTCCATCGACAGAGCTGACATTGATTCCTAGTGTAGAGGGAGATCTCACATTGTCCATTGTTTGAACATGTGTACGATTCATGTTGGTTGAGACTCCGCCTGAAGAAACCCTGTAAGCAATACAGAAAATTAAAATGAAAATAAGTATTATGTGTTTCTGCATGGTTTCAACAGACAGTTAACCTTACATTATTAACTGGCGAAAAATGTGTTTTCTTGTGGAGTTTTGGAGGGGAATTCCCCATAATCTAGGCAGATTAATATTTCAAATAGCACCAAGCATGGTCTTATTGCATAAAACTGTAGACTGAAAGAAGCTGATGTGTATTTCCTGACATAGCACCAAGGCTCCATAAGACTGGGCAGTGGTTTGATCAGATGGGGGACCTGATTGGGGAGTGCAAGGGAAGGTGTCATTTATTGTACATTTTTTGAAAATCATTCATAGATTTTCAGCTTTAACCCCATCCATGCCACCAGACTGAGAAATCGTCAAAAATGAACTTTCAAGATTTCACTATCAACTTTCCATGATTTTTTTTTGGAGCAAACTGGGCAAAGATATATTGCATAGGAATAAACGTTATATTGGGGGCACAGGTTTCTGTATGAGGAAGAATTTTCAAGTCATTTTGAGCCTAAACAAAATGTTCAGCACTCACATTTTTGGGCGGGATTTGCCGCCCACGGCATGGTAGGGGTTAAGCAATATAACAGACCAAAGATAGGAGGAAGGGACTGAGGATGAAAGGAGTGAGGGAGGAAGGAGAGGAAGGAAAGGAAGGAGGGAAGGAGGGAAGTGTGACGCAAGTAAAAAAAAAAATAAAAGAGAATCAGAGAGAAAAACAAAATCAAAGTATGAGAGATAGTATGACAAGAGAAGAAAAAGCGAAAGCGAAAGCGAGAGAGAAGAAAGGCAAAGAAAAATCAGGAAGTGAGAGAGCAAGAGAGATGAAGATAGGCAGATCTCCATGAAGGGGCAAAAGTATGGTATCTAGCTCATTCGCAAAGAAAAAAACAAAGTAACAAAAATGTAATATGATCATGATCATCATTATCTGTGCTCTAATAATGTTATAACCCTTGCAACTCTCATCCTTATAAAATGTAACTTGACACACTGCAAAACTCAAAGTTTAGGATGATTCAACCTCCACTTACACTGTGACAATCACAATGCTGTTAATCATTATTGTTACACATGGCTTTGGGTCTTACAAAACACATTCTTCTTTCTTTACCGAACACGACACCCATCACTCTGTACCTCCTACATACATCCAGGTGTCACTTTCACAATACCACATTAACTTGAGCTTGGAAAATTGAAATAGAAAAGGTGTGATCGTTATCAGTATTCCTTTGCTTCTTGTTCGTATCCATCTCATAAAATCTGTCACCTCGCTACTACCCCGTCCGTTTTCTACAGCAACAAGAACGAAGCTCCGAGGGTGTGAAAACCAGTTTCCTGTAATTGTCCCACGTTTGAACTTCTTGCGGCCTTCCACGCTCTTCCTCCGAGATTGTGATTTGGCCGCTGCTAATCCCGAAGATCAGTATTTTCTAATCCTGGGATGACGCTTCTCATTTTTCCGTCAACAATTCAACGTGACAGAGAGAGGATACCTCTGTCAGCGAGCATTTATTTTGAGGTGTCTCCGAATGAGTGAGGATTGAAAATGAAGGTGATCACCAATTAAGGTAACATACTGAATATATTTAACACTTAACAAATGTACACAAACATTTACAGAAATCATGTCTCATGCTGCTGATGCATATTGAAAGCTCTCGGGCTGGAGCTGCAAAAAGTTGGATGACATCCATTTTTAGGTCTGGGCAGCTCACAAAACCGTGATCTAGCTAGTGATCATAGTGTAATTCTGTGACAACAAATTCTTTAGAGAGAAACAGACAGAACCTAGAATGATAAATTTGTTCGTTTTCTTTCCTATTTTATTAAAAACTTGTCAAAGTATTTCAAGAGGAGGATGAATGTTTATGTAACATGAGGTATGATAAAAGTCACTGGAAACATCATCTTCTTGCACTCTAAACGATGCAGACGGCAAATAGTTTCTTGAGAAGTGCTAGTAGCATCACAATAGTAAGGGGTTTTGCCATCTCATCTAGTTGTAAAATCTCCTTACATAAAAATGATGCTCTATACCCATATGAAAACAACAATTTACTGGGACACTCTATCAAAACAAAATATAAAACAACATTCAACTTTCACGTATAATTGTTAATGCCTACAGTACAATGTTATTTCCTAAAGCAATAAATAAAAGCAAAAAGGAATTACTGCTAAAAAGTAAAATTTCATCCTCACAGTATGTTAAGAACAGCTAAAGTGGTAAAAGATTTTTTTCCACTGCGGTTACCAACTAGCGACTAGATTTGCAGACTTTCCATTTCACTGTGGGTAGAGCATATCGTCTGTTTGGAGCCAGAAGGGCGTTAACTTGTAAAATCAGCACTGATTTTCTTATTTACTATATAAATCTATATACCTACCTATTATGCCTGTAGTCTTGACTACGGGACCCCTTCGAGAATTTAACACACATGCGTCACAATATTGTGCGCACCCCCCGTAATCCTATTGTCCTCGCCACTCACGCGCGCCAACACGCTACGGCCATCTTCCTCTTTTGCGAGCAATCCCAAGTAGAAACATGTTGCTTGCAAGGAGCGGGGAAGGAGGGAGGGTCATAGGTAGGTATATAGATTTATATAGTAAATAAGAAAATCAGTGCTGATTTTACAAATTTACTGCAATAAATCATATATACCTACCTATTATGCCAGACCAACGCCAACTCAAAGACCGGGAGGCATGTTTCGAGCGGAAGGAAATAGGATTACACTAAAGACTACAAAGAAGACACAGCGGCCTTCAAGGTGGCTGACGCAAACAAACCTTCACCTGCGGGAATATCCCCAAGGCAGCAAGAAATGAAGGAATTGGGCGAACGCCAAAAAGCAGCCTTCAAAATATCAACAAGCGCCACACCTTGAAACAGAGCCCAAGAAGTGCTGACACTACAAGTATCATGAGCACGAAGCTTACTGTCGGATAAAAGAGCCTCTGTGCCAGCGGCCCTAATAGCTTCAACGATCCATCTAGAAATGGAATCAAGAGAGGCAGGAGAAAAAGGCTCTCTAGTGATCAGGAACAACTGATCATCCTTACGATAAGACTTAGTCTTATCAATATACCATTTGAGAGCCCTAACGGGACACCAAACTTTGTCCTCACGCACCGAAGAAAAGTCAGAAAGCGGACAAAGAAAAATCTCAACAGGACCGGAGGTAGCTGTCTGATTCTTGGCAACGAAAGAAGCCCTAGGAATCAACCTAACACCTTTTCTCTCCCAGCGAACATGACCAGGAGTAAGACAGAGAGCATGAAGAGTACTGCGCCTCTGCCCAGAGGCAATAGCTACCAAAAAGAGCGTCTTAACCGTAAGATGATGAAGCGAAGCTTCACCTAACGGTTCAAAAGGAAGTTTCGCCAAGGTCTCCAGGACCTTAGGCAGACTCCAAGACGGCACTAACTTAGAAAACGAAGGTCGTTTCAGAAAGAACGAACGAATCAAACCACTTAGTAGCGGGGAATTGGAAATCCCCGAACCATCCGAAAAACCCGAATGAATGGCCCCGATCGCCGAACGGTAGCCTCGGATAGTAGAAATAGACCTCCCTTTGTCAAATAACGGGATTAAGAAATCCGCAAATGAACCAATAGGAGCCTTAGAAGGGGTTTGATTTCTCTCTTTGCACCAAAGGAAAAAGACCGAGAGACGGGAATTGTAAATTTCCCTAGTAGAAAACCTACGACTGGACATTAAAAAGTCCGCGGCTCTATCAGAGAGACCCGACTGTCTTGCAGATTCCCTGACAGGGGCCAAGCAGTCAAATGAAGAGACTCCGGATTGTGGTGAAGAATCCCCGATAGGGGCTGTAACACCAGATCCGCTCTTAACGGGAGAACTAACGGTTGAGCCCTTAGAAGGCTCATAAGTTCCGGAAACCAATTCCTCCTGGGCCAAAAGGGAGCTATTACAAGCACCCTCGCCCGATCTTCCCTGATTTTCCGCAAGACACGCGGAATCAGTTGGAAGGGAGGAAAGGCGAATCCCTGAAGGTTCTCCCAGCTGAGGGAGAAAGCATCGAGAGCCCATGCTCCCTGATCGCGAACACGGGAGCAATACTTCGGCAGCTGGTGATTTAGCACCGACGCAAATAGATCCACTTCCAGTGGACCTAGGCAACTGCGAATGCGGCAAAATACTTCCGGATGGAGCATCCATTCCGATGGAAGATACCTGCCCCGGGACAGAAAATCCGCAAAGAGGTTTTCCCGACCGGGGATGAAAGAGGCCACGGGTGTGATTGCCATGCGACGACACCACCTCCACAGCTGAGCTGCTAGGGCATTCAGGGCAACCGAACGAGTGCCTCCCTGCCGATTGATATATGCCGCCACAGTAACATTGTCCGTGAGAATCAGAACCGAACGACTGAGAAGTCGACTTCTGAAATGGAGCAAGGTCAACAGAACTGCCATAAACTCCAGGACATTGATATGAGGAAGAGTCCCAAGATGAGACCAATCCCCCGCAACCGTGCTGTCGTTGCAGTGTCCTCCCCACCCCAACCGAGAGGCGTCCATCGAAACCGATATCGACGGAAGAGGGGCAGAGAAGGACCTGCCTCGCGCGAGAAACACCTCGCTCGTCCAACAAGCGAGAAGAGACTTGATCTTAACTGGTACTGGAATCCAGACCAAAAGAGAGTCTTTTCCCGGCTTGAAGAACCTGAGGAGATGTCTCTGAAAGGGTCTCATGAGGAGCCGGCAGTCCTCTAAAACATCGACTAGACTGGCTAGATAACCTAGAAACTGAAGCCACTGTCTGGCCGAGACTCTTCTGGCCAGCAAGAGCTTGCGAGCCGCAGAGACAATGGTGAGAATCCTGTCTCGACTGGGCCGAGCTAACTGATTCCTTATGTCTAACACCGCCCCCAGAAAAAACTGGGCTGCGAGTGGGGACTAACTCTGACTTTTCCCAATTTATTAGGAAACCTAAGTCTTGAGTAAGAGAGACTAGCAACGAGTCTCGTCCAACAAACGATCGCGCGACTCCGCAAGGAGAAGCCAATCGTCCAGGTAACAAAACAACCGCAGGCCGCGACGCCTCAGAAAGGCCGCTAGCACCGCTACAACTTGAGTAAAAACCCGAAGGGCCGGGCGCAGCCCAAAGGGAAGAGCCCGAAACCGGTAAGTCTCCGAGAGGAAGGAGAACCCCAGAAGATCGCGAGATGCGCGATGAATGGGAATGTGAAAGTACGCGTCCTTGAGATCTATCAAGACCGCGTAGTCTTCCCTTTTGATCAACGGAAGAATGGAGGCAAGAGTCTCCATACGAAAATGAACCGGAGGAATAAATTTGTTTATCCTCTTTAGGTTCAGTATCAAACGAAGTTTTCCCAAGCGCCTGGGAATAACAAAAGTCGGAGAAAGGGAAAAAGGACAGCCTGTGAGGTGTCCAAGTTCCTATAGCACCTCCGGGGAGCGGGGCGGACAGATCTATGAAGAAAACCGTCTCGTCCGCCCGCCGCCTGAACCCAAGCAAAGTCGAACCCTGTGCGCGGGCTGACTAAAAGTGAGGGAAAGTTTAGAACAAAGCAAACACTTCTACCCCACAAAGGGAGAGCAACTAAGGCTCTGCCTGCCCCAGCGATTCAGAGACCGAAGCTAGAGAGGCCGCTTCCAAAACTGGATCCGCCTGAAATGATCGTGACAAAGAATCACGAACAAAGGCCGAAACGGTCGGATTCACGCATGAACCGCCATAAGCCTCCTCACCCGACGGAGCCCCGAGGCTGCGAGACTAGGAGGCTCATGTGATCCCATCACAGACAAAGAAGAATAAACCATAAAAGGCTAATTAGTCTCGATGTCCGACCCAAAAAAGGGACAAGAGCAGGGATGTGAATCCTGGTACAAGGAACCAACCCTGAGTCTGGGCAAAGCCCATCTCACACTGAACATCACAGCTTGAGAGACCGAAGGGTTAGCTAAACCCGATGGGCAAGAGGCAGACAAAGCCTTGCCTCTTTTAGCCCCTTCCCTAGGCTTCTTGATTGGCCCAAAAAAGAGCCTAAGTCGAAACCCGCTTTTCAGAGCGTTTATCCGGTTTCGTTCGGATCCCCGAAGCCCTTCGGGAACACGAACCGAACCCTCCACTGAGGGACGCTCACCTCCCTTTCTGGGAGAAGTGCGCTGAGGGTATTGAACCCAAAGACGCACACCAACTACCCATATCGGCCGAGCAAGGAGATGCAACAGCCATGGGCCGGACGCCAAGGCGCCCAGACTCAGCAGAAATCCCGCTGCTTAAACCAACGCGAAGTCGAACCCTACGCGCGGGTTGACTGAACTTCAGGGCGATATTTGGACAACAAAACAATCGCTTCCACTCCACAGAGAATGAGCGATTGAGACTCCGCCTGCCCAAGCGATTCGGGAACCGAAGCTTGAGAGGACGCATCCAAATCTGGTTCCACCCAAGTGGAATGAGACAAAGGAACGTTAACAAAGGCCTCCGCAGGCGGGTCCCCGCATGGCTCACCAACAGTCTCCTCGCCCGGCGGAGCCCCAGGGGCCGCGGGAGTAGGAGGCACATGCGAATCAGTCTCAGACAAAGAGGAATCAATCACAAAAGGTTGATTAGTCTCAAAGTCAGACCCCTGAATAGGGACAGAAGTCAGGGTTGAAGTAGCCGGTACAAAGGCCCAACCCTGATTCTGAGCAAAAGCCCGCATCATGCTGAACATGTCAGCTTGAGAGGAGCTAGCTGGTTAGCCAGGCCAGACGGGCAAGAGGCCGGCAAAGCCTCGCCACTTATTGCCTTCTTCTTGGCCTTTTTCTTGGCTGGCTCGACAAGAGTCGTAGCCGAAACCATTCTGTTAGAACGCTTAATCGGATTCATTCGGATCTCCGAAGCCACTTCGGAAACACGAACCGATCCCTCCGCGGAGGGACGTTCACTTCCCAAAAAGGGATTGGAGCACTCATGGCGTAAGCCTAGAGAATCGTCCAAAACACCCATATTGGCTAAGCAAGAAGATGCAGTAGCCATGGGTTGGGAGCTAAAAGCTCCCAGTGCGTGGGCAGACCGAGATAACTCGGTATGCGCCCGATGACTACTAAAGGCATGTGAACCCACTATTGGACCGCTCGAAAGCGGCAATAGGGGAGCACTAGTAGTCACGCACTCACTTCCCAAAAAGGGATTGGAGCGCTCATGGCGTGAGCCTTGAGAATCATCCAAAACACCCATATTAGCTAGGCAAGAAGATGCCGTAGCCATGGGTTGAGAGCTAAAAGCTCCCAGTGCGTGGACAGACCGAGATAACTCAGTATGTGCCCGATGACTACTAAAGGCGTGCGAACCCACTATTGGACCGCTCGAAAGCGGCAATAGGGGAGCACTAGTAGTCACGCACTCAGGTGAAAACACCTGTTGCTCCGAAGAGCGTCCATAATTGTTAGCTCGAGCATTCCCATCAGCTGGCACACTAAGACAGCCCAGAAAGTACTCGTTCCCCCATATGGCGTTTGCCGGGGGCTAGGGTTTGAGGAACCCAGACCAACATGGACTAAGCCCGTGGGTTGCCCTGCAGTAGTGGGGCGCGTCTCCCCTAACGGATCAGAGCGAGTGAACGCTACCGTACGGGAAACAACAGCCCCCCCCCTCTGGTCTCCGCGACCGGGGGATTGGATTCTCTCCAGATATCCAAACCACTAGAATCTGACGCCACCCACCCCGAAACCACAGGCTTCGGAGTTGACAATCCCGATTCAGTTAACGCCACCCGTCCCGAAGCCGCAAGCTCCGAAACTGGCAAACTCTGCAAGGAAACACCACTAGGCAACTTACCTTTGGCCCTCCTCCCTCCCCCGCGTACCGCTGTACTCGGGGGAGTTCTGGAAGGCCGAGTCGTCTTGCTAGACAACTCTTCGGAAGAAGCAGGTCTCCTCGACCCAGCTGCTTCTTCTTCCGAATTCATACCTCTGCAATAAAACAGACAATAAAGTATACTTTTCAAATTAAGAAATACTTCAACTGAATGCAGAAACTAAACTAAAGTTTATTTGGGAGATACGCACAACAGAAATTTTTACAGCCTAAACCGTAAAAACAAACACCGAACCCGAAGGCTCGGTGACAAACGGAAACACCCGCAAACACAGAAATATCTACGTGGGGCTGACCGTAAAAGAGAAACAAAAATGCCAAGAAAGGGAATCAAAAATCCCTTGCAATCGGCAAGAGTGACTAATAAAACACAAAGTACTATAATCTAAACGAATATAGATACCTAAAAGTGCTTTAACTATGTGAAAAAGCGCACCTAAAAGATACTATACGACCTGATTTCAGGAGCGCTGTGACTATACGTCCTATCTCGTCGGGGGCGAGCAAGAAAGAGGAAGATGGCCGTAGCGTGTTGGCGCGCGTGAGTGGCGAGGACAATAGGATTACGGGGGGTGCGCACAATATTGTGACGCATGTGTGTTAAATTCTCGAAGGGGTCCCGTAGTCAAGACTACAGGCATAATAGGTAGGTATATATGATTTATTGCAGTAAATTCATATACTTTAACACAGAGTTAACGCCCTTCTGGCTCTCACTAGACAATATTTTGCTGTGAAAAACTGTGTATGAGCCTTCTCATATTACTTCTATGTACATACTTGGTTGGAGTGGAACTTGAAGTACTATGAGTATTTCTAAGTGCTCTCATAAAAAAAAATTCACTAGTTTGCTGATTCAATGGGGAAGAAGAGTTACAAAGGGGGAAGAAGAGTTACAAAGAGGAAAATATGACATAAAGAGATGGAGAATAGGAGAGAAAGGGAGAGAGAGAGAGAGAAAGAGAGAGGGGAATGGAGAATGGGCAATAGCCAATGTGTGATCTTAATAGTTACGTTCATACAGGACTTGTGATTTTGAAACTTTAAGCAAAAACTTTAAAGAATAACTGAGGCCTGAAAAAATTATTTGTGTATAGTTAGCTAACATAAATCATCCCCAGAAAACTTAACACGGACGACATTCAACGGTGATAGCATACAGGAGATATTGATGTTTGAAAATAAAGTACCACTAAAAATTAATATAAATAAGACATTCAGCATCATATAGTTCTACTCTTTAGATACCTCAAAACAAACATAGAATATACCCTCTAAAAAATATAAAGTACCTTCCTTTTTTGAAAGAATATGCATTTAGTGCTGAAACTTTCCCTGAAACTGCCATTTTCAAAGCAGCCTTGCCCTTTTAACTTTGTCATTTGAGGCCAGTACAGATATGATTTTGAATCTTCAGCATGAAAAAAACTTCAATATTTGAGAAGTATGTCAAAGTTCAAACAAGTCATATATTCATTAACACCCTTGCCTATCAGCTCATCTATTTCTTTTTTCTCTTATAAGAGAAGCTTTTCATCTTCCTCCTGCACACATCTTCTCTGACCACTGTCAGATAACTAATTGATGCTCGGGCTAAAAGATTAGCGAATTTGAGAGAGGGGAAGGAACTCGCGTCACGGAAAGGAAATGGAATGTACAACTCGATTTCGAACGAGAACTTTAAGAGAGGCACACTCAAAGAGTGGGTGAGATGGTAATGCGAGAGGTGCTTGTATGTGATGCCAAATTGAACTTCGTTGAATGTTTTCCACCTTCCTTATTCTCTTTCTGTATCTTGTTTCCTTTGAAATTTTCTCTTCTCCCCGCTGTGTTATTGACATCATGCCACATCGGCAAGTACTCCCGATACATTACCGTCCAGGTTGGTGACTTTCTGCACTTGTTTTCTTCTAGTATATTGACTATTCCTCCTGTTATTTCATCAATATATTCACAGCACTAGCACTACACTAGAAAAGTATATAAAATAATATTCTATAGAATGACTCCTCGATCATTATCAGTTGCCTTTAATACAGCTCAGTGTATGACTGGCATACAATACAGTCTCATTAGTGTTTACAAGATGTGCATTAATCAATTTAAATAAAATATATCTCACATTTAATTTTTTGTTGTTGAAAGTTATACATAATGAGGAGGAAAGAAAAGCTAATTTTCATAACAAATTGCAACTTTTAATTGGGCTTTATGCATTTGATTTATTCACTTTGAATATCTTTGCATAATAACAGAATACAAACTTCTGACTTCACAGTTTCATTCGTGCTTTCGTAAACACTTTAAACTAGCACTGAAAGGTATGATAACAAAATTAGGATAGCATTGTTACTGGCTTCAGGTAAATTTTGTAGATACCATTCAAGTAAATTGAATAAGATAACATTACCTAGTGTATTTTGCATGAGTTAGACCATAACGGTAAATGAAATAATTAACATTTTATCACCATGATTAAAACAAATCATTGTTAGGGGGTTCCATATCCCTATATGACATTTAAAGTATGAGCTTCAAATGTTAATCCTCTAAAAACACACCTATCTAACTCACAGTCATTCTCCTTATCCATAGCACATTCATAACATAATGTATGTACTATCAGCTTGTAATTCATTCTTAATCAAATCATTATCATTATTATAATAAGTACTACATATCATCTTTCCTGGTTTGCAGATTTAGTCCCTACTCACTATGCTACCAAAAGACTTGGTGACACAACATTAGCTAAGGCGATATTTGATTCATACTTTATTTGAGATTCAAATAGATGTAGTAATCTCATTTTTCAAATATTCATAACTTTCTTATCCTTTGTCAGATTACTTTCAAACTTTTACAATCCTGTTTCTCTCAGTTTTCTCCTTTCACACAAATCAGCTTTTTGAAAGGGTTGGATTGTCCTAAGAATTTGGTTTGTATATTAAGATATCAGCAATGAGGCAATTATTGTGTTGTAGAACCCATAGAACAATGAGCAATGTGAACATGGTCAGAAGTTTTACAACCAATTCAAAAGCCCCATCATCTTCAGACCAATGTGAAGAGGGCCATCCTCAAGGTGTTGAAAGAACAAAGTCACCTAATACCCAACATACTGACAGGCAAGAAATGGGGATAAAGTATCGCTTGGAGGGCGAATCCACTGATTTCCCTCCCGGTTTACAGCTACCATGAGCTGGGATAAGATTGTTGCTGCATTAAAGGCAAACATGGTCAGGAAACTGGGTTTTAAAGTAAGTTACCTTAATACATCCAGGCTCTGCGATGACCTTGCTATTTCTCACATACTAACAATATCAGCATGTTTATGGAAATATAGATCTTTTGTTTGGATAGTTAACTCCATCAATGTTTTCCTTTCCCTGAAGGATGAACTTGAGTGAGCTTTATGGTATTAGATGAGAGGTCAATTATTATCCCTACATAATCTCTCTGGATTGCTATACAGGTAATAATTTCATTTCTCTAGCTGAATCAATCTCCAAGTAAACCTTGTCCATTTCATTCTCTTATTGTATTATCTGACCATTTGAATATCTCAACAGGCTCAATAACTGCAAGGAGAGTGCTAATCAGAATGACAAAATCTTCTTCAGATATCAATTATAAGCAAAGATGTTATGATGCAGATAAAGAAATCAGTCAACTTACATATCTTCTGACAGAAAATATGATAACATTCACAGATATATGAAAAGTACATCTAACCACTCCTTTATTCATAAATCACTGTATTTATATACCAAAAGATAGCTAATACTATACAATTTAAAAAAAATGATGCAGGGTTGTCGCCTCAATGGAGCCCCAAGGTTTTTTTTTTTAAATGTTTCAAGTAATCATCATAATTCCACTTCTTTCTCTACTCCTTTGGTTTTTGAATATCATCTCTTGTATTGTAAAATTGATGTCATGCATTCATATTTATAGAATTTGAAGTATGCTAAGGTGTCACCCATAAGCCTTTGTTCATAATTCACCTCAAAAGGAAACTATGAAACAATGCAGTATTTAGCCCCATGGTGACAGAATAGTTGTATCTGATTCTTCACAAATGGTTTTATGCAAATTTGGAAATAATGAGAATCCTTTTGAGGGTGGAGATCAGCAGTGCATGACATGAGAAGAATAATCTGGTAAGCTCTGTATTCTGAACCGCATTGTTCGGAATTTTCTAATGCTGTAGGGCTTAAAGGTATCATAGAACGATATACATATATATTATTAATAAAATTGACTGATGGGGGAGTTTGGTGTAAAGGGGATTTTTTTTATTTGCCATAACATAATTTGCACACTATTTTTCCCTTTTCTGTAGGGGTAGGATGCATTTTATCTATATAAACACAGAGAGCACCAAATTACTTATTTTGCAACAAAGTTTTGTTCGGAAGAGAGAACTCATTTTTGTATTATATAACATGGAAAATCTATATATGTATAACTATTGGGGATCTAACGTCCTGAGGTTGGACTTAGGATAAGGTAAGTTTTTCTTGATTATATCAATAGTTTAGGGGTTAACTCAAAATACCTTATCCCACACAAAAGGTAGTTATTATATGATTCTTTTTGCCATAAATGCAAATTTAATCAACTTAATTCTAAACATGTACATGTATTAACATTTAAAATCCATAAATTCTTTCTAAGGTCAGTTTTCGCTGATATAATATATATATATATATATATATATATATATAAAAAAATATATATATATATATATTTCATAAGAATGCATACAGAAATTTCAGATATCTCATGAGAAAATTTCTGAAGAATAAGAATCAAAATCATAATTTGTATGACTACTTTGCAAAGTTATGATTGTTTAAAATGGTAGAAATAATTGCAACCATATAGTTCACTATGATTGAAACAAACCGAGACAGTAACAATTATAAAACAGTACCAGTAAAAAAGCAGTATAGGTCTAAAGACACTAAAATAATTAGTCACTTCAGTGCTGTGTTAACATGCATACATTACGGTTAACCTTGATATGGCAGGCCAAAATGGGAGCCATTTAAAAAGAAATCTATAGGACAGGAATTATTTAAAGGCTAAATTTATCACATTTTCTTCTTCAAATTGGCAACAATATTTTTCTTTTTGTGCTACATGGTTCTAATAAGATGTAATGTCTTGAAAACAATATACATGGTTAGGAACTTTGTTGAAAAGTTGAAAAAATGCCAATTTATATCAACAAACCATGATTTTGAACCTCTCAATATATTGCCAATTTAAGGATTTTAAAGCTTATTCTATTTCTTAAAATTCCTGGCATCAAACGCAATGTGGTAATGCAACAAAAATTGATACAGTGTGTGCAGAAGTTTTTGCTCTTTCTACTCATGCACCTGGTATATTTTTGAGAGCTCTGAATCAAAAGTTATCGAGCCAAACCACAAAACGTGGTCAATTGTCTTGAAAGGGTTAACACAGTTACTCTGCTGCTTTGTTATATATTTTAACCCTTTTGCAAGCATAGGTGGTTTGAATAGGAGTTTACAAAACCTGAGAAGTCAGTCATGAAAGAGTTTTTCTATTAATCTGAATTCTGTAAACCTAGAAACTTTCGTGCACATCTAATATTTGCCAATTTTGTGAGTGGTTTAGACAGATGTTTCATGCCGCAAAATTACTGAATTAGAACTAACACAACACAGAATTTTTGCAATTAGAAAATGTGTCATGTCGCGATCGTTTCTGGTTTTAAAGTAATGAAAAGGCACGATGATAGGGAAAATTTCTTCATGAAATGTAAATTTGGTACGCATGTTTATAAACTTGATTGTACTAGAATGATTAATAATCTTACCTTGCATCCTTCGCATGAATGTATCCCATAGTGAAATCCTGTCGATGTGTCTCCACATACCATGCACTTTATAAGCTCATTCAGTTCATCTGTACATGATGATAATAAAGAGGAGACATTAGCCCATTATACATGTATCATAAAGTGAAGATCATATCAATCTAATTCGCTTTCAAAGACAAAATTGGTAAATCAATACAGAAATCATCCTAAAATTAATGTAAAAAATTATATACCATTAAAATTTATTAACAAATATGGAAACTACAAAGCGACATAAAATAAATGCACGCAAGCACCTATAATACTACAAAAAAAATTGTTTGAAGTGGGCCAGAAGACCTCTGGTCATAAGCTGTAACACCTATCTGGCCATCAGCAGATCAATGCTTTGCACACTCACTGGTACAGTTGTGCAAACAAACAAACAAACAGTGACATTCACAGACTGTGATATAGGTTGGGTCATCACTGCCTATCTGAATTAGTATATGGTATGATCATTATCCAATATTAGTACTATACAAACAGTATCTGGAAAATCTGGCATTATCTTAGACAACTGCATTATTTCAGTTACCCCCTTCCCTCCATGTCCCCCCTTCCCTCCATGTCCCCTTTCATACCCTTTGGAAGGGCATGCAAGGGCAAGGCAGACATATACCATGAAATATGTTATACCATTCAAAAATAGTATATAAATATATACTGCTATGGAACTATGGTCTCCGAGGTGACATGAACCACAACTATTTTCATAAGGGGCACAGACCCCGAAGGAAAATATTTGTCTTCATTGTCACCTAGGGTATCATAGTTTAACCTGTCATCTTGAACTAAAGCCTAAATCTACCTACTGATCTATGCCGTATACAGTATCCATGTATAGTACTATACTAGGTGACACGACGTGCATTGGACGAATGAATTGCGCAGATTCTTTTCATGACGATATAATATTAATTAGGCGAAAAAGTGACTACCCTTGAAGTATAAGTAATATTTATTTTTCACCGTTTCTGGGTGAATTAACATGAAATGACATCTTTTTCATAGATAAGAACGTTCATCTTGAAATTTTCAATGAATTTAGGTAGCTTAATAAGTCAAATGTAGTAGCACAAATACGCCCAGTACAGAAAAGGCATAATTGTTGAAAAATAACTTATATTTGGCAAAGAAGAAAGAAGAAATATAATAGTACGATATAGATCCAGTATACCTCTACAATTTGGATTCATGATAATGAATAATGTCAATCAGATAAGTCAGATTACATTTTCAGATGCACCAACATCACCAACAATAATGCCCTTTCTTGTTCCGGGGTGTGCCTTGCCATTATATTTTGCTAAGCTATAGTATTTATGGTACATATTCATCAAATACTTTGAGCAGCCTGGCGGTGATAGAAATGAAAGTAAAATTTATTCACTTCAGGCATGATCTGTGAGTCAATTTACTGAAGTGGTTGCTAATACAATTATACAAATATACATGTAGTGTTATCAATTTCAAATTGTTCATATTACATCTCCTATTGTGCTTTATCTGTCAATAAAAAAAGCCTTTAGGATAGGCACGAATGCTTCTATTATCCTAAGAAAAAGAAGATCCATTTCCTGTCATATACCCACTATTCCCAACCAAACTAAATAAAATAAAATAAAACTTTGTATAACCTACAAAGATACAATTATGATAGAAGCATCATTTCAAGCAGCATTAAACATTCTGCCAACGTTTAATCCTCTCTTTTGTTGAACCACAATACGACAAAAAGGAGGTAATTCTGACAGATTTTAGAGTATGGTTTTTCTGTTTTTCTTGCTCATGTAAGTATGACAATTCTGTCTTATCACGACAAGTCTTTAACCTTGAACCTGAATAGCAACTAAGAGTGACAAGATAATGAACCGACCTTCAGTTAGCTCTTTTTTCACAAAACACACCCATTTTTCCCCTTTTACCTATACTTCCGCTGTAATAATCATTCTGTATTCTCTTATAGTGGAAGAGGGCCCTCTATGAACTATACTAATATAACTTATACATCAACTCTCTTAGGTGTTGATGATTACTGCAAATTATGGCTGTCATTATCATTGTTATTATCAGCATCATATTCATTACTATCAAATTTAGGACAAAAAAAATTGTATAACATAATGCCATAACAACGAGCAGGATCATCAAACTTTGCAGTAAACCAACACAAATAATTCAGCCCTAACAAGCACATGACATCTGAAATATGAGAAAATTCAATGGGAGATACCTTGATACAGAAAAACGATAACTGATTACATAACATAAACTGGCTTTGAGAGGGACAGGAGACTAAATACTTAAGTATCATTATATGCTGAGGGCAACATAGTCTAATAGCACCACCCTCAGAATTCTCATCTTTTCAGGACTTCACTTTCAAGAAAGATTACTTCTACATTCTCTTACTTTCTATCTCGCTTTCCATTTCTTCTCCTCTCAACTTTCTTTTTTAGGACTAACCACATGGTGAACCGTAAGCCTTCTCAACGTTATCAATACCACCATGCAAACTTCTACCTTCAAAGATCAACCAAACATGTCCATATCTTACATTGTAAGAACATGCCAAAATGTGGAAGGAAGCTTCGGTCTAACGGTAAAATTCCCAATAATTGCTTTGGAACACTATAGTCTTATAATGAATGTCCACCTATAGAAAAACATACAAACTATGTGCTTCCATAAATCTTTTATACACCAAAGAGAAGAAACAAATGTAATATAAAAATATCAATATTTCTATCTACTTTCGAATCACAAACCATAATCAGAAGATAATATTCTCATAAAAATAGTCTCAACTACCATATATCTGTATAAATGTCTGTAATATACCAATCTCTATAAACCAAAACACTATATCAAATCACCACTAAGCATTGCCTAATGCAGTCCAACTGTATACCTGTATTCCTTTGCATTTATCATTCATTATCTCTGAAAACTTTTTGTTTAAAAAATGCTCTCTCGGTTGTGATTTCAGTCACTCAAACAACATTAGATGGTAAGACATATGTTTATATCTCTATATCCTACAACAAAACACATTACATCTCAATCTTTTATACATTCATGCATGTTTCCTCTCTGATTTTTCATAATGTACACAGAGGCTTTGTGCCAAGGTATAATCAATATCATGAATGTATAACTTTTACTATTATTATCATTCCCATATTGTTGCCTTGAAATTTCAACCATATGACACTCAGGTTTCCTCCTAAATTGTTGAACATATGTCTCACATAATCCGGTAAGTGCTTATTCATATAACATATTATATGAGACAAATGAAACAGTATGCATACCATGACATTATTAATGCATAAAGAAAACCACAAAGTAGTATAAATGTATGTGTACATTGGCAATATTTTCATATTGAGAGCATACCACAATACATTCTTTATGCAGAGCTATTTTGCTGGAATGGTACAAAGTGGCAATTATGCTCCTAAATGTACCAAAGAGTGCATGTTCTTCCTCTATTCATTCATATTTATAGGATAAAAAATAAAATATATGCCTATAAAATTCAAGCTTGCCTGAAATCTGTTTAAAATTGTTGGAAATATACATTTTTAGTACTAATAGAATAATAGATATTTAATGTTATGAACCATATCCCACAAGGCTTGAATTTAAAACAGCATGTCTAACATTCACAAAAAAATATGCTGTAAACTGTAACAAGTATGCTCAATACACTCATTCAGGTACTCATGCATATACAGCACAGAGGAGATAATTATAACCATATTTTGTGGCTACAACAGCATATGCCCTTGGGACATTACTAAACTAAACCATAATTCATGCATGCATAGATAATTACCAGGAAATATAAATTGTTTCACTAATGCAATAGATTTTTTTTTTTGACAATAGTTGATAAGAAAATGTACAAAAGTTATCTTTCTCATATTTCCCCAGTTCTGTACTGCATTTATATCTTTGCTATTTTCAAATGTGAACCAGTACTAGATCTATACTGTATAAGCATAGGAAACACTATTGATTTAGGTAAAGCAAACAGTATGTAGATAGCACCTGCTTGACTAGCCCTGGGGCAACAGGATACTCAGCGTAGCATGTAATTCACAATAATCACTCTGTGGTGAAATTGGGCAAGTAAACTCTTTTCCTTGACTACTTTTATATCACTGCGAAATGTGATTGACAAATGCAATCAAATGTCCACTGAGCTGACATGCTTAGTCCTGCACCTGTACATTAAGTACCGTATTATGGCATTAAAAACTTGGGATGAAGGTTATCGCCCAGAACTTCATCTACTAGATCTTCTGAAACAAGAGTAATTCATACTTTGTTTGAGTATTGAATCCAGGGCCTTCAGATTTTATTTTATATCACTGCATCATATAAGCATGAATTCTCTGCTTTACTTCTTCAATTCTGAAAACATTCCCCCCAATTTCATCCACAATTTGCTCACAATTCATGATTTCTAGTTCGTTCCTATCAGAGGTAACGTACACCGACCGTGACGCCCCCTCCCTTGTCAGAAAAAAAGAGAGAGAACAAGGACGAAGTGTTAATATGATAGGCCAATCTGTTATCACATTACCTGCGTGCAAGTAGGTCTTCATCCTCACCACTGCACCGTCGCTGCGGTAGTAACGAGGGATCATCGATCAATGGCTAGGGATGACAATCCTCACAAAACTTATTCCGCACGTGTCCCAGAATCCGCCCGAGGCGCAAGCTTTCCCCCCTTTTCCTCTCCACCTATTCAGAGCTCCCAGGTCATAATCACACACGCCAGAAAGGGAACATTCCTGCTGACACCCAACAAAAGCACTAATGAGTCTCTGGTATAGAGCGAACGGGAAGCAGGATGATGCCACTTCAACATGAACAAGAAGACAACAACCAAAGGGGTAATCTCAGATGGGATGTCTCACCAAAGACTGCTTTTGTTTACTATGCCGAGATATGTCACACACTTATCCACGTGGAACAACGACATGGGGGCCTTGCCTAAGAGCAGACGACAATAACACCAAGGGAGTGATCCATTCCTATTATCAACTGGGAATTAATCCATTTGTTTCACCAAGCTACAGGTACTGGTTGGTATAGAGGCATCCCTCATAGCTCATTGGCGGCTGGCTGCTTACCACTGACAAACGTTGAATGAAAGATCCTTAGAGAATGACCTTGAGAATTCTCAGTATATCCGAGTGTTGATGGACGCAGTCATAGATTAGGGAAAAATCCTGTGTTAGGAAAGTATAGTGTCATAGCCGGTGATGGCGTGAAAAAGAGAGAGGGAGAGAAAAAGGAGATAGAGAATGAGAGTAAGAGAAAGTGCGTTCACGAGAGAGGTAAACTGAAAGAAAGAATGTGAGAGACAGAGAGAGAGAGAGAGAGAGAGAAAGAGAAAGAACGAAATGGTTGAGAGAGAGAGAGGAATAAAGGTGGAGCAATCCAGGGAGGGAGAGTATCATACAAGATAAAGTTCAGTGGCTGACTATCTCCAATATTCATATACCTTGCCACACACTTGCTAAAAAGGATTTAGCGATGAGGTAAGAGAGGGACGAGGGGGGAAGAGAGGCCAAAAGTGTCGTTGGATGACCGATGACTGAAAAGAGGGCTCATAGTACGCTGCCTGCCGCAGCAGACGAGTCGGGCGTACGCTTGGGTAGTTGCGTGGGGAAACTTCACGTGGAGTGTGTTATCAAGTTTGTCTCTCACGACCAACACTGGCATGGCAGTGGCTGGGTTGTTGCACTTGTTATTTCATGTCATTTGGAAGGCCATTCCAGTTCAAGGTTAGGCTTCTTGTTACAAAGTCACAGGCACTTATAGCATCATTTCTTCTTCCTCTTCCATAGCAGTGAGTTTATTTTGAGAATGTCCAGTTCAAATCCAGGGAAATTTAATAGTGGTTAGATCATAGGCTGATATAAATATTACTTTCCATACCATAGTTGGCCTATTATATTCCAGGATCAAGGTTACGCCTACTCACATTTGAAATTGAATCATTCACACAAAAATTCAACAAGAAGCAGGTTTATCTGAATAGTAAATAAAATAGCCCTCATTGATTATAAAATAACTTACCATAATTGTCCAAATACATTTTGTTTTCTAGACCCTCTACATATTCTTTTCCCTAATCCCCCCTCCCCCAGTGTCTCTTAGAAAATTGGTTAATCATTCTAGGTGCTGGATATAATTTATCTCTCACCACTGTTCATAAATTAATTCATGTCTTCCCCCATTCCATATAATTTTTAATTCACATTTTTTAAAGACATAGGAAGGTCATGAATAACACTAATTACACATCTCAGGCAGATAAGAAAACACTCTTCATCCTCTCTGTCCCGGTCTCTCTTTCTCCCTCCCTCCCTCCCACTTTCTTTCCCTCCCTCCTTCCCTCTCTCTTACTATTCAACATTTCTGGGCAAACTATTATTTTTTAAATTGAAAAAAAGAAGAAACATATATCACTCAAAGGATGTATGCATTGAGGTATGTCATATACTGCATTGATAAAAGTACAATATTTCTGATACTTGCTTTTCCAGATGTCTAGAAAATAATATGAAGGGTTAATGTGTACAACAGTATAAAAGTTTGCATTGCAAATTGATAATTCCAACGACTGCCTCCTTAATTTAACTTGAAAAATAAAGGAACCTTTTCAAAGTTTAAGAAAAGGTGAAAATTTAATTCTGTAGCAGTAAAAAGGGAGAAAAATTCTGACTAGAATATTCTAAAATCTGATTATTGCTTTTTTCTCACTGTGAGCTTTCACTATACCAAAACTTTGGTCATTTCCTTCACTCCATCAAATTATACAAAAAATTGACCGTACATGAAACACTGAGTTACTGAAGAAAAAAACAATTACAATTTGTCGAATCTAACACTCTTTTTAACCAATTGTTTGATATAATTATTTAAAAAACATATATTCCCAATTCAACCAAACACTCCATAACTGATATATTCTCTATATTTTATATGAATATAGTGTTAAAAATATACTACGGAAGAAAATGATAAGATAGTCACAAGCAGTAGAGCTTAACCAAATTTTGTCTTTTCATATGTCATTTTCCTTTAACTTTTTGTTTCATTTGGAAATTTTTCTCACTTTATTTGCCTGTGGTCATATCTTCCCTCTCCTTATCTGATTTCAGATCAACAGAGGGAGGTTGTCGCACTTGCTCCGCCGCCGCTTGGGTACCGGCGATAGAATTAGATTGATTTTTTCGGACAGGACGATGAAAACGCTGTCAATCTAAGGAACATAAATGTCTACCGGACAATGGATATGGTACTGTCAGATCTTACGCCAAATCTATTCATGCTTGGCCTTGCTCATTTAACATTTGGTTTCTTGTGGCCTAGAGTACTCCAAAGTTCAATGTTAGAAGTATTGCTTGAAATTATCAACTTGAAATTATCAACTTGATATGGCTTTAAGAATTGCAAGGTTAAAAAGACCAGTGTACAAGATTTTAAGGTGTAGCATGCTGAATGCAAGAATCATAATCTAGCAAAAAGTACAAAATACTTATCTAGAGCACTTCAGACATTATTTTCATTTTATTCTCCAGGATGTTTTGGTAAAAAATGCATCAAATATGAATAACACATACTAATCATAATTCTGGTCTTTCGTTTTTGTATGTTTCCACCCATTCGTATTTTCATGTTTCTTACACTTGCGGAGCTGTCCATAATGAGAGTTTGTCGTTATATCAAGTATCTGGGGGAAATTGCTCATTCCAATAATACCGGTATATAGCAACTAATTCAGAGTTATAGTAATGGCAAGTTGCATCATATGAAATGTAATTGAGTACTCAAAGGAACAAAATTGCTGGTACCAAACATAATCGAAGCAATGCATTTTTCTAATGAATTCCATCAATCATTGTCAATACTGCAAGATAATGATTGCACCTTGATCAACATCAAAGTCGCAATAAAACGAAAGGATCCTATTATGATGCAAACATCTCATGAATAGTAATGACAAAACTAAAAGAATACGAATGAAGAATATAAGAAATAGGGACAGATGTATCATCATCTTAATACTTTGCTCTGATTTATGAATCCATGGAAAATGTTTCATATATTTTCAGAATGAAAGCAAATTTTTATAATCAAGTTTTAATTCAGTAGGAACTTTTACAGCTGGTTTATACAGGGAACAAAACTGCAGAGGGCACACAGCCACGTCTCTTTGCATCTGCCCTTCATGTTATTATATCATTTGCTAAGAGCAACAAGGGTATTAAGTCATATATACAGAGTTAACAGCCTTCTAGCTCTCAACAGATGTATCAAATTTCAAGAAATAGGATGGGTTTAAAATGTAATTAGTACTTTCAAATCTTCAGGTTTACATGAAAAGAGAAAGCATGGCACAAATGAAATTCTTACAATAATATACTGTACAGCTTTAAATGTAACATGTTGAAGATGGTATCATTTTCGTGCAGCATGCCTTTCAAATTGATTTCATCTAAGGCTTAGTATCCAAGATTATAGTTCAATGATGATTGGGGGGGGGGGGGGGTGAGGGAGAGCAGGAGAGAGTGCAACATCCTCACATCGTCAAGGTCAAGTTCCTTATCGAAACCAAGATGGGGTGCCTCTAAACTAATTCACACGATCTGTACGGAGCTCAAAGTAGTCCTCACACTCGCGCTAATTATCTGTCGAGTCTGTCACGTTGTGAATGAACCAACAGCCCTGGAGAACTCGGAGCAAATTGATAAGAGAGGATGATTGAAAGAGAGTTACCTACATTAAGCCATGATAATTGGATAAGAATTATGCATGCTACAACAGTACTACTTTCTGCAGTCACCCAACTTTCTTGGAAGTGAGAAAAGGGCATTTAAGCAGATTGAAGGGAAATGTTTGGTTTCTTGTTACTTCTACAAGAAAAAATTAACTGAAAAGGAATTAATTGAAAAAATATATAAAAGTTTTTTATGAAGTTACCATATTGTCCTATTTTTCCTCCAACTGTATTTAAATATCTTCCAGTATTAATCCAATCAATGTGTCCAATCGGAAAACAAATATTTGAAAATTGCTGCATTTTGTAAGAGGCATTTGAATCCAATAGGAATGTAATGATCTCATAGATGCGAGCGAATTTTATGAAACAAACTTCAGCAACATTTCAAAATGGATTAATTCTATTTTGAAAGATAACAATATGATATGAGCTAATAATTGAATTAATATTGACAATTGACTGGAAACTAATACATTATCATCCCAATCTTGCTAGAAGCAGAACAATCCATTACAACAAACTGAACATATGATTATTTGTCTGAAATCATCTCTAGGGATATAGTTTTTCTCTATAAAATTAATCATTCACTTTACTTTAGTGCAATACATGCATTATTTCAAGATTTCAAACAGCTAGAGATTAAATCAATCACTAGACAATTAAATAATCTTATTCTTCTATAGATAATTCAGATGATATATTCACCCAAGTATAAACTAGAAAATTAACATAGAGATAGTGACTATTCCTTCTCACTTTTGCAAAGGTATTCAGGGGACTTTGGGGTTTCAAGATGTATGGCGAGAAATAATGATTGCTCTATCATTACTTCCACTCCTGTCTATTGCCTTGTCACCATCATATAACATCCTCTGATCTTATCATCATTTCTCTCTCTCTCACTCTCAAAGCGTTCCTCTCACAGCGACAAGTTCATGTACTTTGCACTCGCTGGTGGGGAGCGGATAGATACCTCACAAGAGATAGTAAAGAAATATTGTGACAACTGTGGCATTAAGAGCCATAATATGGTACTGCAGATGAGATACGAACTGCTCAAAGAATCAATTTTACCTGCTGTTTTAAAGAGTGCCCATGCATTGACTTTCCTGGGAGGAAATGTACACTATTCAGATTATGAAGCATTTCTTTTCATAAATAATATAAAATGATACGTAAAATTTATCATTCAAAGGTAGGGTAGACTTTGGGTGGAATTCTCAAATAATAAAGATCACTCAAAAATATAGGCAACATCTATTGCCACTTTATTTTTGAACGTTCAATAATAAATAATTCTTATCAAACTTTGGGTGAATAGGTTCTTGGTTGATAGTTTCAAAACTAGAAGTATGAAATATGACATTAACTCCGCATGCTGACATGGCATTTAAAAACCATTTGATTGGTTTCTAGTAGACACAAGAAAATATAAAAACTTCCATTCTGACCCATTTCTGCTTGGTTAATCCCATGACACCATAAAGTGTAAATCACCACTTGTTCCTTAACTCTTTCATTGCAGAAGGCACATATATGTGACAGATAGACTTGTCATTTTCATTCACCAATTGCTCGACAACATGAAAGGCATATGGTGGTCAATATATATCAACATTTTGAGCATAAATCAAGCAATAAATATATGATTATAATTATATGCTACCATAGAAATTTTAAGATAAAAATTAATTTTTAAAAAGATGTTACCTTATTTAAACATTAAACAATAGTAAACAAATATTAAGCCAAAAAATAATGGACAAAAAAGAAATTCAAATGTATTTTTCAATAATTCTTATGCATAAAGTTGGGTAAGGTAATAATGTTTCGTATCATAAGAAATGGTAATAAATTTCCTACAAGTTTTGTACACAATATTTTGTGTAATAATAGATGGTTAATGAAGTGCAGACATTTGAAAAGCAAGCATTGATCATATTTTGGTAAAATTTTGAAGAGAGCTAAACCCCTTGGCAAAGTAAGAGTTAATAAAAGAAGAGAAAAAGAAGTAATGTCTGAATTCACTTACTCTATTGCATGTTCCACTCTGTTAATTTCTTTTATGAAAGAATGAAAGAGTTGCTGAAAGTCCTTGAAAGAGCTTCACATAGTTTAAAGGGAAAGATAATTGTACACATTGAATATCGCTATTTCTTTTTGTGAGATGTTTTCCTCAAAATATCTTGTTGATTCTATGATTTCTGCTGCTCCTGCAACCTACACTATGAGCCCTCTGACCACTTAATACTAGAATTATTGCTCTCATTACTAGACTACCATAAATGATGCTATACAGAGCACTGCACAGTGACAAATGCCATTAGTTTTTGCATTTGTATGGGCTAGTAAAAAGAAATTTCTAATAAGGAAAATTAATGCTTTATGATTACACTATTCTATAATTACAAAAGTCAACCACTGATAGCATTGTAATGGCAACAATGCATATTACATCAGAGATATATTGCAATATAAAACAGAAGTAGGGTACTTTCAAAAGTGGAGGGCTAAGATATACAATGTAGACAAAATAAAAGGGAGAAAAAAAGGCCCTTTGAGCTTCTTTATCTATGCCTTATCATGCAAAACCAATTCAACAGATAATATTGTATATCAAATTCCCATTTCCAAGGTGAGCTTACTGTCAGTAATAGTAAATTTTCCTTCTGTGACGAACTAAGAAAAGGTTTGAAATATCTAATCACACAGGTAGCATAAGTCATAGTACATTTAATTCTTGTCCATATCTACAACATGCACAGAGAAAAAGTGACCTACATGTCACTATAGATATCAATACAAAAAATGATGTGAGCTTCTATGTTTTATGTTCCATAACCTAAGCTGGTAATCAATGGAGACAGGCTTTGAAAGCTCAAAATAGTGACAAACATATTCCATGTCTAAATGCCCATTCCTCTAAACTATACTATACCATAGTGACCCACATGTCAATATGGATAACTGTAAGAATGATGATTTGAGATGTGAAAATGTGACATTTATTTCGCAGAGGTTATACTTAAAGGGAAATCCTACCTTAATGGCAAGCTGTTCTGAAAGAAAGAGGATAAATCAGAGAAGCAGATTGGTGAAAGTTTGAATGAGACAAGCACTAATAAAGAGTATGACAAACGGGAGAATTGACCGCTAATATATCACAATCGATTCACCAAATTGCGAATCAGAGCTTCGCATAGATCTCATTTTTCAAATATCCACCAGTTTCTTATTCCTTGTCTGATTTCTTTAAAACTTTCACCATCCTGTATTTTTCCTGCTTTCACACAAATCATCTTATTACCAAGGTTGGATTGCCCTTTGAATTATAACATAGGATTCGTAACTTTTACATCATCACCCACTAACAGCAAAGTCTGAACTTTGCTAACCATTAGGTTAGTATCATTAGCATAAACACAATAAACACATTAAAAAAAAATATATGACTGTATTCACATAAAAAGATGGACATAGGAAGACACAAATGAATCAGCTTTTCCATTTTTAGTATCTTTACCAATAAAAAAAAAATAAATAAACAAACTAGGCAACCAGGTATGATTTTTATAACATGGTTATATTACTTTCAATATTCCATCCATTTTTTATTACAATGCATGTTTCAAACACTTTTGCCTTGAAAATTTTCCCACTCTAAACGCCGTTAAAAATATTCAACTCTAAACTAAAACAGTGAACTTTTTCTTAAAATTTGAGTTGCCACAACCATATTATGATCACTATCCATATGAGCTTAAAAACAAGAAAGTGAGAAAAATTGCTCCTTTACCCAGAAGACGTTAAATTGAATGTAGAAAAATCACGGTTGTCTCTATCATTCATTTATCTGAACTGAATGCTGACAAATAGATGGCCAACTTAATGAAAATGGAGGCCGAGATAACATAATTCCATAAGAGAGTGAGAAATCAAGTATTCTCTGAATTCCAATGACCTTGTAATGGATATACATCAAATGCAAGTTGACTAGAGAGGGGAGGCACAAAGGAACTTCCTATGTCAATGAAAGCAGAATAAAGTCTTGTTGTCATATGCCCTCTTGCTTAGTCATTTCTAATATCAATAAGTGAATCTGCTGAAGTATAGGAACTTTCAAATCATGAGTATATACTTTTTTTGCATGAAAAAAGGATGAAGAAAGATGACAATGCATTGCAACAGCGACAGAGACAAAGACAGAGAGATAGAGAGATAAATGAATGGATAGATAGATAGATAGATAAATTGATAGACAGATGAGAGAAAAGGAGCAAGGAGAATCAAACAAGCTGAAATGACCATTTTTGTAGGTATATGGCATGCCATGTGAGGATGCTTTACTTCAAATTTCTTTTTTTTTAATAGAGAAGTGTAAAACTTTGCTGGTCAGAAGTGAGGTGAATTATTACACATTTTCTTCATGTCACATAATGGAAGATGCAAAGATTTTCATTAAAGCATTAAAATATGAATGTGTGGATTACATATCTTGAAAATCAAACAGTTTTTAAAAGCTAGTAAATTGATACTTTCATTACATTACTAAACATTCACAGATTTCTCAAAGCTGCTGTAAAACCTACAAAAAACAATACATGTAACGTGTCTGTGCAGAAATGAGAGAAACACTTCCTCTCTTGAATACATGCCTTCACATATATTATTTTCTATAATTAATGCATAGACTGAGATAATTAATCAAACTTTGACAATGATTGCAAAAAATGAATCCCTTGGTCTATTGGAGCGTATCTTTTATTTTTGAGTAATTTGAATTGGGCTGACTCATTCTTGCTGAGCTTAGCTAGACACACACAGATATTTCTTTGATTCGCATGACTGCCAGAGAAGAAAAAAATATATGAAGGGTGACAGAGAAATGGTTTCATATTAAATGCAACAGCTTACCCTATGTTGTAAGTGGGGTGTGCATATCCTTAAGCACATACCATGGAAGAAGAAAAAGGGGGAGAAAAAGACATCTTGACATTTTCCCAACCAATCAGCTGAGATTTTGCGCTAACCAATCTTTTAGGATGCTATCGGTTCGGTACTGCCTGACACATGATGTTGTGTTTAGAGGGCAGGGAATTCGGTACGAGATGTAATTTGCTGGCCAAATATTTGTGCTATGAGTTACAGACGACTCGTCAACGCAAACGCTTACAGCGCTGGCTGGCTGGACACGGAATGGCACGAGAAAGTGGATACAAAACCAACATGGAGGGTGTTGGGGATGGGAAAAATAGAAATGAAAAAAAGAAAACATGGTTCAAGCAGATTGTGGATAGGAGGAGAAAAGAGATATAATTGAGGGAAGGAGGAAGAGGGAGAGAGAGAGACAGAGAGAGAGAGAGAGAGAGGGGGGGGGGGGGGGGGGAGGGGGAGGGGGGAGGGGGTGTGAATAGTTTTAGAAATGAGAGCTCCTTTGGAAGTCACCATCAATTAGCAGAAAATGTGTCTATTTACAATGCGGATAGGGTTATAGTGGGTTGTGCATAAGGGCAAGTGATGTGACCAGTATGTGAAAAAAAATATATCTAAAAGACCAGGAAGAGGTGTTTAATGTTGAAGGATGCATGGGTTAAAAAAAGAGAATGTGGTCTTGCATTGTCTGCATCACATGAATGGCAGAGGAGTAAGTGTAGACCATTTCAGAATCAACAATTCCAAAATGACCCGAGGACTAGGATTAGTTCACTATCAATTTCAAAATGTGTACAGAATTTTTGCAAAAAAATTCCAATGAAGTTGTGTGAAAACATCAGTTATAAAAGTGTAGAGCAATTTTACAAACTGTAGCCATGATATACAAAAGAAAATTTTTAACTTGTACTGGCCCAAATTGACGAAAGAGGTTTATCTTAAACCATGGTCTAAACCTTAAACCATGGTCTAAACCATGGTTTAAACCTCCGTCGTGGACTAAAATAAGTGTAATTAAATAAGCATATTTAATTATCCACCCGGTGCTTATGGAGGTTTAAACCACTGGTGAGATAAACCTCTTTTGTGAATTTGGGCCACAATTGGTTTTGATCAAGACTAAACAGTCACCGCTGTGAGGATGTTGGTATACTTCATATCATACAATCTACAAAAACAAACAGATGTGGTAAGCCACAAGAAACGACATCCTCATTTAGCCTCTCCCCATGTGCTTAAGGACGCATCATGATAGCACCTTAAGAAAGCTCAAGGATACATGTACTAAGGACAAGAATACCTTGTACACATTCATTTTTGTTTTCTGCATTTTAATGGGCCATAAAACCATCTATATCTCTACCACTGGATAAAGCAACGCCCTCTATACAATTGATGCAACTGGTCGCCATGTTGGGGCTCAAAGGAAAACACCGCCGATGTTCTATTTCAATATAAATTTATACATATTTAGAATCACATAATTCAGCACTGTAAACTCTTTTCCACAAATTAACTGTACAAACAGGCAAAACAAGTTTATTCTTACAAACTGCACAAGTGATTCAATATGGCAATAAGTAAAATGTCTTTTTTATCAAAAATCAAATCATGTATTTTGCATAGGAGTAGACTGGGATCATAATCAGTACACACCCACATACTGTGTTTGAGTATAATATTGGTTTGTTTATGTTTACTGCAAATAAATCAATAAATTAAGGAGAGAGAAGGGGGGGGGGGGTAAATGAATGATAAAGAGAATAAGGTATAGTAGGCCTAACGAAGGAGAAATAAGCTGGAGGAGACTATAGATAAGTTCACAGGAAGGGAGCTAAACTTTAAGTTTCACTTGTAGTTTCAAAACTTTAAGTTTACTTGTAGTTATCTTGTTGTATCAGACCATATGAACTGACTCGTAGTTTCGAAACTTTAAGCTTACTTGTAGTTCTAGAACCACAAGTGAGCTTGTGGTTCTAGAACCACAAGTGAGCTTGTGGTTTAAGGCTGAAACCAGGAGCAGTGTGTGGTCCTCCATCACAGTTTCAGACCAAGTGAAGGGAATGAACCTTAAAGCTATGTTCATATGGGGACTTGTGGTTTCGAAACTTTAAGTTAGCGAAATTTTAAGTTAACGAAACCACGACTCCCTAACCGCAACGAGGGTTCACAAGAGCCTTAAACAACGAGCTGAAACTACATGCCGAGCGATCGTTGTGGTTAACCTCGGAAGTAAATACTACCGATTGTGTGTACAGTACACATACAGATCCTTCGTTCATAATTTGTGCAAAGGGTATGACCCGGAAGTTTAATATGAACAGCAAGGTCAACTACAAGCTTGCGTTCACATGGCCTGAAACTGCGCCGGAGGACACCCACTGCTCTTGGTTTCGGCCTTAACCACAAACTCGCTTGTGGTTCTAGAACTACAAGTAAACTTAAAGTTCCGAAACTACGAGTCCGTTCATACAGTCTTAAACTACAAGATAACTACAAGTTAACTTAAATTTTTGAAACTACACGCTACACTTAACCTTTAGCTCCCATCGCGTGAACGTAACTTAAGTTTTCGCAAGCTTTATTTAGCGATGACTTCGCTGTTCATGTTAGACTTCCGGGTCATACCCTTCGCGCAAATTATGAACACAGGGTCTGTATGTGTACTGTACCACATAGAGTTCAGTGGCACTGTACACACAATCAGTAGTATCTACTTCCGGGGTTAACCACACCGATTGCTCGGCTTGTAGTTTCAGGGAGTCGTTGTTTCATTAACTTAAATTTTTGCTAACTTAAAATTTAGAAACCACAAGTCACAAATGAACATAGCTTATAGTATTTTAAGGATATTCTATCAGATAGAGAGAAAGATAAGTTATAATGTAAGAAGGCCATCTGAGAAAGATGTGACTCAAGAGGACTTAGGAAGCCAAAGTGAAAGAGAGAAGGATGGGAGGGGGTATGAAACTTTTTGCGGAGAAAGACTTAAGTAAAAAGTACCTGAGATGAACTAGGCTGGTTCAATAAAGACGAAGGAAGAGAGACTGGGGATAAAATGAAGAAGGACAAGGAGATACTACTGATAACCTTATAATGAAAGAGAAACTGAAGGAAGGAAAGATTGATAGGGCTATAATGAAGGTTAAAGTTGAGATAAATAAGAAAAAGTTGTGATAAAGGAAACGCATAAAGAGAGAAGGATTAATGAAGGAGAAAGCAAGGATTAAAATGGAGAGGGAGAGGGAGAATCATAGAGAAAGGCAGAATAAGGAGAAAATTAAGCGATACTACTTGCCAAATGACAAAGCATGTCAATACGCACATGAAACACGTTCAGGAGGAGACTGAATAACAACATTTCAAAAAAAAAATTAACATTGAAAGTCATTTATGTGGAATAATTCAATTTTATCCATGCGCTTTCTCTGTGCTTACACATCTTGTAGGGCTCCCACTTTTGGTTGTGCGGTCGCATCAACTGTTCGCATAGAGCCATGCGTAAAATGCTATATCCATGTGGTAGAGTAATATGTAATGGACTGATTGCAAAAATTTTGAATTCTCGTAGAAGGGATATTGTTCTTTAACTCTTTAATTGCCATAGATCAAAACCCCGGACTACCCACCTTGTTTGGTGTATATTATACATGCACACTTAACCCTTTCAGGACAGAAAATTTTTCAGGGCTAAATTGATCATATTTTGTTCTTCATATTGGCAACAGTAATGTTTTTCTTTTAATGCTACATGGTTCTAATAAAATGTAATGTCTTTGAAAACAACATACATGGTCAGGAATTTTGACGAAACATTGAAAAAGTTGCCAATTTTGATAAAAAACAATGATTTTGAAACTCTCAATGTGTTGCCAATTTAAGGATCTCAAAACTTATTCTCGTTTTTTTAAATTCCTGGCATCAAACGCAATATGGTCATGCAACAAAAATGGACACGGTGTGTGCAGAAATTTTTGCTCTTTCTACTCATGCATCTGGTATATTTTTTAGAGCTTTGAATCGAAAGTTATTGAGCCAAACCACAAAATGTGGTCAATTGTCTTGAAAGGGTTAACATGTGCCAAAAGTCAACTGTGGCAGTCCCATATTTGTTCCAATTGTCGACCAACACCGGAAAAAAGTTAACAACATATTTTCAAAATTAGAATGATTGCAGTGTGGATTCTCCCCATTGTGAAAGCTTGACATTTAAAAGGTAGTTTTTCTTAGAAATGAGTTTTATCTCTTATGAAAAGAAAATTATAGCCAAGCTCAAGTTGAAGATTAATAGTATAGCAGGAAGTTAGACAGCCCTAGTCCCCACAAATACATTGTCAATGGGGACATGCATGCCATGTCATTCACAAGAAGACATTTCACAAGGATGGCTCTATGTTATGCACCATGTGTTTCTCTCTTAGGGTGGGGCAATATATTACAACCTGTTGATAATGATCTCTGGGAGACAGTAATACATATTCCAATGCACTTTCATGTGAAAGAAAAGTTAGATTTATCATGAATGAGAGAGAGAGAGAGAGAGAGAGAGAGAGGGGGAGAGGGAGGGAGAGGGAGGGAGAGAGAGGGAGAGAGAGAGAAGGGGGAGGAGCAGAAACAGGCAGAAGGTGAGAGAGACATTCAGAGACAAACGGTGAGATAGAAAAAGAGGCAGACAATAGGGGATGCAGGGGACTGAATTAGAGATGGTGGTCACACAATAATAAAGCTAGAAAGGTATAATTCATATAGGCAGCCAATATTATAAAAAAAGCAATAGCACATTGAAAGTAAAACAGAAATATAATTTTTCATTATCATCTTAGTATTATCATCATTATTATCAATATTATCAGAAGAAGAGACATAGAAAGAGATAGAGAGAGGGAGGGGGGAATGGAGAGAAAGACAGAGACAGATAGACACATATACAGAGAAAAGGTGAGAGAGATGAATAGAGTAAGTAAGAGAGAGAGAGAGAGCAGCGAGAATTTCCAGTCAACAAGACGATATGACTTTCCAAAAAGTGCAATATCATAGGATGAAAGCTAAAAGGGTGTTAACTCATGCTATAGCACAGAGTTTGGCTCTTAATAGATGATATGTACATTTACATTTCTTTTTTTTTTTTTCTTTACTTGATTTGAATACATTTTGAATTCCCCAATTGCCATATTTGTTTTTTTGTGTTTAACAAGATCTTGTCAAAGATACCTGGTCAAACAAGCATGCATGGTCAAGATCAACAAGGGGAAATATTGTGAAGACATTACCCTCATCTGACTTGCTCTCTTTCTACTTCTAGAGTTGTTGCTCTCCCTATCATCTTCCACTTCCGTGCACCCTCTCTATCTCTCTCTCTCTCTCTGTTTCTTTCTCTGCCTATCTAAACCCATCTGTTGTTTTTTTCACTGTGTATCAACAGTCAGAGCTAAGACACATTACTTCGGACTGAATGTAACTGATATATCAATTATTACTGTGAAAATTTGGCCCTGAGCTTAGAATATAAATATTTGACTCAATACATACCTCTTACCATAACAATGGCATTAAAATACATATTTTCGCTTGAGTGGTGCAGAAAAGAACGAGCTTCTGTTCTCAATGAATGTGCCTTGCCCTTTTTTATAATGTGCCTTTCAGTTCATCGTAAATAAAGGTCATTTCAACCATTTGCACAGATCGCAATTTTCTATATTCTATGTATTACAATACATGTGGCAAATGCTTGTAATAATAATAATTTGTAAAGTGCAGAAATTATGCATATATATTCTACTGGGCTGCAAGAGTTCCTGATGTGCTTATAACTACAAAATGGAAAGATGTTTTTTACGTTCTGATTTGAAAGCATTTGAAAAGGGGGTTTTGTCATTTCTAACAGTAAGTCAGTGTAAATTTATGCTTGTCTTACTTTCATAAAGATGCTATGCATGCATAACAGTAACTCAAAATTAAATTTATTGCAAATGTTTTTCTATATTGTTTCTCCTCCAGTGATCAATGGGGTAAGAAATATGAAGATTCGAGAGGAGTATGTACCAAATTTGGGGGCACGATAATAAGAAGTACTCTTCCCCAACATGAGAATATTATTTCCATCTGCTTTTCAGACACTGACTAAGCTGATATTCATTTTCAACTACAACAAATCATATCAAATATTTAACAATTGTTTTACTCTTCTTCTTTCTATTCTCTCTCTCTCTCTCTCTCTCTCTCTCTCTCTCTCTCTCTCTCTCTCTCTCTCTCTCTCTATCTCTCTCTCTCTCTCTCTCTCTCTCTCTCTCTCTCTCTCTCTTTCAGGTCATCTCTTCTAAAGAGGTCATCCTTAGAATAGAGAAATGTTTTCCTTGTGAATTTCTCACTGTCCTGGTTTGGCCTGGTCTGAAGGGAGAAAGTATGAGAGGAATTAACCCACAGGTATGTGACACAGAGATTTGGGCATCTTTCTTCACCTTCAAACTTCTGGGTCTCCCAGTATAGGATGAGTATTCCTAGTCTGGCATTCACAAATATACATCTATTTCTTCTCACCTTCTTCCATTCTCTGTTATTACTTCTCCTCTTGCTGTCCATCAGAGCCCCCCCCCCCCTTTCTCCACCCTACAGGAGGGCAAGGGCTGCATGTACCCATATCAGATGGAAAAGGGGGAAAAGGAAAAAAAGAAAAGGAACAAAAAGAGAAAGTGGGTGAAAGAAAGGGACCCACTCAATCCCCACTGCTCCGTCTCCGCCCCCCCCCCCCCCCTCCGCCCCGGATGAATCCAGTACATGCCCCCTAAATGGCTGGAGCCACACTATGTCACTGTCATCCTCCAACCTTTCTTCTGCTAGTGAACTCAAAAGGAGGTGTAAATGAAGTCAGCAGTCTCCCTCTTTGCAATCTTGCAAAACACTTTCATTATTCATGCTCACAGACAACGTTTTATACAAGTTATCTCTAGCATAACTATGAACAAACAATATGAGAAAAACAATCATGCAATAAAGATCCCTAGAACGATGCATGTGGGGAACAAAAAAACATGCATTTTCAGAGATTTTGTTTTGGGAGAGGAGGAGGGCAACAAGATGATATATTGAAAATTTCAATAGGATACATTGCTGAGAGGATATAACTGTTTCTTGTGGCGAGGCTACCATGACAGAAACAATTGAACCCCCTTCACTGATCACCTTGACCCTTGACCTTTGATAAATTAACGCTCAGACATATCCCATCACTCCTTGCTGGGTATCACATGACCTACCTCCTGTTCCCAACTGACAAGTCTACATTCTTGCATCTATATTAACATTGCACTTGTATTCAATTACCACTAAGGTGTGGGATCTTGTTGGACAAGAATTTGCACGCCGTCTTTCGAATTCTTTCAAATGAACAATTGGAATAATTCATTTCTTTTTTCAAAGAAACAAAGTATCTGAAACTTTTAAATTATTTCAATTTCCTACAGTGTTCATGACAAAATTCCTCATAAAATTTCAGAACCTGTTTCATGGAATTATCATACATAACTATGAACTACAAAAGTCCTTCCAATGGTAAATATTAACATTAAGGCCATGTTCCACTATGCTGTTCTCGCCAGGATTGGCATTTTTTCCATATCAGGCAGGATCAAACTGCTATATCAGTCTCATATAGCAGAACCAAATGGCTGCATCCCTTTTATAGCGGCAAGAGCGGAATTCAGGTGAAAATAAGTCTGAGTTAGCACAGGAACAGCACAGCTAAAACAGGAACAGCATAATCAAAGCGGGAACACAAGTGCTGAGTCCGTTGTAGGACCAGGCCTTAATTTCATAAGAGAGTGGAGCACATACATGTAGTACATGTAGTAAGAGCTGGGTTACATCGGGAAAATCGTCCTTTGATCAGGGTGGAGGGGTGAAACAGGGCCATTCTCAGTCACATGTGTGACCAAAATCCTGAAAAATTGTTCATTTAAAACTAATTTTCCAGTATTTGTCGCGTAGAAGAAGTCTCTAATTTTGGATATTTAACAATCTTACCCCCAACAGATGGAGGGTAATTATTTTAAATGAGAGCACATCAATTTCTTTCAGAGGTGAAGTCTAGGTCGGTCACGTGTGACACACGAAAAAGGGTCTGTCTTGTTGGTATTCAAACCTACTTTTCCGTATTTCCCTTGGAGTGCAAGTTTTCACTTATCATTACTGTATGGTGGGATTGCTCCGAACAGTTTGAAAGCAATTTCCCATAAATTTAGTGAGCTTTCTTTTCTTTTTGGAGGTGAAAATTGGGTCGGACACGTCTGTGACCACTCAAAAAAGCCATTTTTAAATGTCTCTGTAAAACATTATGGTTGGGTAATGACTTTTTCTTGACAAGGAAAAGGAAATCTTTTTCATATAAGAAACTGATAATATAAAAAAATCAATAAAATGTAGTCTGATTTTCTGGCAATGAGGCAAAATTTGATGGTCACGTGTGGGACCGAAAGTTGCACTGTACAAAGAATGGCCCAGCAGCAGAACCATATCGGTGTTTAGTTTACATCCCGTTTTGGTGCTGCTGTTACTATGCTTAGAAAGACCTACTATGCTCATCCCACTGTGTTTACGCTGTCATTACATTCTTCCCACTTGCCTTATGATTCAAAGAGAGGAAATTCTTATCGGGACTACCATCTATGCTTTCCTTATAAGCTGGTCCATAAAGTATCTGTACAATATAATTCAGATAATAATCTTTAATTTTTGTGCACTTTGGTCCGCATCATGCAGTGCAGTATCATGGGCGATGCCTTGTTGGTGCTGGATGGGCCAGTAAAGCAAGGCTACCCATAAAACTGTCTGGTAAGATTATGGCACACCTTAGCTCAACAAAGCATGATGACCGAGGACCATATTCAGTACTAGTAACATCAATAAGATAAAAATTCTCTAAAATCTAAGGATATAATGATCTTTGAAACTAATAAAGGAACATCCTCACAATTTTGTGCAACTTTGTACAAGCTAAGTGAATTCCTGTCATTGGTCAAAATGATTTCAGACAAAATGGGTGGAGAGAGGCATTAACATCACAGTATTAGGTTGTATTTGGAAAAAGATCCTGGAAAAAAATATTCAAGAGTAACTCCACAAGCACAAAGACATCCTGATATTATTTTTTTTTCTCTCCTTTTATCTGTACCTCCCCTCTTGTTCTCTCTCTCTCTCTCTCTCTAGACCTTCATGAACTTGTTGATGATGAACCCATCCTGCTCGGAGGGATTATTCCTGGTCGTGAAATTCAAACCATTCTCTAGCTGATAGGCTTGGCAACACAAATCGCTAGTATCATTCATCTTAAAGAAAGGAGTTGTGTTTCCAGGTGCCCCTCTCTCAATCTCTATCTTACCTATCCAGCGGGAATGGGCAGTGCGCTAATTAATAGATTTTTGCCCAAACTCTGTATATCAGACATTTCTTTCAGAAAATATGGCACTAGGTGATAGAGCTGAACAGGATTGAATAGGTAAAAGCCATGGTCATCTGTATCCTTTGCATTCAAAATTACTTATCTTATAAAGAAAATTGACTTTCTGGAATGAACTATTCCCCCGGTCTTTGTGCATACTACCAAATGAAATAACAGATTCCTTTCCCAACAAAATTTTCCATGGAAAGGCTGGATAATTGAAATTTCTTACGTAAAAATGACAAATACAAACCAGGGAGAAAACAATGATGTATCCTTATCCCTAAATATGTATCAATGTATCAATATCTCAGCATTATTGAAATATTCACACAACAAATTAAAAGATGATTATGTATGAAAGGTCATCTAGAAAATACTGCTGCCATGTGACACCAGGATAAAATCTAGCCAGCCTGATCATTACACCAACAGAAAGATCAGTGCCACAAGAGTATCTCTGACATGTATGATCAGTACCTCAGATTCATTTCCTACTTGTTGTGATGGTTACCCTTACTGTTAATGCCAACCAGATGATCCTGTGAATTTTCCCCCAACATCTTTTACTGATCTTTCTACCTATCTGATCCTCACATTAGCCTTTCTCTTGATCATAAGTTATTAGGACAACTTGCAAGACCAAGAGCAAGCAGGACCAAGACCAAAACAAAGTAGGACTGAAAGTATTTACCTCTACATGAATGTTCTAATGCTCCTGTGATGATATGAACCTTGTCAAAGGGTGCAGAAATAGAATGATGCTATTATTGAAACTTCTTCTAGGACTAACTAATAGGCTTTTTACCATTGTAAAACTTTGCTTAATCCCGTACTATCGGTGGGGCTAAATGAGGATTTAGCCTCACCTATAGTACGGGACTATAAACTTAGCCCACATTCTTTTCACATTGCATTAACCAAAGTGGGCTAAAAAGTGGGCTAACTCCACGATAGTACAGGATTATTTTAGCCCTAGAAAAAAGCAGGGTTAGCCCATCAACAAGTGGTGCTATATCTAAAAAGGTGGGACTAACTGCAAATGAGAACAGAAAAAAATAGTCCGGGGTCAAAAAAATCAAGTGTAAAAATATTAAAAATATTAAATCTTGTTTGCTAGCCCAGTTCATATGATAAAGGTATCAGAACAGAGCTGTGGATAAATGAACATTCCGTCAGCAGCTGATATAACTTTAAACGATAGACACACTGGGGAAGAAAAGTGCAGTATGCTGGTGAATAGCATTGACTCGTTTGGCATCAAACTGGGAGTTCAATTCAGTGTAAACATTTTCTTTTGATTAATCATATTCCTTCCTTTGTCATTTCCCATTATGCAAGCATGTGTTGCCTCTATTGTACAATAGTTTATTCCTGTGTGCTTTTAGCCATGAATTTATAATCTAATGATGCTGGTTCCCCTTCTCATAATTGATGAACAAACAAAAAAAGACTGCTATTAATGTGAGCGGTACGAATCAGAAGAAAAATGAACGTGCAGAGCACTTTGTTTCCGTAAAAGCAAACTTCACACACTTTGAATAAGGTTGGAAAATAGCGAACAAGAAAACATGGGGTGAAACATAGAACGCTAGACAAAAAATTAATGCTAGGATATTATATTATGTATTTAGAAAATAGAATAAAGTCATCTTATGCTGTGGTTATGCCACATGCTATTCCAGTATCCACGTTCTACTGAGCACAGCATGGTGTAAGGCTCATAAAGCATGCAGTCACATAAAAATCACATTTGGATTCCACCACAAATCTGTCATTCACTGCAAACAAACTGCGCTGCACAACCATTGGCTTTGTGCCACAATAGGAAAGAATAACTCGTTTACACAGAGATAACGAGGAGATCTATGGTGGGTTCCAATTCAGTTTGAGTAAGCACTGTACAGAAAGAAGAGTGAATAGATATGAAGAGATACAAAAGCAATGAACTTGCCAAACATGGTTGTCCAGATCCAATCACTACAATATCCAATCACATCATCTGGGCTAACGTGAGCAGGTCCAGAACTTGTACGGTCCTAGGTAATGGAGGCCTGGTCTAGGGACGATTGCTTTTGGTCTCTCCCTTAGACGCATTTGGACTGGTACTAAATTCGTATATAATAGATCTCTAATTTTGTATCCCTTTTGTTGTATACTTTTGTGTGTGTGTGTCTCTGCAATAATAAAAGCAAAGTCGTTCTTGGTCGGCTTGTGCTGTGCTTTTGTGTGGAATAAATAGTTATGCTCTGGAGTGAAATAACTATACAAACTGGTTTTGATAGTGACATCATGTGACCCCTTATTCCCCCTTTTGTAACCAATCTTTATTGCAGCCTAGGGAAAGCTCCCTCCAAAAGAATTGGGTCAATAGTTTGAAAAGACCACAGACAGGACATGGCAAGTCAGCAGTGGACTCATAAAATTACAGTTGCTTTCTTCTTTAAGAACCTCTAAACTGCTGTTCTCTCAGCCCTCCCTCTACATCCCATATGCGAGTTTATTTAGACAGAGATGGAGCAAAGTCCCCCCAAACAGGGCAAAGAGCGCCATTACTGCACCAAGATATCGGTCAAGGATGCAACGCTTGTTTGCATGTTTATGTTAAACTAGTTCTCAGCATACATTTTGGCGATGATATGATTGCAAGTCCTAATCTCAAAAGAATTCAATTCTGGTTCATCATGATGTTAATATTTGTAAAGATTTACACCTCGTTGTCATAGGCCGTGCCAGATTTCTACCATAAACTAGGCCAGACTTCCAAACACACATTCACCCAACACACACACACACACACACAAGCATGCACAATAAATAGGGAGGATGGTGACCTACATTAATCAATGCTGAACCTGCAGCATGACGACTATTATGTTGTATGTGAGAAAAAAAAAGAAGAAAGAACTGGATATCGATTATTTACGTCTGCTCTTAGAACTACAGCTTTTCCCCTAGGTATTTTGATATCAAAGCTAACAGGTCACTATTGTGCACTAGATGTGTTTAGAAAGCAGAGGGATATGAAGCCTTACTAATGGTAATCCCCAGTGGAATGAATAGTGTGAATAAAGAGCAAGTGATAGTGACATCCAAGTCAGCCAGACACACATCATTGTAAAAGTTCATGAACAAAAGAAGTTCAAACTTCAGAGACAACTACAAACTTAACCCCTTCCATGCCACCAGATTATTGAGAAATTGTCAAAAATGAACTTTCAAGAGCTAAATATCAACTTTCAATGATTTTTTTTTTTCTTCAGCAAACTGGGCAAAGATATATTGCATAGGAATAAACATTATATTGGAGGCACAGGTTTCTGTATGAGGAAGAATTTTCAAGTCATTCTGAGCCTAAACAAAATGTTCAACACTCACATTTTTGGGCGGGATTTGCCGCCCACGGCATGGTAGGGGTTAACAAGGGAAAACAAGGGAAAACATGGGGGAAAAAAGAACATCAATTATGCTTTGCTATGAGTTCAATATATCTTACCAATAACCCTCAAGATAAAATATTTTACCGGTGTAATGACTTAGGCAAATAAATTTAATTAATTTAAAAGATACAGTTAAAGAACAAAGAAAATAAGAATAAATGTTTCTGGAATTCCTGAGGTCGTAAAATCTGCCATTCTGATGACAGAACTCACCAACTAAATGGACAAAATTAATGCATATAGCAAAAAATCATGACCTTTAGGTAGTGTAGCAAAACTGGGTGGCAAAGACGGGTCCGGAACGCAAACGGCGAAATATTTAGTAATAGTTTTGAAAGAAAAAAGTTGTATTTTGACAGTTTTTGTAATATTAAGCCTAAACAAAGATAGTAAAGGTGTTAACCCATTCCGTTGGTTAATGATGCATTTCTAAATACAATTATGATTTTCAACAATATGCATTTTGCGTTCCAGATGACGCGTCTCTTAGTGCCACTATATTTCGATAAGCTACCTAATATCCAACTCTAGATCTTCATTAAATCCTTAATGCATTTACAATCCTAGTGGATACACTTTTTTCACTTAGCACTTGCATAAAAAACCTAACAAAATACAAGCAACATGGAGGACAACTTTTTTTCTACCAAGGCATTATGTCTATAAAGTGTCTAATTGGTGGATGACCTTGTATTCATAAAAAGAGGATAAAGCCAATATGAAAAAGGATACAGGAATGACTAAAAAGCATGATGTTTTGTTGATGAGAATTTTCAGAGGGATTAAGAAAACATTTTTTCAATATCTCATTTAAGCATCGGTTCGTTCTTTCCCTCTCTATCTCAATCTCACTGTAAACCCTATCTCTCAGTAGAGAGCTTACAGAAAAGCGAGAGCTTTGTCTCTACCTAAATACCATTTACAAACATCCCACTGACTTAAAGCCTCTGCCTTCGGGGATGACAAATTTCTGAGAACTTCAACATGAATTATAGTGAAGATGGTAATGTGTTAAGAGATAAACTAGAAATCCCTTTTCAACAGCTTCTCATTGTAATTCATCCCACTAGTCCCTACTGAGTGCTTCCGTCGGTAGCTTAAAATCAAGCTTCATATATCTGTTTAAACTAGAAGCGCAACTTGATTTAATGCTCTCTTAATCTCAAGTACAACTGCAACATCCACAGTGAAGTCACAGCTGCAGGGGGACCCACAGATTGAAAATCCTGTGCGAATTAAGGAGTTTTCTAATCATCCTGAAATGATTTTATTTTGGGGCAATCATACATGTAGGTTATCATTGTCATAGATAATTGAAAAGAGTGTTATACAGCATGATATGAAAAAGTGCAAGGACCTTTGACCTTTGACCTTGAGCTGAGGTTATGAGAACACCTACTCCTTCCTCATAATGATGACAAAGGAGTAGAAGAGATAAAAAAGAGATACAAGAAGAAAGCAAAGAAATGAAAAAACAAAAAGAGAGAGAGAGAAAAAAAGAAAGAAATAGACCGATGCTTTCACCTAATTGGTCTTCTATCTCTATCTGCTATTCTAAACATGAATGTTTTGTTAAATCTATCTATGATCGTATAAAATATTTTTGATGAATATCATGAGTAATCCTTTATGAATAAAAATGAATATTAATAATGAGGTAACCCCCCCCCCCAAAAAAAAAAAAAAAAAAAAAAATTACCTTGAACTTCTGTTGAAATGAATTTGATTACATTAATTTATTCACACAATATAAAACAAATGGGAAAACAATAAAACGTTTAATCAAACCCATATAATTGTGTTTCCTAGATATGAAAAAGTATGACAATTGAGTTCAATATCATAAACATATTGCACAAAGTAATATATATATACACAAGGTTACAAAATATGTTAACGATAAGCAGTAGAGATGATTACAAGTAAAATCATTTTAATATTGTCGGGTACTAAATTGCACGGTTGAGATAAGCATATGTACAATGAACTGTGTAATCTGAGATGGTTCTCAAAGTTCTAGTTCTTTCGAAGGGTACATATTTAAGCTATAATGTTTCTTCCAATTCTGTTCTCAGGTGTGCGTCTATGTTTATGTCCTACTGTATATCTATTACACCATTAACAAGCTTATAGTAAAAAGAGGTTGGAGGTATTTTTGTCTATATTAAATGTACACATGCTTTGTAATAATGTATTATAACTAGTGCTCCAGTCTTTGTACTTCACATAACGTTTTTGAATTCGTTTACACAACTGTTTTTGAAAATTTCTATATGGATCACATGCTATGCAACAATAACCAAACGTGAGCATACTAAAGATTAAAATGGTTTTTTAAAATACATTTTGGACAGAAAACAGAGTTCCTTTATATAATACCAACAAGTCTATTGCACTTAACATGTATTTCAGTACAACGATCATTCCAATTTAAAGTTTTATTTATCACAAGACCTATAGTAAGTATTTCTCAGACAATGTATTTTGTAACTTCTGACCATCAATAGTGTTCAATGAGTTTTCTGAGGTAGGTGTATGGACATTAGCTACGTTCATGAAAGACTTATGATTTCGAAACTGTAAATTAGAGAAACTTTCATTTAACAAAACAATGAATAACTATTAAATGTACGGGTCAGGAACAACGACGCTTGTTGTTCTGCGATAACAAGTTAAGCGATCGTCGTTTAACATAAACAGAGAGGTTATCATGAACAACAAGATTGCTAAATTTAAAGTTTATTCTGTCCACACAGTCAGGAACTACGATGAGGACCCCCCTCCCCCACCCCCCATGCTCGTAGTTTCAACGTTAACTACAAGCTCGCTTGTGCTTCTAGAACTACCAGTAAACTTAAAGTTTTGAAACTACGAGTCCGTTCATACGGTCTGAAACTACAAGCGCAACTTAAAGTTTAGCTCCCTCCGTGTGAACCTGACTGTTGATGATGAAGATGGTGGGGGTCACATTGATATGTAATAAGGATGTGAGAAGGATGAGATATTGATGAAACTGGCCTTTCCTTTGAACATATCGAATGTGGGTTATCAAATATAGCATCGATTGTGTGTTTCACTTCTCTCATATCCATATTTAACCGCTCAATTCATTGCTTCATGCAGACTTTCTCTGTGGTGTCACATATCAGATCACACATTAAGCAGTTTCTTGAAACATCATTGTCAGATGAGGGAAGGCTTTCAATAGAGCTATTGTTATCGCTGATGGTCATTGACATAGATCTGCTGGAATCTGCTGGAATTTTGTGTTCTGATTCTCTGATGAGAAACAAAATGGCTACATATTTCAATGTTTACATCGTGGTATATATGTGACCGATCTCCAAGGTGGAAGTCCGTTGAGGCAAGACCCTTGGGTACAGATTCAGGAGCGCTGAAATTTAGGTCCAAAGCAGTGAAAAAAAGCTAATCACTTTGGGCAGTTTGTCGTAAAAAATGTTGTTCCAGGTTGGCCATTATATCGATTGCCACAAATTTTAAGTGCCACAGCTGGGACTAAGGGTGATGGAAAGCAAAAGTAAATGATAATCAAGTACAGTTTAAACTTAAAATAAGATTGGAGTAGACGCTATAAAAAGACAAGCTTTCACCTCGGCAAATGAACAGTCACATATTTAGAAGATAAACACGAAGTTCTCCAGTTTTGAAAAGTACAATTATAAAATCTGGATAATTCTCACCCCAATTTCACATAAAGACCATGTTCAGAGGACGCCATATTGATGTATATCCTCATATCCTTGTTATTGTGTACTCCAAAGAACCATTTGTGGTCCTTGAATTAAAAAAAAAAAAAATATATTTTTAATAATGCTCTTTGGTTACACTTTCTGGTAAAAAAAAAAGTTTGAGGATGATCCCTCAAATGGTTGTTGGGATATCACAAGAACAAGACAATGAATCAATGAAAGAACCAACACTAAAACATATCACCTATGGCACAACCTTCAACCTCAGAGGCAGAAAATTACCCAAAACAAAAATATCACACATGTGAAAGATCTGTTCCAGTCCACTTCAGACAATCATCAGTCACTGCCGGTTGAGGGATGGCCATTCTCCAATACCGTCCTCCACTAGTGATAATTGGGAGTGGAGGTTGGCGCTGTAGACTATGATATTCATGGGGATGAGGTTAACATGGCTTCCTCCTGAAAGTCAAGTGTGTGCAAACAAACGGTGGTCGTTTGGGCAGATAAGAGAGACATGATGGTGACTGATGGCCCTGTATTAGGATGCCTTCCAAGATGGATCGGTGTCTGATTTATGGTACGTAGAGTGATGGTATGGAGAAAGAGAGACAGGGACACAAGGCTGTGGGTGAAGGAGAGAGGGAGAAAGAAAGAGAAAGAGAGAGATAGAGGCAGAGGGAGTGTGGGAGAGAGACAGATGGAGACAGATGGTGACAGACGGAGGAAGAGGAGTGATAGAAATAGAAGGAGGAAGAGGAAAGAGTGATAGAAATAGAGGACAGAAGAACACAGATGAGAGTGAGGAGCCGAGAGAGAAATAGATAGAGAGAGGGGGTGGGGGAGAAATGATTCTGTGATGATCATGATGAAATCACATACAAGTGAAAGTTCTAGACTGATGCATTATCTCCAATAAGTGAATGTCTTAAGAGAGCTTTTCACTTGAGGGATTTTGAAATAGATATCGATAGGGGTTTGAAAGACCAAAAAAAAAGAGGGTAAGGGAGATAGGAAATGAAAAGAGGGGAAGACAATAGAAAGCCAACAACAACAAAAAGATAGAGCTGTAATAAGGGAAAAGCAGAAAGAATACTAGAGCATCTCTGTGACCAGACAGAATAACATGATAAAAGCACAAACATCTAGAAAGAGAGCAAACTTAATATGGCAAGGCTAAAATATAGAGAAAGAGAAAGAGAGAGATTTTTTAAAAATAAATTAAAAGGCCATTTTCTAACTGATGATAGCACCAGAGGGTCAAATACACAACATACTGAAGGATCAGATCTAGGTTGGGGGGGGGGGGGGGGGGGGAGGGGGATGACATACATGTAACATACATACAACAGAGATAAAATAACAATAAATGCACAGTGAAAGAGTTATAGTATCCTGGAGGAACAAATTAGCTAAAGCTGGACAGGATTTCTGACTCGCACTCCAACTCATTATTCCCAAACGAAGAGCGAGATGTGAACATCTTCAAATAATCCACGCATATTGTAGAGAGAGAGAGAGAGAGAGAGAAAGGAAGTGAGAAATGGGGGGGGGGGGGCAAAATGAAATAAGACATGCTGAGATAACAAAGTGACCCAAGTTATCTTCCCTGACATGTTTTCTTCCTCTCCCCAATGCTCCTTGGCAAGAGGAGAGGAGGCCGAGAGGTGAACGAGTGAAAAGTTCAGGCGAGAATCAAGCAGAATCTCGGCGCGTTTGTGAGAGCCACATTTCTGAGGGCTCCTTACATGATCGACAATTCAATTTGAAAAACCACACAGAGCCTCATTCCAACATAGACAACAACACATAATGGTTCCTATGTCTGTAATCTAAAGACTCATCCTCACAAAACATATTGCATTACATAGTATATAGGGTAGCAACCCCAGGGGGGAGAGAATGAAACTATGAGAAGAAACGAAAAACAAAGGTTAATAACCACTCAAGGTTAACTCTTAATTACTTTAGGAAGAACTGCAGTATTCATGTCATTACAGACAATGGTTTACGATTTATGGACTGGATGGTAACATCCCAACGATATCCTAATTGGTAGAGAACCATTAGTTAATCACTTAGCATCCTTTTTTAATATGTTGTTTTCTCTTGATAATGACAAGGTAGTGAGTGGAGGAACACTAGAAAAGAAACCACGATAATAATCATGTTACCTTTGTTCCTTCATTTTTAAAGGACAGGATTGCATATTTTATTCTTTAATGCATTATTTATTTCTTCACTCTTTCAGTGCTTTTATAAGAAATTGGGAGCAAAATAACGGAATAGAACTAAATCTGAGCACATTGTGCAGGGTTGCTACCAGATGTACATCTGCAGTGATGGTAAAATAATTCTTTCATATCTTATGAAGACATTATGCAGTTGATCTACACATGGTTTGTATACTGATGGCATTTTGTTGTATAAGAATACCGCAATGGAGCACAGATGTTTCCATAAATTATAAATTGCATATGGAAATATGTAATCCCACTTTAATTACCAAGTATGATAACAAAATGTGATGAACATAAGAGAGAGAGAAAGAGAGAGAACAAACAAAAAAGAGAAGGCTGGAGAAAATTACCACTCCATGGCTAATGCAGACTATGTAACAAATTAAGGTAGCTTCTAATAGATTAACTTATCAATTTCTAAAGTGGCTGATGGGGTGCAAAAATGTTATTACCTATAGAAGGTCATCATTGTTCCGAGAATCATCTATTACCCTTTTATAGAGATAGACAACGGTGGATCTATGCTCTCTTTGTACTTATGATAGATAATACACCTTCTCATTAGAGTGGCATTGTATGGCTTAGGTAATAGCTGCTCATGGGTAATGGAGAAAGTAAGGAGGGGGGGGGGTGAGCATGAATGATTTTTTTTTTTTTTAAGGGAGAGAGATGGAGAGAAGAGAGAAAGAGGGCCTGGCAGTGTCAGAGGGACACAACAAAATCATCAGAGAGAGCTACAGATAGAAAAGGAGAGGGGAAGAGAAGGAGGGAGGAAGCTGGAGAGAAAGAGGAAAGGAAAGAAGGGGAAGGGGAGAGGGGGTGGAGAGGGGGTAGAGAGGGGGAGGGGGAAGGGGAGCACTAACATGAACGTTCAACAGGTACACTTGTTAAAGACTGCTCTTTAATGAGAGAAAACACACTGGTACAAGCCGATATACCGTGAATTCAGATTGCATTCATACATGCAAGAAAGCATACCATACATTCCCTCTTTTTTCCCCTTTATCAGAAATTGATGTTTATGATCACATTTAACAAATATGTTGTATCAACAATATGTACCTGTCAATTAATAAATGTCACAATTTTATAACTGCCAAAATAGTTTCAAATAAATATACCCAGTTTTCATTCAGCTTTCATGCTTTTTTCCCTTAACCCAGCATTTTTTTTTTGCTATCAAATATCAACCACTGTTTTTCAACTGACCCAAAAAGAAACCAAAGTTCAAATAGGAACCACATATTTCTTCACACTTTGTGAATCAATGTGGTCATGTGACACAGCCAATCAACCACTCGCATTAATTACGTTCACAGCATATATGACATAGTTGGCATACTTTCAAAGTTTGGCCCAGGAGCGGTTGCAGCAGGCAGGAAGGGTTTCACACCGCTCTATAACTCGGCTCAGATTGAGGAACCCACGCAGACAGACTTTGGCATGAAAACTAGGATAATGACCTTGTCTTAAACCCCATGTGTACTTGACTGTAACGTTCAAGTGTTAACATTGTTTCCTGCATTTGAAAGTGGAAACAAAATTAAGACCGATGATGCATGGCGAAGGACAAAAAGAAAGTAAGATCCAAAATCAAGTTTCTTTTCTCCAAATATAGAGAAGGGTCAAATAGTTGTCACTTTTTCACCCAGAGCAAAATATCTAGGGCTGTTCTTTTGAAGTTGATTCTGTTGACCAATGCTGGTTTATTTAATGGCCTTCTACATTTCATGCACATATTTCAAGAAAGTTTTAAAGTTGTGAATCAGTGCATGTTATCAACACATGTCAAATACATAAATATCACTAAATACAAGATGGTGCATTTCTCCCTGCCTTACTTAAATGAAGGAAAACACACAAAAAGCTGTCTGAATTTCACAATAAATGTATATGATTGCTCCACTTTTTTAAGACAAGGCAATTCTCACTTTGATCATGGAATTCACAGAATAAACAAATTAAAAAAAACTAACTGGAATGAAACTCAACAACAAAATTCTCCATTTTCTTCATCTTCATTGCAAATGCCACTTGATACCACAAGGGCAATTCAGTTACACAGGTGATTGCCCCACTGGGCAACCAGCATAACCAGCTAATTAAGCATCTACAGCTAGCCCTAAGGGTGTGAGTATAGTCTTTCAAATGTCCAACCCTCCCTAAATTAAAGTCTTTTTGGTAAGCCTATCCTCGTTGAAATATTAGCCAGATAGTCCACCTACGCCATGGGCAATTAATCACAATCTTCCTAGTAAAGCAGATTATATTGTATATAAAATACTAGATTATCACATCTTCAGGTAAAAAAAGAAGTCTGCTAAATAGCAAGAAAAAGTCAACAAGGGACAAAAGAGGGTGGAAGAGAGAGAAGAGTAGAGAATTGTACCTAAATCACTTGTTAATCTACAACCACATTGTACAGATGGTATCAACAGAATGCCATTTCCTACTGCCATGAATATCTCACAGGCAGATTAGTCATTTAGGGTAAAACTGTACATAATTTCAGGTTGTTTGTTTCTCTTGTACATTGATACAGGGTGTCCCCTCACAAAAAAATAAACAAAACACAAAAGGTACATGTTTTAATCCTCTTTATAATTAAAATATTTTTCATTTTCTTCTATGCACTCGTCCATCATTGTATCATCAAAACAATAAGTGGATTAATCCAGAAGTGAGGGGAAAATAGCAGAACAAAATGCTTTTATATTGTGGCATTTCCAGTAAGCCTATATAATGCCCACTGAGAGCATAAAGGGCTTTACCTCTAGTAAAAGTATATAAACTTAACGTCCTTCTGGCTCTCATCAGACACATAAATAGCTACTACATTTGCTATCAGATCTTAAAATTATGGTAGATTGTAACATATGTAATGAGATAATAGCTTACAAACATCACTGCATCAAAAACATTTTTTTTTAAGACACCCTGTAGCTAAGTCATAAATTACGTAAGTACTAACCCAAGGGAAATCTTTTTCTCTTTGGGTTTTCGTTTTTCACTAAATTTTCCTCTCCTTTAAAGTTTGCTCTTTGTCCTACATTGTTTCATTGGTACCTCTGTAACTCACACTAAAAAAATAAAGACTTTTGGATATCTCTGTATTTGTTTGTACAGAGTTGTAATAAAACTTGGAAGACAGTAACATTTAAAATGTATACTTATTTAATTGACTTTGGAATGAGCTTATTGATGTCCTTATTTCATGAGGAATGTATCACACATTTCATTTCCTCTTCATGTTAGGAATAGCCTCATAGGTCAATTTTCAATCAGTCATTCTGTATTAATTCTTGAAATCTGGTCCATGGAGAAATCATTATGGAATATCAGACTCTAAATTAACCACAAATTTCTGAAAATTTTCCCAATTAACCTAAAAATATGGCTGAAATCAAATAAACACACAATGTTTTCAAATGTTTCTTAGAGCTCTCAGTAAGTATGATAAACTTTTGGATTTTGAAAATATGGAAGTTCAAACATTCTTATGAAATATATTTTATATAAAATCCAAGTCCAGTAAAACAATTTCATTATTCCTTATTGCACGAAAATGATAAAGCATCTGTAGTAGTTTCATGTTATGAAAAGTAAACACCAAAATTTTTTTTTTCTGAATATATTGTATATTAAAAACCCAATAGAGACAATTTCATCTTCATTCTACACATAATATTTCCAATAGATCTCCGAGTTATCCCCAGCTCCATATTCATTATGCAACAGGTTAATCTTAAATAATATTTGGGTTTTAACTTTTTTTTTTCATTCTAGTACATTCATAAACAGACAAATTTAGAAATATGTAAGCATTTGAATTGCTATTAAAGAAAATTAAAAATTAGAATCCGGAATGAAATCCGAAATCCGAAAATTTGAAATTCGAATCCGACCAAAAAAAAAGTTTTGAGATTAAGAAATGAATCTGAATCCAAACTATCTTAGAGGCGCAATATAAGAAGGTCTTGTAAAACAAACTTCAAAACAATACTCCATACTTATATTAGATAATGAAAAATACCTTTCAAAAGTTTTAAACTGACCTACATATATTACCTGACTTTTCAATGACCACTCTGGACTTCCCCCTTTAGAAGTCAAAAACTGAAGTGCTTAAAATTGGTTTAAATGATTCATCTGTACTGCATTGAAAGCTTCTAATAACCATGCGTTAGGCCAGAGTATAAAAAGGTTTACCGTTACCCTCCTGGTCTCTGATCGTTGCGCTTGCACTTTGGATTTTGGGTATTTTAAAAACTAAATTTCACACTGATATATAAGATTAATAATAATAATATGCAGTTCTTGTATAGCGCATATCACAAGTCACTGTGCGCTTTAATGAAAGAAGAAAGAGAGAGATAGAGAGGGGGAAAATGGTTTATGATAAGCATATAGCAGTGCTACTTTGTTTTTTCATTGATTTAAAACTTATTTTGATTGAATTGCATTGAGTATAATACCCGTGTCTGCATGTATGACATCATAGGGCCATATCCAAGCACATCTACTGGGAAAATCTTGCTTTTCAAATTTACTTTGGCCTCAATACATTTTTAGAATGATAAAATGTGTATAAATTTTCTTCTAAACGGTCACTTTTCGTTTCTTAATTTCTTCGCTATATTCAGAAAGGCATCACTTTCGCAGATTTTTGGACAGTTATTGCATGTTCATTCGCAGTGTTAACTCAACATTTTGACCTTGATCATGTCAATGCATGCGAAATACCCACCAAAACTTTAAGAGTCAAACCATGGTTCAGTGAAAACAAAACGTAATGACTCAGGCAGACCTTAGGTTCACTGAGACAGGCAGATTATTCTAGGTCTTATACAGATTTTGCTAAATAAATAACAATTCAGTTTATAAATGACTGTAGAACAAGATTCTGCCACTCAGAAGATAAATGTTATTGCTCAATTAATCCCACTTTATAGATCACGAATGCGTTCAGATGGCCATATTTTCATGTGCTTCTCATTCTTATTGTGATTCCTCCTGTCACAGTATGCGCTCAGTTAAAACTTGATTAGAAAAATGAGAAAAATTATTTTCTTTTACACAAATACTTTAAACCTTTACAACACTTTTCATGTATAGATAATCAAATATTGATATTCTACTGCATGTATGTGCACTGTAAATTGACTTTGCGGGACTTGCTTCAGTGTAAGCGTGGCATAAGGTGAAACAGACATAGCAGATAAGTCCGCCTACATGAGCAATGGTTTATCACTTTCAACATATTTGAAATCCATTTACCTTCAACTGCCACTCTCTAACATCAAAAGTATCAAGTTGGAAAATATGATACAAAGAACTGAATTTCTCATTTATATACTTTCTTTCTCACCCATTTTATCCACCCCCCCCCCCCCCCGCTCTCTCTCTCTCTTTCCTATTTCTCCCTTTATCATCTTTTTCTTTCAGATTTCAGTGCCCATCTCCTTCTCTGATATCCTACTATTTCTCTTCTATCTCTATGAAGTTTCCTTTTCTACCCATCTCTCTCACTCTCTCTTTGTTGCCCTCCTCTCTCTCTCTCTCTCTCTCTCAGTCATCCCCATCTCTATCCTTCTCTCTCCCCTCTCTCTCCCCTACTATCTTTTTTGCTCTCTATATATTCTTCTCTGATCTTCCCTTTTCCTTACAGTTTAAAGAGGAATCTTTGATATGCTTTGGTGTCTGCTTCTAGACTTCAAAAGTCCTATTTCCTTTCTGATACAATAAGCCAACTTCACAAGGGTTTCCAGTCAGCAATATTAATCACCAAAATCCATTTTCAAGCCTCCTCATGCATATTTCTTTTTCAGGCTTACCGACAGAATCCACCAATGCATCTGTTTACCGATCGCCATAAGAAAGGAAAAATCAAGTTGAGAAGTCTGGTTGGGAAGCTAGAGTCCTTGTCTCCTCAACAGAGTCTGTTCATCATCGAATGTCGTCTTTGACTGATGGAATAGATAAATAAATAAATCCATGCTCCGGCGAGATTGATGCCCTCTAATTGGAGTTTGGAGGGTGCATATGATCCAGATATGTCGGCTCGCATTAAACGAAATCGTATAACGAGGGGTGGAGATCATGCATCAAAATAAACCTGGTACGGGCTAAGGGTAGGAGAGTGAGGGAACCCTCTTTAAAGGTATTTCTGCAGATTGATGGAGGAAACAAATTAATGGAGAATATCTGCTTAAACATCCAGCCTTTAATGACTTCTACATGACTTTGAACATGTTGGAATCATCTCTCAAGTTGTTCTTATCTCCTCTTTTAAATTATTTTCTTGAATTCCTACTCTACTACAGTTGCATGCTGCTTTTCCTCTATCATACCAGGTTTTCTATCATTGTGTTATAATACATGAATGCCACATTTTCTCTTGTAACATTAAATCCTGTAATATTCCTTTTATTTCTTAATTGCTTTCATAACTACATATAACCCCTCCAGATCAATCACTGGAATACTTTGGGCAATGTTCCAAATAAATAAATAATAATTGTAACATTTGCAGATTGTAATTATCCCTGGTTAAGAATTTTGTCCCTCAAATACTTTCCCCATTTTCCAACAAAAAAACCCTTTATAATATGCTTTCTTTCTTTAAGTTTTCCTCATTCCTAATTCCTTCTTTCTGACTTTTGCAAAGTTTCTCTTTTTTTCTCCTGTCAATACATATCTCATTCTATTAGGTCTGGTCCCCCCCCCCCCCCCTTCTCTCTCTCTCTGCCTGCCTCTATCTCTCTTATTCTTAGATGACAGTTTCTGATAAAGATATTATCCAACATGACGCCAAGACAGGAGGATACAAATCTCACTTTCACGAAGTGGGGCAAGCCCACTGCTCTCTCTCTCTCTCTCTCTCTCTCTAACCCATCTCTTCAAATTCTCTATCATTTTTTCTTGTTTTCTCTCTCTTTTTTTTTCAATTCAATTCTCATTTATTTCATTTTCAATTAAAAAGTACATTCCAAACAAATACAAAATATGTCATAAACGAAATTAGAAAATGAAATGGGGAACTACATAAATAAAGCCTGTGGGCCTTGTACAAGCATAGTTCCCTAAAAATATTGCGAAAATTATATAGACAACAAATAAAAAAACAAAAACAAAAACAAAAAGTAAAATTAAAATATAACACAAATATAGAACAGAAAAATAACTACATATTTAAGGGAAAGAAAATGTTTCAACTTTTTTTTGAAAGAAGTGTTTGTATTGCAATTAGAAATATATTTGGGGAATGAGGTGTTTTCTTTCTCATTCACTCTTGATATCTCCTTTTCTTTATATGCATTCAATAAGCAAGTTCGTAATTAGTTATTGGTAAAAATGACCTGGAAATGACCCCAATTATACGCGTACACACATTTGTTTTGGCAGACACGCTACTAACGTGTAAAATCATACTGGTGCGCGCATGGTGCGTACAAAGGCCTTTATCTGCATATGTGCAAATTGTAGTTGCAACTGGCTTACAATAAAAATTTCTTTTCATCTCTCTGTCTTAAATCTCTGCCATGTCTTTGGCTTTTGCCTTTTAAATTTCACTTTTTTCGCTTCTATTGTTTATCATCTTATCTCTCTCCTCGTTCACATCGACCCGATCACTTTCCTATTTTAACATTCCCAACAATCCTCACTTGTACTACAATGAATTACTTTCCTTACAAATGAATCATTCCTTCATTAAATCTATAATAGTCCCACAGAAAAAAATATATCGATATCTCACCCTTTTCTCTATACAGGTGCCTTTTTTCAGCCATCATAAGTAGCATTGTTGCTAAAAGACACTTAACAATAAAATCCTTTAATTATTCCTTCAATTATCTGTCTGCCGTACATGCCTGTCTCATATTGTTCTAACCACTGAAGACAGGTTCATTTTGCATTAAACATATATTTTCATTGAGTATCATCCCCTGTTATCTTGGGCTTGGGATTCTACAGGGGTGTAAACAGTTTCACCAAGTGTTTTATCAGTATTTTGACTGACAAATTTGCTCTCAGCCAATCAGATGCAAAGATTTCAGTAGCTTATAACAGTTGTCAGTAAAAATCACTGACAAAACGCTTGATGAAACGCTCCCCACGTTTATAAACAGAGAGATCAAGGTAAATTTGTTAAATTTAGTGGAGTAACCTCCAACTACATGTAAGGTTTATGAACTGCTATTCTCAGCCAATCAGATGCAAGGATTTCAGTAGCTTATAACAGTTGTCAGTAAAAATCACTGACAAAACGCTTGATGAAACGCTCCCCACGTTTATAAACAGAGAGATCAAGGTAAATTTGTCAAATTTAGTGGAGTAACCTCCAACTACAAGTAAGGTTTATGAACTGCTATTCTTTAAAAATGTTTTCATGCCCTCTTTTCACCTTGAAATGTTACCTACATCTAAAATGATCACTAAAAGTGACAAAGCATTTGTCAATTAACAAATGAAAAGGAAAGGGCAAAACCCAAAATAAACTTAATGCTATGCTATACCATACTATACAGATACATACCCACACATTTCACTGCATTAGAATTTCATATGAATCTAATGCTGATGTGGAAGTACTAGATGGATGTCACTAGCATAACATGGCATGTTCAGACATAAAGGAGAAATTATGAATGAATGAATAAAATTAATTTAAAATTAATGATTAAAACTAGAGTAACAGATTGGTTCATATGGGAAGACAGACTATAAAACAGACAGACACATATTCGGTATACAGAGAGAGAGAGAGAGAGAGAGAGAGAAAGAACGAGAGAGCAATATTCCTTACAACTACACACCCACTCACAATCCACATGATGACGCAGGGGAGAGAGAGCTAGCTCTATTGCCATCAAAATATCAGGTGAAATCTTATGCTCATGTTCAAGAAAAACGGAAATCACACAAAAACAGGAGAGAGAGAGGAATAACAAAAAGACAGGAATCCATTAGATGAACAAGTCAACATTAGCCTGGCGTGGGGGGAGGAGGACCTACTTTAACAAGTGTTGCTCTAAAGATTTCATGAAGAAAGAGCAAGTGAGGGGAAAGGCCGGGAGAAAGAGAGGAATAAAAATAAAAGTGGGGAGTGATAGAGATTGAATGATAGAGATTGAAAGAGAGAGAGAAAGAGAGGAGATGGAGAAGAGTGAAAGGGCATCCCATTTGTAGGGAAGGGGAAAAAAAAGGAAAATAGGGAAGAGCAGAGATCGGGAAGAGAGGAAGAAAAACAGAGGACAGAGAATGGATTCGATCTTGACGAATGCGCCTCGGCTTTCACATTCATGTTTGCAACCCTAGCCGCCATCCCCTCCTAGAGTTTCGATCCTACTGAAACCTGGCCGCGCCGAGATGCATATGTATTCGCGGGAAGCAATCTCCAAAGAATCGACTTTGCGCATGAATGGAAAAACACTTTGAGGATATCAGAACTCCCACCAGGATTCAGCAGATATTGCCAATTTCCAGTTTGAAGATTTTAATCTGATTTTTCTCCTTTGATTCCCTTTTCTATTTTTTATCAGTCGTTATCTGCTGGGAAACCATTAAGGTTGATATCACAAACGCATTTCTCCCTTTCTTCCTTCTACTTTGATCATATGTATGTCTCAAGCTTCTTTTCTGATCAACATTAGATTGCAAAGACTTTGGAATATGGAAGGTTTGCTGTTTTGATTGGTGGACAGTGTTCATTTTGTGGCAGTCTTGTGTCTAGGGGGACTTAGGGGAGAAAATGTATAATGGAAGAGGAAAATTGTTAACAGAAATAAAGAAAGAGTAAAGCTTTATCTTTATTCAAGGAATGAAAGTCAAGGTAAACATCAGAAGTAAAGTCAATAAAGAAATAACAGAAAATAAAGCAACATAAGTACCGTACTGATAGAGCAGTGATTAGAAATGAAATATTAAATATTAAATCAGTTGTTTAAAAGACTGGTTTCCCAAATAGATTTTGTTATCCTTCTTCAAAATTGAATTCTATTTCATTGGCTTGATTAGTGACATTTATAAAACGGGTTCAAGAATGTAGCCATCCTCATTGGTCAAATAACACCACGTGACCGTGCAAAAAAAAAATCAATAACGCACGGCAAAAGGCTCTAAAGCACGGCTGAGCTGCGCATACGTATACCTCCGGTGCGTGCAAACTTAAAACGCAATGAAATCGCGTAGTTTAATTGTCATTTTAGCGCAGGGATTACATGCGCGCACTGAAACGCGCATGACTTTTGTTGGCTGCGCTTAATGTGATGTCATCCAGGAAAGCAAAAGGCAGCCTCCATGACTGTGCGACTCTTGCCGTTCCTATGGGGTTCGTAACCATTTTTATAGACTTCATAATCATATTGCCCGACCCATTTTATAAAAATATTAATGCATGGTACTCCCAAACATGTATTAACAGTCTAAAACTGATTTGAAATAATTTTTTCGCAAGATGCAGAAGTAATTCTTTATTCATGAAAAGAGCAAAACTAAAAGTCTAATACAATCATCATTTCAAAAGATTGAGTATTTCTCAAACCAAACCATGATTCCATGAGAAATTGATCTGTCTTTGACATCGATCAATATCTTGAGCTATCAAGCTTTTTGTAAAGTGTCATATACCAGGTTTGAAGTACAGTGTGCAGAAAGAAATCTGCTTTTGAAGCCAAAAAAGCCAAAGGGCAAAGGTGCATCCCATTTCTGAAATTTGGAATCAAAACAACATTGTGGGAAAGGGGGCTTGAATTACACCATACATGACTTGTGCATGTACCAGCACAAATCACAGGTATTATACAAACCAGGATTTGGTTGGTTGTGAGTTAATGTTACACAAACTTACATCATATCCCAGCTAAAGATTTGTCAACAAGTTAGATAAATTCTCCCTCCCTGTTCTTGAAGAAAGTATATAGTGTTTCTTCTGATATGTTGTCAAAATGAATTTAACAATTTGCTTGTTTAATCCATGAAAAACCTAAGATAAATGGCCACTTACCATTACTTGCCATCCGCATTATGGAAATACATTCATGACAGAGTTGGGAATATCTTGGGAAGGCATTTTATGAGAAGTATATATAACTTTATTTAATTGATTGATACATTGTCTATATTCTTATGTTTTGACTGACATATGGTAAAAAATGTCAGAGTGTCTATTACCCATTCCAAAATCCTGAATTTAATGCAATCATAGGTTGTGAATTTGTCCTTTGTGGTCAGCAAAACGTTTTGACTATAAACCAGGCATTAATGTTTGGTGTATAAACCAATGCCAATGTAAATCCACCACTGATGTTTATTCCAGATGAAGAAGAAAGGTTGACTGCAAGCGTTAAATTCTTGTGATGACTCTTAGTATGTTATAAAAATCTAGTCACTTTCATCTTCAACACCAGTTCTAGAAAAGATTGGTGTGCTAGCAAGGCCACAGACTGGAGTTACTGCATACCTGCACCTAGGTGCCAGGGTTACATTTATCCAGGATCAGGTTCAACACTGGGCTGGGCACCAGAGTGTAACCAGTCTCTGGAAATCCAAACCCAGGACCACACTTTGAGAGGGTTCCACAAGGTTATGGTGCTGCCTGCTCCGGTGGCTGCACCCGAAAGAGATCTGGTTTGAAGACTAATCTAATTAAACTATAATACCAGGCATATAGTCTCCTGTTTCTAAACTCTGATTGGGAGGTAGGAGGTAGAGATTGCAAACTTAGGAGCATCAACAAGAATATGGCCATTGTATCTTGCTTGGGATTAAGAGTTAGAAAGGGATAGATGTGTCGTGTTGGCGATATGTAATTATGATGACATGATTTAGCAGAATGTTTTTGCCAATAAAAAGAATCTTATCCAGCATAAATTCAATTTTAAGTAGCTTAGCGAAACGCAATGGTGCATAATGCGGGAGAGACGTAGGGAGGAAAATTGCCAGTTTTGCATGTGCTTCTAAAATTAAAATCAGACATATCTGAATAAAAATTGTCATATTACTTTGCTTAAAAGCAATTAAAGATTTAAATACTAATTGTACATCTAATATATTTGTTCTGCCTCTACAGAATAACATTTTGATTTTGAATAATTTTGTCATATGCATCTTTCCCACGTTCTTACGAGCTACAACGTTTCAGTAAGCTACCTTACTTAAAACTTCAGTAAAGCTGAACAATGATTTGCGCAAAATTGCATATTTTCCAAAATTTCTTTGAAAAAGTTTTCCTCACTGGTCAAACAGTGAAAAACAGCTCCTGCAGCTTTTGACGTAACAATCTCCTTTTTCTTGTAGGTTCATAATTTCAAACATATCCTTGCCTTGTTTCTATGTCTGAAATATGATCCTCAGTGATTGCAGCACAGGCGCAATCCAGCCTATGCGAGGGGGAACTGTTTGCGCAGACAAAACTCGCCACCGAGTCTTGTGTTACGTTTTCAAGATGGGAGAAGAGAAACGGATGCCCTCTTGAACAAACACTGGCGAGCCTCTGTTGTTCAAACTTGGTTTGCTTGGTTTGGATGCGGAGCCTGCCACATTCATGTTCTTGGTTTATATGGTCAAGGAAATAGATGGACCTTCTGATAGAAGTAATGGCAAATTGGAGCGAGATTGTAGAGCAATCAGAAGAGATGGAAGAAATTGACAACAAAGGGATTTTCACCATGGAGAGAGAGAGAGAGAGAGAGAGAGAGAGAGAGAGAGAGAGAGAGAGAGACAGACAGACAGACAGTAGATGAGAAATTGAGACAGAGAAAAAGCAAGGTAGAGACAGTGAGAGAAGAAGAGGGGCAAAGAGAAAGAGAGAAGGGGAGAGAGAGGAGATGACAGGGGACAAGAGAGAGAGAGAGAGAGAGACAAGGAATAAAAACAAGAACCTACTATAAATTGTCAGCTTCCAAGATTGTCAAATGCTCATCAGGCATAGTAACAACTATGGCATTCAACCTGACTTTAAACGAAACAACTGTCAGAAGCAGCTCATTGTTGTGCTAAAACAGAAGAATTCAGAGAAAAATAGATGGTGAAAGAATAGAGAGAGATATATAGAGAGAGAGAGAGAGAGAGAGAGAGAGAGAGAGAAAGGTGGCTGCAATAAAATTGGGAGAATGGGGACTAGAAAGGAAAAAAAAACATACCTATGTCAACATATCTAGAAACGAGCCTAGATGAGTTAAAAAGGAAAGTATTGGCTCACTTGGCGTCAGTCAGTTGACTGTTCAAGTAAAGCCCTCAGGGACCATGTGCGCATCTGCCCTAAAATGTTTTACTTGCATTGAAGAGGTGATTAATGGAGGGTGAAGGCATGTATCTCACACAAGATCACTTGATACTCTTTGCGCTTATCTTTTTTTCATGCCTGTCCCATGCTCGGACAAGAAACTGGACACATTTTAGCTTCCTACTTATAGCCCAATGTTCTCAATTCGTTCCCCTCAACCGCAAAGTGGAAGATATCGTCAAGGTTACAAGGAGGCAGAGGCTCCTATATCCAGGACAGTTCCATTCAGTGTGACAAACAACCCCACGTTATTCCGAGATGAAAATCTACTTTTCCTCCTTGTCACTACAAAGATTCAATAGTACAAAAATGTTCACAGAATAACATTGAACTCCTTGACAAAAAAATCTGCTATAGATAAACTAACACACTGACAAATTATGGACTAGTGATCACGATCATGTTGATGATATATTTACCATTTCCTAAAGTACTGGAAAGTAATGGTATTAATGTAATATGTTTTGCAGAAAAGTGACAGATAATGAAATCACTCAGGTTTCGTATACTGATTTGTTAATCCAGTGGCGTAGCTACCAGAAGCATGTGCCCCCCCCCATCAAAAGGCAAAAAGAAATGAAAGAAAGAAAAGGAAAGGGAGATGGGAAAGAACAGAAAGGAAGATGATAGGACCCCTTTCCTCACCCTCCCCCTAATCAGTGGCATCATAAATTCTCATGGAATTTTTCAAATAAGACTGGTGCCCTCCAATGATGCCAGTGCCCCTTCAATGGCTGGACTCACACTACGCCACTGTGTTAATCACTTTACATTATACTTAAATGGAAAATGAATGAAAAGATATAGAGGGGTTAAACATAGAAGAACGGTAGATAGCATTAAAGAAATACACAGGTAGAGAATAGAGAGAGAATAGAGAGAGAATAGAGAGAAAATGGCGTAGACAGCGGGAGGGTTACAGAACCCCTTCCCGAGCTGTCACTCAATCCTATCAAACAACATTGTTATGACAATAAATCAAAGTACTCATCTATTTCCCAATTCTCCAAATGCCTTCCTCAATCAGACCAACAAATACATCTCATTTCTGCCATGTACCTGCTTCGCAAACAACTGATGTTCCACCATTCTCACGGGCAGAGATATTTATAGATTGGCAAAAATGCAGTCATGTCACGCTGACGTTGTAAGACTACCCTCACATTATGAAGGCCAGGTGCCATTAGGCCTCCCTGTCTCTTTTGACATCCAAACTGTTGATGGTTAGCACATCTTAACTTCTTTTTAGTATGTGATTGGGAGGTCACAGGCAATCAAGAGGAATAAAAGCGAGAAAAGGATGTAAAGAGGTGTGACGAGCTGAGTCAACCTTGTCATTATTAGCAAAAGATATTACAATTGTCTGCCAATAAACAGAAGGATGTCTGTTCTATGTATAAAGATACAAAGGAAAGTCCTTCTGCTTCTCACAGACACAATCAACCATCAACACTTGATCAGGCAACATGTTATAGCACATTTCCTATATTTACAATTGCTGAAATTTTGTGGATTATGTACCTTTCTTTTTTTGTTCTTCCTATGCTGATTTCCAGGTATGTTGGAAGAGTACATCTAAACCCATTATACTAATAGGGAGATAATGTATGAAATGCTTCAACTGATAGCTATATAACTACCTGATCCCCCGAAGTAGACTATACACATTTTTAAACATCATTACTCTACAGCCAATGCAGGAGTCGGCAGTGTCTGCTCTGCCTAACAAAGTCCAGTAAAAAACCAGCGATCTTTTCATGTGATCACATCAGGATGATACAGATACAAACCAGAAGATAACAGTAACAGACTCCAATATTATTCTCTATCCCACTGCCCAGGGATACAAGATCACCCTTTCAAAAAGATAGAGAGGATGAATGAAACATGAGTAAGAGAAGGGTAGAGACTGGGAGGAGGGGGGTATTGTGAAAAAATCTCTGCATATTCTAATATTCGATCCTGCTGTGTAATTCGCATGGCAGAGGGCATCCCGCTGCAGGCAACATGGAGAGCACATTATTCCAAACATATTCCCTCTTGGAAGAGAGAGGATATTCTCTGAGGTATGTGACTGACCTACAGTAGAACGTCTCTCTTAACTAATGTTGTGTTCCTACTAAGACATCTACAGCTTCAATCACATCACTCTGAATGTTAAAGCATTCATAATCGTACAAAAAAACAATACAATGATGAGTTGTATGAAAGGACATTTGTAACTTTCCTTTTCAACCTTAAAGTCTGTACATAGGCTATGCACCAATTTCTAGCACAATTATTCTTGCCTATATTACAATATTAACCTGAAGACAAGATAGGATCATCTTAACAGTCTAAAGTGAGATTGCACCTGACTATCATATACTGTATATATCATACGTTAGAAAGGACAACACTTTAGAAATGGTAGGGAACCATTTATGAATATGTGAACATGAAACAATCAAGAAGGAAATGAAGTATGAAATTACTGCCAGAGAGTTTTCAAAACTATTAAAAATTTGAAAACAGATGTTTTTTGGTCATCTCACCATGAATCGCATGCAAGTTCAAGGAAAGAGAGAGAGAGAAAAAAACAGATCTCGCCCATTAGGAAAAAAAATTATTTTGTGTGGCTAGCGAGGCAGACATCCCTAATTGCGCTACAAGAGTCACGTAGGAAAAGTGTCCCTAAATCTATGTTCAACAGGAAAAGAAAGGGGAAGGGAGAAAGTTGTATTATGGGGCAAGAAAGCTTTCAAAGCTTATAAGCATACATGTGCCATGACTAATGTTATCAAAACGAGGGGCACAAGAGATTTGGACTTCATATAGGCATTTACACTTGATTTTTTTAACCCCGTACTATCCTTAACCCCAGACTTTTTTTTTGTTGCTGTTCTCATGTGCAGTTTTAGTCCCTTAGCCAGAGTGCTTAGCCCAACCAGGGAGGTGGAAGAGAGATAGGCTTTTTACACTTTTTTTTAACCCCGTACTATATTTTTTGCTGTTCCCATTGGCAGTTTTAGTCTTATACAATCTCCCTAGCCAGAGCGCTTATCCACATCTTTTGACATTTAGCCCCACCTTTTGTGGGGCTAACCCTGCCTTTTTCCACGGCTAAAATAATCCTGTACTATCTTGGAGTTAGCCAACTTTGGTAAAATGCAATGTGAACAGAAAGTGGGCTAAGCTTAGTCCCGTACTATCGGTGGAGCGAAATCCTTGTTTAACCCCACCGATAGTACAGGACTAAGTAAAATTTTGCAAGTGTAAAAAGCCTATTCATCTGCAGAGGAGAGCATAATTTCTGTAACATATTCAGTTGATATGTACAACAATGAAGAAAAAAATACAATAAGCTATGCAACTACTAGCAATACAAAGAGCAATATGAACAGACAAATGGAAAGAGAGAGAGAGAGAGAGAGAGAGAGAGAGAGACAGACAGACAGACAGAGGAATGATTAACAAAAACAAAGGAGAGAATTTGAGAGAGAAAAAAAGGATTCATGCACAGACACATACAAAGATAGAAAAAAAAATGCAGCTCTGGAATGGAGTGTCCCATTCGCATGGATAAGCCAAGTCCATCGTCATGGCAACGTCATCCCCGGACCGGCCACGTGCATCGTGGGATAGGATTGCTGGCATCACCTGTCCCGCAACTGTATCGGATGTTGCCGATCAAGCAGCAGAACAAGGTGCTCGTAAAGATGGGTTTTAACCATCACCATCATAACCCACAGCTCAAAACACAACAGTACCCCTCCCAATAACTACAAGTGTACAAACTGATATCTACTGCTGAGGGCCAAAAGGGTGTTAAATGAATGTAAAAGAGGCTATGTTTTACGTTTATGCAGATGTCCTTACGTGTCTGACATTAAAAAAAAACCAATTCCTACATGCCCATGATTTTTTAAAAGGTATGATGACGATAGGGGTGGAAGGAAGGTAAATTCAAGCTGTAACAAGATACTCATCCATGTTTCATGATTAACAACAATTAAAATATCTGATCTTAAACCAAAATGCAGTTAAGTTATTGAAGCCTGAAGCAAGCTATCGTCCATCCCACTACTGAAACTATACCTCAACTACCTTGTGATGAGACAAAACAAAAGATAACTTTTGCAAAACTCCATTAATGTGGAAAATTTCAAGAAACCCTTTTGTCTCCTTTCCTATATTCCCAGACTATTATAGGGCTGTTCACACTTATGCCCCCCCCCCCATTCTTCTCCCTGTATCACATTGTTCATCAGACCACAGCTACGCAAATAAAAGCCATGGGAAACAAAGAAGGTGCGTGGTATACCTTTTGATGAAAGTACAACATAGGGTCATCTATTGAAGAAAAAAAAGGTCCTGATGACCCTGAAATGTGCTTGCAATTAGCAAATTCACCTAAATGTATGCCGACTTATAGTCAAGGTTATCAAAGCAATGCTGGGATCACAGGAGTTATGCCAGAGGAGTTCATATGCTGGAAAAAATTGGTGGATGAGAACAAACTTACAAAATAGCCCATAGCATGAAGTTAAAAATCGATTGTATTCTAATTTTATTCTCATTCATTTGCAAGTACACAAGTGCATGTTAATTAATGAATGGCTAATTAGTTAAGGCCTTACAATACATCAGAAAATTATTCAAAATATCACTATTAAAAAAACGCACCCTACAGATTGGATAAATGAATCGCTAATTAGTTAATTCCTTACATCAATACATATTTATTATTTAAAATATCACTATTAACAAGAACACACTATATATGGATTGGTACAACTCAAGTATATTTCATATAATTAACCCCCCCCCCCTATAATTGTTTACAATTTAATTTGTGAACTGTATCCTACAGGTATCAACTGGCCACTTTAATAAATATTGTGTTTCTTTGTTTTCTCACTTAGAGTCAGATTTCATATTAGTGGTTTATTCCATAGCTTTCGAACATAAGGGGAGGAAGATTAAGTTGGTACATGCAAAGCAGTATGAATTGGAGGAATGACAGCAACAACAACACAACACACACAAAAAGGGGGAAATGAAAGGAATTTGTCCTTGACCTCACCAGTTGAATACTTCCGGGGTCATCAATTTAATCATAAGGTTAACAAGTTGTTAATCCTGTTTTAATAGTAATCCCACTCATCACATTTGTGTGAGTCAAAAATCATGAACTATAATGAACAGAAACAATACATAAATAGGAAATTGACATTTTTTGCTGAATCAAAGAATGAAACAGAATAACAAACAACTAGCCAAAGAGTAAACACAATACAGGCAGATTTTTTTTTTCAAGTTATCATATTTCCCACCAATATAAATATTCTTCTTACTTCATGGCACAGGGGGTAAAAGTACATTACGGTATATGTATCTCTTAATACTTGCTCACAATGTATCAGTTTTCAAGAAGAGTATACTTTACACTTATATTCCTTTTTCTCAACCGGAGAAAAGTCTCACTCAAAAATAAACTGCATAATTCAAAACATTTATTTCTAAGAATGGGAAAACAAGCATTGTTTTATTAGTAATATATCCCTTTTCTCTCTTTGCTCAGCACAAAGCCGATATTTGATATTGTAACGACTATGATTTCTTTAGCTTGCGAAGCGTTATTGCAGTTTGATATTGTATATTAGATATCATTATGCAAATACATCAGCTAGCAATCCACTCAGAAGTATATAAATATCACACTGGCTGGGACTCTTAAATGAAGTTTGCTCTAGCTTTTGTTAAGGTCGTCGAGTCCTTGGACAAAAAAAGAGAAAAATACCTCTTGAATGAAATTGTTGGCTTCCAAGGGAATATAAAGAAGGGGCTCTCTTACAGGGTATCCTATGATATTGAGATGACTTTACTTAACTATGTCCAGGAGAAGAAGCATGACAGAAAATGATCTTTTTGCATTATCAGCAGGTGTCTTTGGAAATGAAAAGATATATACTAACTCTTGGATACTAAAAAATTAAGATACCTCGAAATGGAGTCGCTGGACGGGTGTGTTATAACAAAATCATATTTATAGGGTTAACAAGAGGCCAAGAGGAAGATGATCTATTTATATATGGATCAATATATTTGCGGAAAAATTAATGACGTATAAAAAGAATACTGTAAAAAAAATTGTGTTAAAAGAAGTTGAGTGAGAGGGGTTTGTTCTTTCTGTACCATACATTGTCCAAATAAATTGTTGAAAACAAATTGTCAAGATAGATTTCACCTATTCACCCGATATTTGTATGAAGATGACTGACGAGTTCGAGCAATGGCGTGCCCTTGTATTTAGTGAAATGGTACCTCCCATGTCATTTTATATTCATTAATCCAGTAATGCTCATGACAATGAATTGAAAATAAAAATGAACATTTATAACAGCATCAATTAAAACAGTCTAATGGGACAAAAATGAGCACTTTATTTCTCATTCATTAATCACACAGTATTACCATCCAAAAAGCATGCAGCCAACTGCATGGTAAGAATAACTTTTTTGCTGAGAGCCAGATAGGTGTTAACACACATTCTTTTACACAGAATTAAAACCTTTCTAGTTCTCAGAAGATGAAATGACATAAAGACAAACAATGACAAACAGTTTAAAAGTAATACCTCGTCTTTAATTATTGAGCTTTACCTTGATGTTTATGACAAAGTAAATATTGGCACTAACCTATCATTGGTCAGAAGCTTGTCAAGTCAATTTAGATGTCGGCTATCTGAGGCAGTTGTTAGGTCATGCCATGACACAGTCACGATAAGGTGTCAGGTCATTGGCTAATAATTTGCTATTAGTCGACACTTTTACTGGGCCCAATTGACAGAGATGCAAGGTGAAGGGTGTTTAGTTTATGAATCATCATTAGAAAAAAAGATGGAAAAAAGGTGTAATAATGGATACTATTAGACAGGGTGAATATATACACAACCAGATGGATAGGAGTGTTGAGCTGTACTATTCCAGATCTAGATAGGGGCAATAGTTGGAAAGGTGTTTTAACACAATGTCACCCCTAGGAATGATGCAGACCCTCTTCACTTCTTTCAATCATAATGATTATAATCATGAAAAGGGCTGAATTAATTATGTTTAAACAAATAAAACTGTTTGTCCCTATTCACCCCATGAAGCATGCGAAACAACCTGACTGAGCATTCTTATAAATAAGTGCCAATCTTGCATGTTTGTGTTTGAGAAAGTTTTTAAAAAATGAAGAAATTACTCCTGAAAGAGTTAGGTATTATTAGGAAGAAGATAAAACAGAGTGAGCTTTTTGTGTAAAGATTGCATAGATTATAGCTAAGAAGCCCACGTTCATTTTTCCCCCTATATTCGTTTCAAATCAATGTGTAAATCACCAAGCAAAGGCTCAGAGGAACATGACAAAAGTCGAATACAGAAAAAAATGATCAGGATTGTTACAGTACATTAACCACAAGGCGTGCAACTTTATATTCTTTCTACAAATTCTGATCAGTTTAAATGTGTAAGATGGAGCACTCTTCCAAATATTTGAGCAATCTCAAGATCAGCATAAGATATGAAATTAGGCAAAAGATTTCAAACATCATTCACATTACTTTCTATATTCAAGGAAAGAGAGAGAGAGAGAGAAAAAACATATCTCGCCCATTAGGAAAAAATCATTTTTTGTGACTATCTAGGCAGACATCCCTAATTGCACTATAAGAGTCACGTAGGAAGAGTGCCCCTAAATCTATGTTCAACAGGAAAAGAAAGGGGAAGGGTGCAAGTTGTATTATGGGGCAAAATAGCTTTCAAAGCTTATAAGCATACATGTGCCATGACTGATGTTATAAAAACAAGAGGCTAAAAGAGATTTGGACTGCATATGGGCTTTTTACACGTGATATTTTTAACCCCATACTATCCTTAACCCCGGACAATTTTTTTTTTCTGTTCTCATTTGTAGTTTTAGTCCCTTACTATTTCCCTAGCTAGAGAGCTTAAGATATGAATTTAGGCAAGAATTTCAAAGATCATTCACATTACCTTCTATATTCAACAGAGATACACAATCAGCCTCTTGATTCAATAATCATTATCACTGATTAAAATTGTAGTACAGTGACAAATGTATTCAGAAAATGGATATATAATCTAAATTTAAACCGTTCATATCCCATAGCATTCTGTTTTTCACTATTAATAGTATAAAACAGATATGATTTGAATAAAATACATGGTAGTCCCACTGATATACTTATTGAGGAAGCAGTGTTCATATGTTTGTTTAAAGAACTAGATAATTGTATTGCTAGTGTTATGGGTCACCTCTCATCATGAACTATGAATAGAGACAAAGTAGTTCACACTCACTCTGTCAAGGTTGGTGTACTAGTTCACACATCAGGAGTCATCAAGGTCAACAATACAAGCCACCTGCTTCTCTACCCATACCCACCAAAAACCCCTCTCTCTGCAATTCCCTTCCCCCCTTTTTCCTCACGAATTCTTGCATTTATCTGCATTCTAGATTTTCAGCTGTGCTCAGGACGAGACGAGGAGGCGCCGATGACAATTATGCCCGGTCTGGGATGGAGGGGGGGGGGGGCACAGTGATGTAGCATGGGTTCATCCTGATTTAGAGCTAGGTCAACGCCCAGGTGGACAGGACATGGCTGATGGTATTGGATGAGATGGGTTTAAAGCACGACGTGAGCGCAGTGTGAATGATACAGCCTATCATTTCCATGGGCAAACAGCCACAGGGCAATGTTTAACCATGTTACCCAATCGATGGCATATCAACAACAACACCTTGCGACAGCCACCAAAGAACATCAATAGGTAACCCTGGAATGTGCCTCTAATTGCCCATCCTACTCATCCTGCAAAGTCTGCCAAGAAATAGTTCCTGGATCATCCTATTATCGCTATCATCACAGACACCTCATGGGACTGTTACTAGTGTATAGTCATCGCATGATTTAGAACTTAGGACACTCCAACAGGTGATTAACACACAAGTACATAGTATCACTGCAAGAATAACATTATAGACAAGGAATTAGTGTGAGCCCCAAGAACAGGTGCAATACCAAGGCAAAAAGGTCTTGCCTCATGGTTACAAACACATTCCTTCATCGACTTTGTAACACCTTCGCATGAATGAGGGGGCAGCCCTAAACCTCATTTTTCTGAATTCTTGTTTGGTAGTTCTTAGATCACTTGAGTAAAGCAAATTATGCTCTGGTCACACTAAAAAAAAAACAATTTCTAACCAACTGATACCGCTAAAAATCTAGTCGGTCTGGTGTTGGTCCATTTTGTGTTACTGTGGTATTAAGCTGATGCAATGCACGGCCTTGCGGGAGTATATTTGTTCAATTACCAAAAGAATGCGTCATCCAATTAACAAAATGACATCCAATGTTGTACAATCTCCAGAGTGAAACAGTGACACTTGTGTACCTCTCACCAGAATATGGAGCTGTTAAACTCTAGACTTTCCTAGAAAGTCTTAAAATTCCTCCTATAGTTAACCCGTTAACTACTGAACAATTTTATTCCCGTAAACTTGATACAGCAACCGACCTGCTCCTGTAAGTGATGGGGTAACATGATGTTATTGTCATTGTTATCAAAATTGAATATTAATTTTTCTAAAATAAAGGTTGATCACTTTTTCTTAAACTTTTCCAAGGACAAACTGATAAAAATTCAGTGATTTTCGTTAACATGCCAAATTGTTAGATGCTACGTTTATCCTTGGAATTGGGCTACACTAGACTGCATTCAAATGACATTATTTTCATAAAGAGTCTTGCTCATTGGATCATTAACCAGTTCACATCATGCACTTTATCCATACCTGGGAGCTGAGTCACTTATAATAGGCATCATTGCATGACTAGGAGATTGCACTGAAAACATTCTATTACAAATCAAAAATCATTACCTTTCCCGTCTATTATAACATTCTGCCAGAAATGTGATAACCAGAGATAAACCTACCCCCTCTTTTCACAGCAATAACCCTTTTGAAATTCTATAGCTTTGCCATTTATCGATCTTCATAAATCCATGGCAATCAGATGCAAAGAGATGAGCGCACGAATGCTCGCCTCGACGCCAGACCCAAGATAGGTGACAAATCAACAAAAGAGGGCACTATCACATTTCCCGCTGAGCTAATCCAACTAACATTCTGGCAGAGTCCAAACTTGACAACCTTTGGCGATGCGTTGCAATATCATGTTTTTTCTGCCTTGACAGAGAAACAGGATGGTTTCGAAACCAACGGTCCAATATATCAGAGACGATCGATGCGTGTGCCAGAGGCTTTACATATCGCAAATCCTCAGAAGAATGGAGCGGTGTACGCTGGGAGGACGTCATGAGAAGTAATGTGCACCCTTCCATACAGCCTCCCTAGAATATACAATTCTTTAGTTTCACAGTAATGAGTTTCAGAATGCATTTCATGAGTAAGAGCTGCAAATATAATAAGGAATAGATTATAAAGCTTCATTGCATTAACATCCATACACCTGGTTAGCATTGCAGTGTCATAGTTAAAGGATGCTTATTAACATGCATTATTTTATCATTTATACACTTAATCCCTCTCTGCACAGTGATTTTGATCCATGGGAAGTATAGCAGAAGGACTCCAATGTGACACTGACTTGCGACCATTACAGAACATGCTTTTGAAGTTGCTTACATATATTTTTTCAAAATAATAATTCAAATACTTTCCTATAAATTATTTTCTTGGTTGAGTTTCTATAACAATGTTATCTTGCCCTTTAATAGTTATTTATTATAAATGCATACCCAAAAATAATTATCCCTACGATAGTAGTACTCATGTTCCTTTCGGCTCCATGCCCAATCTTTTTCTCTCCTCACACAATAATGATGTTATGTCATTTGTTTTGGGAAAGTGACGTGATATTTGAGAGGCTCTGTCAAATGACTCATTACCAAGGCAACGGATGATGATCAGGAGACACTATGGGAGCACATTTAAAAGAGCGGTCCTTTGCACTCATAATAGCAAGCACGATTTGAGCATTACCAAGCAAAATACTGTCTCCACTGGGAATTACTGGAAGGAAAATGTTCATTGCTGCATAAAATTGTTGAACATGAAAAAAAAAAGAATGCTTTAAGGGTAAAGATAGTGGAAGCGTACAGGATCAGGTTATATCATACCCGCAAGTAGTCAAAGACCAAAAGCAAATTATTATTCGAGTCACTTGTTTCATGTTTCCGTGAGGCAGAAACTGAACTATCATGATCGTCAATGACTGTTTGGAGATTTTAACTAGAAGACTAGGAAACATAGAAGGACGCAGAATGTACGACAACTACATCACTGTCCTCCAAAGATTGATCTGGTAAGATAACCTTCAATGAAAATTGCTTACAATCTCAAGGGTACTCCATTATCATCATTCTTACATCATGAAAATACAATGTTACAGACCTCAACATATGACAAATAATCATTAAAAAAAAGAATTGAAGGAACACGGCACAATCAGTTACAATTATATGAGAAAACAAACATAAAAATGTGAAAATACAAATATATCATTGAGAGTGTTGATTTGTTGAAATAACATACAATATAACTAGATCTAACTTACCTGTGTTATCCAATGAAGATGTACGAAAGCACAGACATGAAATATAAAAGAAAAAGAAAGAGGATCATTTAGTAAAAGATATGCAAAAGCCAAAAGGCTCTTTGTAAACATATTCACAGAAAATCTCATTTGAAATCTAACTTTCATATCTAAAATATACATGTACATGTACATACTTTCTCATTTGTTTCAGAAGAAAGAAAGAAAATAACACTTAGTATTCAATATACCACAAACATGCTCATCAATATGTTTACTCCATCATATCTCAATTTTATTACAATTTTTAAATGCATTTAAAATATTTTTCCTTGTGGAAATGTTTGAAATTTGTGTCTGGTTCATGGTTCTTTCTCCTCTCTAGCAACAACACAAAATGAAAAAGAAGAAAGAGAGAAAGAGCTTTATAAATCAGTAGAAAGGAATGCACTTGGCTTTGGCAAGTTTCCTCTCCGAAGCTACATGAGCATTCTGGGAGGATAATATCTCCTCCATCTTAAAACATCATGCATCCCTAAAAAACACACTCCTTATTGAAGTTCTTTGGAAAGACAAGACAGAAGAAACAGAAAGTTCTTGAAATGCATGCATGAGAATAAGCTCCCGCAATCAAGGGCATAGGGTGTATCAGATAACATTATTTGAAGTAAAAATCCATTAGTCTTGAAACGCAAGACACGCTAAAATTGTGAGATGAACAGAAAAATGGCTAGTCCACTCCATCAACCCACTTTTCCAGCCCCGAAAAGTCATCTGAACATCAACAAATTACAGACAACAAAAATGTTCATAAACATGTGCTGGGAAAGGCAATTCCATCATCATTACATGAAAATCTCTGTTTGGAGACTGAAATCATCTTGTATGCACACAAAGTGTGATTCCAACAAGTGGCAAGCCAAAGAACTACATTATTATTTGCACAAAAACTGGAAGAAATTCTGCCATTTCACAAATCTTTAGAGCCAACAATCAATGTTGCTTGTATTTTCTACTATAAATATTTGATATCACATAATTCAATTTGTTTCTAACGCTTTTTGCTTGCATGGATGTTATAAGTGAGTAAAATGATAGAGAGGCTTTTTTTCTTACTAAAACAGTGTAGGAAAAAAGGCACACAAGTAGTACTAGTAAACAAAGGTGTGTGGTTGGTATGGGATAGATATCAATCTTCAGAGCCAAGAATGTGAAATATTTGCAAGATATTTTTTTCAGATTCTTCAAGAAAAGGTTTTCCCAAGATTATTTTCTCTATTTTAAAAACTTTCCTGATGTGTTCGATGTAAAACTCAACACAATGACCTGTTATCAAGAAAAAAACCAACTGTTAAAATTTTGGTAGGCTATCGGTCGACTTTGATTCTATCTTTTACCTAGAATTAGAAACTCCACTCATTATCAATCTCCTTCTTGTCTGCATTTCTCTCCATCCTCCTCACTCCTTGCAGTTACTCTATCTCTCCCTCTCTCTCTCTCGAAAAGGTATGGGCTAGTTCACCTGAAAAGCATCCTATAAACACTAAGCACTACCACCATCTATTTCTCTTCCTCTCCACAGGCACCACATTCATTAACATTCAAATGTAATTTACAAACCATTCTTTGTAGTAATTATATTTCCGGTATTGCCTTCAAATGGAAGAATAGTATATATTTTTATTTCATTTCATTTCAAACCATTTCGTACAAATTTATTTTACATTACTGCTGTTCTTCCTAATTTGTATGGTGATTTCATCTTTTAACCAACTTGAAGCAAATGTTACCCAACTCAATCTATTCAAGTAAAGCAACTTCACGAATATTCTTATATTCTAATGAGATGGAGAGCAGGAGTGAAAGGAAAGTTATGTTTATATTATTGAAGATTATATATATATATATATATAGAAATTATCAATTGCAGACTTAACATATTTTAGAGCGAAACTGAAATGTTCATATTTTTCCAAAAGATCAGCACCAGATGTGAAATCATTGCTATATTCATCTGGTCTGAACTTTAAGTCTTAAGACTAATTTTCTTCCATCCAGCATCAAAATACTTCCCTTTCATTTTTCTCATCCCAAGAAGCAGAATTTGATATCATAAAGTTGACTTTTTAAATATTCTTCCTCTTCCATTGATATTTTAACACCAAATATTGAATATTAAACAGAAAAGGCAACAAAGAATATCATCAATTACAACCATATATTGATCACTTTTTAAAAGTTTGATGTTAAGATTGAGTGTACATGGATGGGAGTAAAGATAGGCAGACCACCTTAAGAAAGCAGCGATTATGGTGTTTGTCTGTTTACTGAGGGTCGAGGACTCCTTCCGTAGATCCGTTCCGACGCTTCCGATCTACCGATAAGCAATCTTTGCCTCTCGTGAACAAACGTTATTGCCAGCATTTCTCTTTGCGTCAGCAGCAGCGACAAACAGGAGAAGGCGTTTCACTCTGACTATAGAATGTTTGTTCATTTTGTCAACTACACATGCCATGGGGAGTTGGTGGTGCTGACAGTAGGAGAGTTTGGTTGAAGGGGCTCCCTTTGATTTCATCTTTATTTTGTTGGGAGGTTGGCTGAAAAGCACTAGTTCGAATTCATCTTTTATTCTGTACATATTATCACAATAAAGGGGGGGGCATTAATATCATAATAAAAAGCTCTGTAGGATACATGGTAAATTCTCATTAATGTGATCTGCGCTCATTTCAATCAGTGGTGGATTAAGGAAAGTCTAACAATTTTCAGGAAGCAAAGTACATAGAAAAGAAACAATTTCTAGCAAGATGATGGTAATGATATATCACAATAATTAGTGATGATAATGGGGAATATGATTGTGATAATGTTATAAAATTGTCTTAATGATGATGACAGTCAAAATCAGGGCTCAACTTTAACGGTGGCGAGGGTGCCAATAGCCACCTGAAACTGTCCGATCGGTGGAAACCGATAAAATAAAGTGTAAGATACAAATAAATAAAATGTATCACCCAGGCCACCTGAGAATCCATTTAGCCACCTGGATCTCATGCTCAAGTGGCCCTTCTGGCCACCTTAAAAAAAATGTTAAGAGCAAGCCCTGAAAAATATAGATGCAAGAAAAGGTTACAATACTTTGAGTAGAAAAAAAAAAGAAAAACAAAGGGAATGTGGATAAAAGTAAACATAGCACTAAAATAAAGATATACCTATTTCCTGTCAATTTATATATGTCTGAGCAATATATTGCCATAAAAGAGTTAAAGCGGCGTCAAATATGCGGAAAAATTTTGAGTTACAAATTGGATACAAATCATGCAGATGAAAACAAATGGGATATATCACCATCACTGTGAAACACTCTTGCGAGAGCTAGAATTTGATGTGATTTTTTTTTATTCTTATGAGTTGGGCCAACACAAATTGGTTAATAATCGCCCAAAGGGAAACTAGTTGTACCATATTTACCAAGAGAATATAGTTTGAAGGAAATTGGAACATTTTATCAAATTTTGCTGCCAATTTTGCCTCGTTGAATTTCTCTAGTTTTTATTCTAAATTTCATTTGATACAGCTGAAATTGCAATTTACACGTTACTTCATGTTGATTCTGTGTGTTCTTTTGTTAAAAGGAAAAAATCTTGGTTTTTGGTAGACATACCTTGGAGATGGACTTTCAGACTGCACTTTCAGACTACACATTATTAAATGTTAAGATTCAGAAGGACATTAGCTCTATGGAAAGTGCCATTCGTTAACACCCTTTTGGCTCCCAGAAGACGATATTCTATAGACTTGATACCCTTTTGCTCTGATGTGATGGAGCATGGATGGAAATCACTTATAACGCCATTTGTTACGATGAGGCAGATAACATAGAGATCATTCTAAATCTGATAGATTTCTTCACTTGGGGGGTTATTCATCCCCCATGTATCTAAAGGGAAGAGTCCTGGGAAAAAGATTTCACTATGAGATGAGAGTTAAAGAATGAATGGTGTCTTTCACAATTTCTATCCAATTATTAATTGCTTTAAACATATTTCGAGATGACCCCCCAAAAATTCAACTAAACATCAAAACAATAACTTTCTGCTTTTTGCACAGCTCCTCAATATAGAATATGAATGCTTTTGTAATTCATGTTTTTATCCATCTATTACTCTCCTTCCTTCTCTCATGTTACTTTGTATTTATTGTCCAAGGAAAGAGTAATGATGGCATTTAGAGCCAGCCGGTGGCATTTGGAGATAGAATAGTGCTGTGAGAGTTGTGTTTGCGAGAGGAAATGAGGACATTCTATTATTTGTCACTGGAGAAGGATGGAGGAAGCAAACTCTCCTCATATTTCATCATAAATTCAAGATGAGCTTGGAGTAGGTGCTTCTGTAACAGAGAGGGAGAAGTACCACAACTCCAATAATAAAGGAAGTGATGATCGGATGGAAATGATGCAGGACAACAACTAAAAAGGGGATCATCTTCATGAGAGCAGAAAGTAAGAAAAAAGGTTTCCTCAACTACATCAGTACCACAGAAAAAAAAAACAACTTTCATAATATATGGTGTCATTGGCATTCAGGAAATGAGGCACCAAGATGTTTTACACTATCAGTAAAATACTGTACATCATGCCATATTTGGACTTTGCATTTTAAGAGAATCTTATTTCTTTCTTGGAAGTGTTCTTGAGCTTGTGCTCCAGACTACTTTTCATCTTACTAATAGTTCCCCCAGTCTGAAGAATCAATTTTAAAAAACAAGGCAAATAAAAAATACCCACCTACCTCATGAAATCCACTGAAACAATTACACATGATGTTCAATCTTGTTACAGTTACAAAAGAGATTAACACTAGGCTCATTTTAACTTTGAAAAACAGCAATTTTTAAAATTTATTTATTTATTCATTATTTTTTTTATCTTTATTTTTATTTTATTTTTTTATTAGGTGGTCTGTCGGTATCGACAGATCACCTATTAATTTTGTCAAGATTTTTCTTTATTTTTATTTATTTATTTTTATTACAAATTTTTGTACCCACCAAATCTCAAAATCGGCCAGGTCAATATCATCGAGTTTCATGTCATGTATGAGGTCAATTATGGACATGATCCATTAACATTTTGGAGGTCATCAGATCATCGTGACGTCATCAAGACGCCATTTTGTAAATTTACAAGATCGGTTATATCTTCATAATCGATCATCAAAAATCAACTATATTCACATCACATAAACTTCACTTGACGGGTCATCAAGTCATGTCCTCACAGGTCATCTAGAGGTCAGGACGTGCGCGTACGCGCGCGTCAAAATTTAAAAATGCTCAAAATCACATAGGATCAAGTCTGCACACGTTTCAGGTCATTTCGAGCATTTCAAAAATATCCGTACGTAAGCGTCCGCGCGCGCGTTTTACGCGCGCACAAGTCGTAAATAACGTTAAATCGCTGTTTTTTCGATTGATTTGCAATCCTGACACTTTTCTTCATCATTTCCATGAACTTGGAATCAATTTCAATCAATAATAAGGTCGTACGGGCGCGTCAAAGTTCAAAATCCGTGCGCGCGTCTATGTCGAAAATAACGTAAAAACGTGCAAAAACATGCCTCTACAAAATTAACTCTAGCTCTTTAAATAGTCCACAAACCCCCAATTTTTTTGTCATTATCACGTAGGGTATGAATCATAGATTTCATTTCATGTATCATTTGACCCTTATAAACATTATGACGTCATCACAATGGCGCCAGAAGTCAAAATTTCCATTTTTCATGTTTTCACGTCATCACATTTATGCAAATTTGGCTCTAGATTCGTAATTATTAGTCGTTTTTCGCCCAGATTTTACTATGTCATAGCTGAGACAATTCTCTACAAGATCAATTAACACGGTTTTTCATTTTGATGACGTCATCACAGTGAAATTTTCAATTAAAGATGCCATGTCAGAATTTTCCCTATTTGCGTGTTATGTCTATGGAAGATGATTTTTTTTCGAATCATGAATCTACATGACATTGTTCTCTGAGCTGTATCTCAGTTGTTTTTGGTCTATTTTCTTCCAGATTTTAGTATGTTATAGCTGAGACTATAAGCTTTTATAAGTGTGGTCTCCAATTTTTGATCAGATGTAGGGATCATGCCCAATTTTTCACTACAAAATGGAATTTCAGAATCCCGTTTTTCGTTTACGTGTTATCTCTATGGGAAATGTTTTGGTATATTGGTCAAAGCACTTGCCTCTCATTCCGGTAACCCAGGTTCGATCCCCGGTGGGTCCATTAAATTTTTTTTTTTTTTTGCTTCTTTTTGCCTTTCATTTTACCATCTTCTTCGACTATTATAACATAAGCGATCACAAACAAAGTAATAAAATGTCTTATTTTGCATGTTATGTCTATTAGAAAGTAGTGTGCAGTAGTTTATGTATAACCCTATGGAAAATCTGATTCCCTGAAGTGTATTAAAGCTATCCTGCAATATCAGTCCTATTTGATATCACAATTTCTCAAAATGATAATGATGTTGATGATAATCATGATGATGATCACCATGATCATCATCATCATCATCACCATCATCATCATTATATCATTATCATGATAATCATCAACATCAATATCTTCATTACTGTCATGATATTCATGATGATGATGATGATAATGATAATGATGATTATCATCAACATCATTATCATCAGCACTGTCATGATGATATAATGATCATCATCATGATTATCTTCAACATCATTATCATCATCACTGTCATGATGATATTCATGATGATGATGATGATATAATATCATCACCGTCATGATCATCATTGCTATTATTATTGTCATCACCATCATTATATCACCTTCATCATGATAATCATCACCATTATCATGATTGTTATCTTGCACAAATATTATCACATCTTCCACTGACCGTTCCACACATTTTCTACATTCCTGTCCTCAAGAAGCATCTCCATGCGTGGCATTCTTGACTTCCTATCTTCAGTTTAGTATTTCCCCATTATTATGATCATCCTGATTACAATGATGATCATACCAATTGAAAGACAGACCACCTAATTCGTCCTCATGACGAATTAAATTCTAGTTTTTTATTATTATTATTATTATTTTTTTTTTTTTTTTTTTTTTTTTTTTTTTTTTTTTTTGGGGGGGGGGGGGGGGGGGGGGGGGGGGGGGTGTTGGTTACCGGTACCATTTCCACTTGTAGCCAGACACACCAGACCCCAAAACCTGCAATTTTGAAGCAAAAAGAATACATGTGCAAATTTATCACCTCACCAGCAGACTGCCGAATTAGGAATGATGTAACCAACAACTACCGCTTTTAATATAACAGGTTTCAATGTTTGGTGTAATAGCCAAGAAGCGACTTCCAGCAAATAGTGATGTAAGTAAAGTCCCTTTTTTTTTAACAATGGTGTAAATGGGCCTCATATATATATATATATATATATCAGATGTTAATTTAAACATACATTGTTGGTTTTTTTTATAGAATGTGGAAGGGATATAAGTGGGGTTTTATGGTTTCTTTCCATTTCCTTCATTTTGACATTACTCAGTAATGCATCACGTCAGGAGAGGATGCTGTGGAATCCAGTGACTGCGGTTGGAAAGCAAGGATTAAGAGCCCTTCAAAGCGGAAGTCAGAAGCAAGACAACCAATGACAACACATGAAGCTTTATGTACATCAAAAAGATGCAAGTAAGACACGTAGCTTCTGTCAAAACCTAATCTGTCATTAGGCTTTGAAAGTTGTCCAAGACAACAAATAAGGTATATACGTTATAAAGATACCTGTGAGATATATATATATCCCTATTTCCTACTATAGGGGGAATCCTAAAAATGCGGTTTATTCCATCACAATAGAAATTCGGCGTGCGTTAAGGGTAATGATAACAATAGGCTGAGATAAAAGGATTCCCCCTAACGCTGCAAATAGAGTTATATATACCTTCTTTCATAATGTAATCTGATATCAGTTATTCATCCAAATATAAGATTCTATGCATATGGATCTCTTCTTATAATAGTTTTGAAATATTTATATATATATTAAATCTTTAGAGCCATCTAGGCAAATTCTCTTTGTATAGCCCTATTGTTCCAATTCGCCTTTCTGCAGGCTCCGATTCGCCTTAAAGTCGATTTCTTTTGTGACGGAAAAACTGCATTGTTACGATTTGCCCTTTGTTGAATATAAGGGTATATATATATATACCTAGATCCTACTAAAAGGCGATTAAAAAAAAATTGTATATACGTATATCATCGCAAAAAGGACGTTACAGAGAATTAATGGATGCAAAATGTTAGTATATTTTTAGAATTAATTTGATTCAATTTGCATTTATGGCAAAAAGAATCGTATAATAACTACCTTTTGTGTGCAATAAGGTATTTTTAGTAAATCCCCAAACTATTGATATAATCAAGAAAAACAGACAGCGCCCTAAGTCCAACTTAGGACGTTAGATACCCAGGAGTTATACAGATATAGATTTTCCACGTTATATTATACGAAAATGAGTTCTCCCTACCGAACAAAACTTTGTAGTAATATAAGTAATTTGGCGAAATCTTGCATCTTATGTAAACAACCAGATGGCCATTCTCGTAATTACAACAATAACACCACCACCAACACCACTACCACCACCACTACCACTACTACTACTAATAATAGTAATAATCATAATCATAATCATAATCATAATCATAATCATAAACATTATCATAATCATAATTATAATCATAATCATAATCATAATTGTAAACATAAACATAATCATAATCATAATACTGCGCACATATCCATCCCAGGGGATGCTCAAGGCGACCACATACACAGTATTACCCTTGTTTTAGCCCAGCTTTCCTAAGGCACTGAAAGCATTCAAAGTCCTACCAGGTATCCATTTACTACACCTGCATGGGTGGAGAGTGGCAAATGTGGATTAATGTCTTGCCAAAGGACATTAGTGCTATGCCAGGGACTTGCTTGAACAACGAAACAAGTGATCCACACTCCGGTAATGTTTCCATTAGACCACCACACCTCTCATAGCTGATTTCAACAGGACTGAAAATATGATGCATGGTATGAAATGATGTGCAAGTTGTGAGAAGTAGACATCACCTATAAATCAACTCTTGATTTCAGTATGGCATGTGTACTTCATATGACCCTGTAGGATGCGACAGATACATTCATATTCACTGTATGGCTATCACACCTACATACCTTTGTTTGCAAAGATGCTTAAACACTGTATTGTTATAAAGTCAGATTGCTGCGAGTCATCTCTGAAGGCAATTCACATGAACAGAATGTCACAGAATATATATCGTATCTAGTTTATCAAGTGTGAAAGAGGGTAGACAACTCTGCTATTGCCCTAACTTTTGCAATCTCATTCTGATCACATGACTTTGAAAAGTCGACATCATGAGTTATGTGGACACAACTAGTTCATTTCAGAGTACAGCTTCAAGTGTTTTAAAGTTTTAAAGGATATCATTTGTTACATAGGTACATGTATTATGTTGTAAGATGGGAGCTTTGCAGAGGGAGTGCTAAACAGATGGTTGTACTTGTCTTAAGTGTATCCGTTAGTGAGTTTTCATTAATAATATACTTTAAAAGTAAGGAAAATCAAATGTAGCTCGATGGAAATGCAATTCTGTGCTGGATCCTTGTACTTTTGATGTGAAAGTTATGCAGTCTTTTGAGTTACTGCAAGAAAGACAGAAAGAAGAAAAGTGAGAAAATGAGACAGACAGAAACAGAGAGGGATGGGGGAGAAAATGAGTGAAAGACAGAGAGATGGTTGTTCCTTGTTCATTACTTCTCGTTTCCTTCTTATGCAATATATTGCATTATCATGATGAAAGTATCATTTGAAAAAAACAAGCATAACATTTAATCAAGACAAACAAAGCAGGAAAAATATTATTGAAGTCAAAGTAATGTCAATATATCATCACCTGCATAAGAAAATCTAGGGTATTTCTAAGCTACATAAAGACACCAGCAGTACTAGTACAAGTACAAGATTCTGATGGATAAACTGGTGTAGGAAGGGCTAATCTACTGCAAGGTTCCCAAACTGATCTAGAAGTAGTTCAGCATTTTCCCAGTATAACTATATTCATATCTACAGTAGCAAGCAAATATGGGTAAATCTGTTAGAGTGAAAATGTTTATCTCAGGATTTAAGTATATTATGAATATCTGATTCCATATTAATGCTACAGGTTTAACCTAATCTATCAAGAGATGGATGGCTATGAAAAACCTACTTCGGTTAAAATCTTGCAGCTCCATCGAAATAACAAGAATATAAAATCTACTCTAAAGGATAAATTTTCTAGTCTGGAATAGATCTGTTCAACACAATATTCCTTAATTTACATGTTTCATACATTAGAAAGCTTTTGCAGATACGTGCAACCTCTATATAAAGTTTCATACCTTTAAAAAATGCATGAGCCTAAAATCCAGTTTAATGTTAATCCTCATTAACTCATCTGCATGAAGAACAAGCCTCACTTGCAATCTGGAGCTATGTTGAGCAAGCAGATACAGGCAAACTTTTGGAATAAGATATAACCTTTTCCTAATCTAAAGAAAATAAAATTGATAAGAAGAAAAGCCACCTCTCTACAGATTCCGTTAGACATTCCTTCAATGCATAAAAATGCAATTATTTTACAGCAAATTTTATATAATATTACATCATGAAAAGCACCCCAATTATATTGCATGTATAATTCTCATTTGTCTATTTCAAAAACATAAGTAAAGAAAAAAAAATATTTCACCACAGCATGAACAACCTGTAATTTTATGTCCAAAAACTACTCAGTACCCGTATCTGTTTTTATTTGATACACAAATTTGAATTATCTTTTTTCACCACAAAAAAAATTTAAAAGGTAGTATGTAATGTAACATTAAAAATCTGTTTTTCTTTATAGGAAGAAGAAACACAAAAGGAAAATGTGAGAATGGGGGGGGGGGGGGGGGGGGGGGGAGGTAAAGAAACAAAAGATGGTAGGGGAAATCCAATAAGAGAGAGAGATAGAGAGAGAGAGAGGGGGGTGGGGTATAACACAAACACAGAATATAGAAAAATCCAATAACAACAAACATGATGACCGAGGCCCTGCTTGAAGGCCAACTTATTCCCATCGACCAAAATCATCAAATTTCATCTTCCCCTTCAAACACATTGCTTCATTCTGACCATCTATTATGCACATCGACCATGAAGTGACCACAATTACCCTTGAAGCAAGGGGACCAAGACTGTCAAATGATTTCTCGAGTCATCCAATCTCTGTTTTCTTCACAAGAAAGCAATATAAATTGGCAAAGAAACTAAATTGTCTTAGCACTGTGAATTGTCATCAACCGTTTTCTCTGTTGTGTTTTTCCCCTTTCTTCATTGACTCATGCACCTCATCTAAATTAAAGTTAGGAGGCCATGCATGTGGACGACTTGATCCCAGAGCATATTAAGGCATTTCACATTCTACTCGCATTCAGTGAAGACAGTTCCTTGATGTCCTTATCAAAGTTCTGCCCGTTCTTTATGAAGATGATGCTAAAAGAAAAGTTAAGGACAGAAATGTGGAAAGGCAGAGTTTGAGATAGATTGGACAATGGCACAGAGACCGAATTTTTAAAATATAAATAAAGACTTTTTCAATTCATCTTTATTGACAACGTCTAATATTCTGATCTGCAACATAATGCAAAAATAAGACGATGAAGAGAGATAAAGAAAGACTAAGATTTTTTTTTTAAATATGAAGGAAAATTTTAAGGAATGACGTCTCCTACTAAACCTGTCACCACTGATTCTTGAACTTTTTACCCAATGAACCTATGACATGAATTGTCTTACGACACCTGATGTTTGATCATATAATCATTTAGAATTTCAATAGATTCCTTATACCTAATACCCCTTCATTATCCCAAAACAACAACAACAAACAAAAATTAACCCATGGTGGTCATCACAATGCCTAGAAACAGACCACTGTTCACTTTTCATCCCTCAAAATGTGTCAAAAAAATAAGGGGAAATTTGAGTTCAGATGGAAGACAAGTAAATGAGAAGAAGACAAGAAATATGGTTCCACTGGCTATTCTTATTATCGATACACAAAGCAATCAATGAATGAGCATAGACACAGAAGATAAAGAGAATGCACAGTTGCAGATAAATCCTTTCTATTTCTTGAGGAAGACAAGCAAATATAGAATTCAAATAAAATTGAAGACAATATGAGATTAAAGAATAAAGAAAAGTAATTGAGGTAAAGGCACCTCTTTTTGTTTCTATTACATCTTCATGTCTTTGCCTATAAAATGAAAATACAGCAATAATCCCTCTTTTATAGCAGCATCTGTTTCAGTCTGAACTTTTGAAAGATCATGGTCACCTTTTTATTAATAGCAGAAGATATGCAGGAACTGGGAGTGAGCTAGCTTTGGAAAGCTTTGGGGAAAAAAGAGCTGAGGTACAAAAACAAAGTAAAATAGGTACTTTAACAATGCCTAATAATCAATAACCCTTAAATCATAAACCTACTTCCGATATTGATATATTATCTTGTTCTTTGATCAAACTGATCTTTATCTTTCACTCTCTCTCTCTCTCTCTCTCTCTCTCTCTCTCTCCCTCCCTCTCTCTCCATCTCTCTCTTTCTTATTCCTCTTCCTTACACTTATCTTATTTATTCTGTCTGCATCAATCTCTATCGCTCTCCCTAGGCCTTCACTCCATTATTTCATTTTGTGCATTTCATTTTCATTTCTTCATGTTTAATAATCTTTTCTATATTTTCTCTCCTCTTCTGTATGTTTCATTTCATATTTCTATCACTATCTGCCCACTACCTGTCTCTACCATTCCACAACCTGTTCATTTATCTGCATTTCATCTTCTTTTTCTTTTGTACCCCTCTTTTTTTGCCTCCATCTCTCCTGTCTCTGTCTCTTCCAATAATCTAGGTCAAGCAACCACAAACTTCTTCCCATGTCTACCATTTCATGATAATTGATATTTGAGCCTGCTTATGTTGGTTAGGAACACTGTTTGTTTTCCCTATAGGAAAACACAATAACACCTGTAAAGCTACAAGTAGATAGACAGTGAGGTAAAGAGAATAATAACAATATTCAATATGGCCAAGATCTCATAAACATTTTTCTAAGAATATCATGAGAAAATGTGAAAATATCACTATACAATAGTAAGATGTAGATCAAGATATTTAGGGACATAGGAACTCTCATTCATGCAGCTTTAGTAACTAAAAAGAAAAACAAAGCATTATACAAAAATAATAATCAAAAGATGGCTAGCCAAACTCTCCTTTATTATTTAGAGTTTTTCTTCTGAGGAGAGTGGTTTCTGCATTGTTATTGCCACAATTTCCTTTTGTCAAAACAACTTTATTGAAGAAAAGTACGAAGTATAACATAAAAGTAGCATTAGAAACTATCATATTCTAGAAACTTTTCAAATTAAACTTTAACAGTTCCTGTTCACACAGAGTTGGTAATTGTCCTTTGTGTACATGCATTCAATTAATATTTGTTTTTCTTTTAAGCTTTGACTGTTCATGTCCCCTATCTATTTTCATTCTATTTTGGTAAGACCAATACCGCCGTGCCTTGAGTGACATTTGCATCAGAAAATATGCTTTGGAAATCCATATGATTATTATCATTATGAAATGATTATGAAATGATTTCTCCCCACATGGAGAAGTGATATATATCTTTATTTCCCTATCTAAAAGAAATAATAAGCAGTGCTGCTGGAAACTCCCAATGGTCATGAAACAAACTTGTCTCTTTCTAGGGTCCATTAGGCACAGAAATTCTAACCAACATCACAGTCGTTAGCAGACATAAAATGGAAGGGGTGGGTCTACACAATGAATATTTCATGAATATAGCTACAGATCATGACATAGACAGGATTGGCAGCGTCATAGATAATGTAAGCTATCACCTGAAGACTCATTTCAGCTTGAAAATAGCACTTACGATCTCGGGCACTGTACTAAAGAAATTGTCTTTATGAAGTAGGGTGGGTAGTGTGATTGTGAACTGCAAGCCTCATTGAAAGTAAAGTGATATTATTTGTTAAGCTTTATAGAAACTTGGGTCTCCCTCATGAGCAATATTCTATATTAACCCTTGACACACCAAGAATCAAAAGATGGCAGCTATTTACTCTGAAAAATAGTTTCACAAAATAAATCCTAATGCAAATGGCTTTCATAGATTAATCAGTTATTAATAGACTACAGAAACATACAGCAATAAACATTTTTCAGTTTCATTTTACATCTACTCAAGATAACTACAGTATGATATTTTCAAAAATGGTCTGTTTTATGCTAACAGCTTACACACAATTTATAGTGGGTGAATGCCAATTTTCTAAAAGAGATCAATGCTTCGACTAAGAATGAATAAATAGTATTTGCTTTTATTGTGGCTTTTTAAAAATCATTTCATGCTGAAAAAGGTGTATCTTGCTATATTCCAAGATGATAGATTTAAATTTGTGGCCGAGTGATTGCAAATGTCATGTCTGAATATAGATAAAGATGTGCTGTACACCTATTCATATTTTGTTTAATTCCTCCTAAAAACAAGTATTTTCCAACATCACTTTGTATTGGAATGTGCATCTTTCTAAAGACTTGCTTAAATGAAAAAAATAATTTTGATTCATGATATAAATGTATATCATGTCATCAAAAATATGAAACATTCAAAGGAAAATGGTAAATTACAACTCACTAGGACTTCTTGAAATCAGTGCCTATGACGAGTATGCACCAAATGGATATTATGTATACACTTACACCATTTCTACATACATTGATGCATCACCTTGACCTATTTTTTAGCACATCTGCTGGAATCATCTGCAAATTACAATCCATCTCCTTATGTATTGCTACATGCAATCAAGGCCACAGATTTAATATCCTAATCAAATAATTGCTTTTACAGTCAACATTTTTGGAAAATGCATTAAAGAGAATATTTTGCAGCATGATAAACAGTGTACAGAAGAAAATATTGAGAATAGGCGTAGGATATTTTGTAAATGTACTTAATCTGTTGCTTTATTGATGCCTACTGACACACACAGACATACAAACAAAGAAAACTGTGAAGATGAAAAGCACTAAACTGGCAAAATAATGACTTGATTATCTCTTTCATGATTTAGAATTTTCAAATATGTCACTAATGTTTCCCCCCATTCAAAAAAGTTATAAATGAATGTTTGGGCATGACTGGCACCAGTCTGGTGAGAGCCAAAAGGGAACTGATTCTACGTCAAGTCCTATTAGCTAACATCCTTATGACTCTCAGAAGACGAAATAGTCTATTCCCTGGAGAAGCCCCATCCCCAAAGAGCCATGATGGCGTTGGTATTTATCTTGAAATCAAAGCAGGGAGTCCTTTTCTATATAGTAAGCTCTCAGTAAATGGAATAACTCTACATTTGTCTCGATCATTCTTCCTTTCTCCCTCTGCTTTCCACTTCAAATTGGAATAGCATCCTAATTGATTGAATTATGCTTCCATAAGTATGTTGGCGAATGAACCTGTATTCCTCATGGACCGTTCTCACCGTGCAAGTGTTCTCCGATATACTCAGAGTGGATCTCTATATGTAAACCAAAGCACTATATACACAAAATATCTTTCACACAGTTAATAGTGATCTAAACCCTTAATTTAAATGTAATGATCATATTTCATATGACTTTCTATCAAACAAAGGAACAATATAGAATGAAGAAGACAGGTGAAACAAATAATCCCTACTGATTAATCTTCTCTGAACATCACATATCATTTACTTTATCACAGAAAAACCAATCAGCTTTCTGAAATCAATGACAAATGCAAACATTAATATACTTTTATGCATTCTTCTGCTCTTTCCAGCAGGTGCAACAAGACAAATGTTATTTTTCCCCCTTTACAACTTGGGGTCTACATTGAGGATCATATAAACTCACAAAGACCATATTTTGATAATTTGTGAAGAGAACTTAGATCTAATATTTGTTAATACTCCTCAAACTGACAAAGACATTTTTTCATGTTGTTCACGGGTTGAAGTTTAAACAGAACGTTTAGTTTTCTGCTAATGATTGAAATGTGTGGGTAGCTATATCGCAACTCATTCTATGAGTGAATACCTAACTTATTAAATAAAAGGCAAGAGGGAGAAAGAGAGGAGAGTGAGAAACAAATGAAAGACAGAAACAGAGAGGGATTGAGAGGAAGAGACAGAGGGAGAGGGAAGGAGAAGGGAAGGAGAAGAGAGAGAGAAAAACAGAGAGGGGAGAGAAGAGACCGAGGGAGATGAAAGGAGAAAAGGGAAGGAGAAAAGAGAAAGAGAGAGAGAGGGGGAGGGAGGGAGAGGAAAGGGAGAGAGAAAGAGAGAGAGAGAGAGAGGGGGGAGGGAGGGAGAGGAAAGGGAGAGAGAGAGAGAGAGAGATGAGAGAAGGGGAAAAAGAAAAAGAGGGTGGGTTGTGAGTAAGAGGGAGGAAAGGATTAGATTGCAAAGAATGCTAAGACAAATTCAGCTGTCTTTCAATCTATAGACATTCCCAATACTCGTGCAATTTATATCTTATTTAGCTGGACAGGGTCTTGTTTGCTCAGTTGCATGTCTGTTATTCTTACAGCAATAACATTTACCCTCCCCCCATGCTCCCATCCTACGAAAGATGAACTGAGTAGGGAGAAGATGCCGAAGAGAGAGCAAGTAGGACCCTTCATATTGCATGTGCAGATGCCAGCAATTTTTCTGAAACATTCCTTTATTCTTCCCAGTTCTTTGTTGATCATCTGACGGCAAGATCTAGGTGTTTAGATTTCCTGTGCAAAATGTTCCAGAAATTGAGGGAAAGGATCTTGAAAGCATACCACTTTACTGAAACTCAGATAATATGAAATCAAAGCAATCATATTTCATATATTCTTTTGATGACACTTATATTAAGTTATGAACCTACTTGTTATTTTGTGCAGATTTCTAAATCTCTTAAAATGTAAAATGCCACTTTGAGAGAGGCATGACTGTAAAATATGATACAGTGATAATCATTACGGGAAAGGTATTTTGTCCTGTATATTACTAACTACATCTAAGATTTTAATACACCTGAGGGGCGTTTCATCAAGTGTCTTGTATGTGATTTTTACCGACAAATATGCTCTCAGCCAATCGGATGCAAGGATTTCAGTAGCTTATAACAGTTATTGCAACTTGTCATTGATGACAAGTTTTATGAAACAGGGCCCTGATGACTGAATCAAGCTGATAGCCCTCCTAGAGCTTGAATCAGACAACAAATCAGGTAAAATGATAATTTAGGTCAATCTATGTTCACAATTCAAAAACACAATTACATGATATGGGGCATACCTTGGCCTTGCCCTATGCAGTATGGACACCCATTTATTATGAAAATGCATTCAGAGGAGCATTTCATTTTGTCAGTGATTTTTACAGACAACTGGTATAAGCTACTGAAATCCTTGCACCTGATTGGCTGAGAGCAAATTTGTCAGTAAATATTACTGACAAAATGCTTGATGAAACACTCCCCAGTTCTTTTCTTTGTTTGTAAAACAAAATTAGAACATCAATGACCAATGATGCCTACTTCTGGCTATGAAGTATTCAAATAATCAAAGTCTAATTTTGTATCTTGTCAGTCTCATGAGTTTAATCTAAAGTGTCATTGAAGTGTACTTTGGGGACACTCAAAAGCCGATAGAGAGGATGGACATGAAAGTGTATCAAAAATCAATTAATACACACAAATAGCAGTTTGGATTGCCAAAGATATGTTAAAGTAGAAATCGCAAGGTAACAGTCCCACATGTTTAATTCTATGAGGTAATTATTTGTACTTTAGGGACACTATCAAACCTATCTAGGACAGGCACTTTAGCGTGCCTATTTACGAAATAGACCACTGGATGGTGTGAAACACCTGCTCGAACTTCAACACCAGCCGCAGCTAAGCTAAGGTACCCACTATTTGAGTTAGGAGATTTATTAAAAAAGAGCTCTCAAATGTAATATCATGCTAATCTGTTCTGCCAATGGCCACAGCTAATGTGTCAAGGGAATATTCCACACAGGTTTTCAGTTACATCATATGTTAAACAGGACTTTAGGTCATAATATAGATCATACAAAATGCACTTTTGACAAATTAATCCAGTTCATGTTCATAACTATGTTCATCACATGTTATCAATAGTATATCAATACACATGTGTATCATTATAACCTTGTACTTGCATAATTCTAACAGCTGTTACATAGGTAGAACAGTTGGAAAGTAAAAAGTGTAGGCCTATATTTTGTTGTCCGGAAAAATAAAAGCAAATTGATTTTCTCCTTATTTCAGACTAACGGAAGGGGAGCATTTAGGATGCAGTGTCCCACTGATGTGAGTTTTTGAAGGAGGAAGAGGTTATGGTGAAAGCCACATACAGATCTCCTCAAAATCAAAACTTATGAAACAATATCCTTTATGAGACTCGGGAAGTGACAGAAAATGGCGTCTTGGATCACTAATTCTTGACCTGAAAACATGATCACGTAACTGTTATTTCTATTTCATTTTGGCCCATACATGATACATCATTCAGATCAACATTGTGACATTTGATCATCGTCTGCCTAAATTACACCACTGCACCAAACTTGATAGGTGAAGGTGATAATGTCTACGACACTGTTGCCATGGTAACATCATAGCAGGTAAGCAATATTTGCCCAGGAATTAACAATGACTGCTCCCTTCAAGTTTACTTTCTTCTCTCCCTCTTTTCAATCTCCCTTCTCTCTCTAGGATAACATTTCCACATTCACTCTCTGAATGCATCTTGAAAATGTGATAAATGAAGCATATATGAATAAAATCATTTCAAAAATGTTAATGGGCCCTCAAATGACCATTAACACGCATCCGACTGGGGATTGTAAGTAAAATGCTGAGAAAATAATGATGAAAAGCACAAATACGGATGTGAATAATATGGCTTGGAATATTTCACCAAAAACCAAACATGGAGTGTGGAAAAGAAATTGGATAGAAATTCAAATTCACTTAATGGCTTGCACTTATCATGGTGTAAACATTGAACACTCATGGTTTGATTGGGGGCAAGAATATACACAAACCTACTCTGATGTAAGCCCTACAAACTACCTGTAATTACATTCTTGCAACATATTATATTCTATACTGATTCATTAATCATGGCTTTCTTTAATCAGTACAGAAAATGAGAGGGATTTTCATTCATCAAATACCCGATCCACCCAAAGCCTCTTCATTTGATACATATACATTGATTGATGAAGTCATATTTCTGACATACATCATGCAACAAATACATTCAGACATGTTCATAAAAACACTTTAACTCATAGACTATGGGAATCGGGTGGCTCCTTTATTAAGCCTATGGGAGTTAAAGAATTCGGTAGTCAATGGGTTAAATGTACTTTCTAACATTTTGCCAAGATCCTGAAAGTAGTTGACTGTTTATGACTTTGTCTTCGAAGTAATAAAAAGAATCCTTGACCCTAGAAAAAAAACATCAGTTTAGTAAGAATAAAATTATAGTTCACTTTCAATCATTTTCTATAAGAATAATATTCTTATTTATACCACAGCGCATATTATAGTTTAGAACAGTCATTTTAAAAAAGTTGTGTGCAATTGTCACTTTCTATCTAGTCTTGCTAAACAAATATATCTACAGTGAGAATATTGAATTAGATGATAGATGATGAAATATAAATCTTGAAATTAAATTTGTGACAACAAAATCATAGAAAATCTTGTTTCAAATATCTATGAAAAGTAGGATAGATAAATCACAAATCTGAAAAAAATGAAATTTTAAAAATATGCTTAGATGTTAGAAGAGCATAGAAATTCTAAGAAAAACAGGTAAATGGACATATTTCAAGCCATTGTGTCACTGTTTCATCGATCAACTTCTCCTGAATGAATCTTGCGGTGAAAATGGAACTCATTAGGCCTACCACCACCCCTCCTTCTCCCCCCCCCCCCCTCCATGAAATGTGTAAGACTCGAGTACAACTGTTTGTTTAACATGATTAGTAGCATAAACGTTTCTCTCCTCATTCTTTGAGGCTATTTTCAATTCATCCACCCTGTTATGATTAGAAAGGATCAGGACATCATCATATCTGATGTCTTTCCAAACAATGCTTGCTTATTTCTAATTTGCGAGTCTGGTCATAACAAAGCGGATGAAATTAGGTACGAGTAACTGGATCAAAACTCATTTTTTAAAGATTAAATGAAGACAGAACATTTGAGCCATGGTGTTCTAAGATGCAAGTGCAAGCATTTTGAATTAACCCGCGAAAAAACTATTTTCTTGAGAATACTTGAAAAGACTAAGCTATACAAGGTCAATAAAAGAACATTTCAACATCTTAGGTAGATAGGCAGAACACTGGAACCTCCAAAGTGTGTACGGGTAGGATCAACTGCAAAGTCACGTTTCACATAGTAAAATAAAACCTTGGCTTTACTGGCGTTTGTTTTTAATGATCTCCTGTCACACTCTGTTTCTGTTATCACATATTGAATTCTCCACTCAATTCTACAGCTAATGGACAGCATGATACCTCACATAAAAGATGAGAATCAATGCTTTCAAAGCAGGTATACAATGACATATGAATTACATATAACAAGCAATGAAGTAGGTAGATAATGCATTAGGAGAAAAAGCAATTATACTTAAAATGTGATTCTCTTGATGATATATGTGATTGCACTCTACACAAGATTAGAGGGTTGTTTAAAATATAGAATTTGACATGGAATATGCTATAATTTCTCTCTATACTCAAAGTTGTTTTTGTGGGTTTAGGATGTATGCTCCAGTAGCAATTGCTAAATGGTTAATTTCTAAAGCAAAATGACTTCCTAAAAAATCAGCCCTTTATCCAACTATACTGTACCATAGCACTATAATCCTAAAACTTTACCCATCACCCAACCAAAACCCAAGCCCTAACCCTATCCTATATTTTTTAAGAAACCCTCAACTGAGAGCAAACTTCGCCAGAGCAAACGACGGATTACCAGGATGGTAGTTTGATGAGCTGATAAGCATATTCATCGATTAAACAAACTAGAAATTACAAAAGTAACCAATATCCTTCACTTTAAACTGAGTCTTGGAAGAATTATGTTTCATATCTAAGTTCCTTTGCAATACATTGTTATCCACAGTAGATAAAGCCTTTTTCTCCCACCACGATTCTAATATCTGCATATGCCACAGGATGTTGTACAACTAGAAAGGCACTTAACACAGTATAAGACTGGATGGGTTAAACACAATGACCACTGTGCTGCGAGCCACAGAAACCCTTGAAGGTAGTGACCCACTGATGCATACCGATTCCAAGCTCTGACACTCTCCTACCAGCATATTACACTGCAAGGAGGCCATAAGCAAGCATAATTACAGTGCTGTCCCAAGCAAGATGGTGCCATGCGGTTGATATAATTCTATTTCACCGGACTCCCTCCCTTTCCTCCATCCTCTATACAATATGGCATCGGTCATGCGTATAACAGGCTTGAGCCAGGTGATGTTCTCTCACTAACCAACATACATGACCTACAAAAGGCCGACCCTTGATAAGTGACCTACAAAAATATGACCCTTAGTAACCCATCATTATGGTCATAACCTTTCAGCACTCCAAGGTACCTCCTTTGTGCAGACTGTGGATCCATGCGCGTAATATAAACAGAGATCAAATTTTTGTATTTCTTTCTTTTTTGCCTTTTGTCATGTTATTCCATTTCAAATTCAGCATGTTTTACCAAATTAGCAACTGACAGAAAAGTTTTGTTAGGGTCATTTCCTTGCCACTGTCAATGAGTTTTTGTTAAATTGTGATTTCATATTTCAGAGGTTATGGAAAAGGCATTAAAGATAATCCTTGGGTTAATATGAAAAGTAAAATTCTAAACTACAGACAGACTGAATATGCAACTATCTTGATGAAAATAGAAGGGGGAAAAGGGAGAAAGATATTTCTCAATACAAATTTGTTTGTTTATTCTAGTTTTGTTTTTGACACTATGTATAGAATTGATTCTTGTAATCTTACCATCATTGTTTCAAATTTTATTGACCATATTCTTTCCAAAAGACATAAAACTAATGCTGCAAATACACTCTCTAGCTTTAACTGGCATGTTTCTAATCAATTTTCTTCCTATGCCATCCCAATCCACCCTTTCTCTATTTATGACATATTTACTCTTTGTCTATCCCAATCTTTTTTCTCTTCTAGTTTTTTTTTTCTGTTTACTACTATGCAATCAAATTAATCTAATTCCTTTAGTCTTTCATTTCAACCCACTCAATTCTTTGCATGCATTTCAGCTTGCACAGCATAGCATATTCATTAAGTTTGGATAAACTTGGTGAAAAGAATATGATTGCTTAGAATAAAATCTCATAATAAGCAGGGATAAGATGGATTAAATATACCCATAGGTATATAGATTGTGTCAGTTTTTACTCAGAGATCCACAGACAGAATGAACAGAAAAAGAAATCCTAGCAGTACATATAACATATAATTGAATCTAGCTTTATAATTCTTAGAAAGAATATCACACATAACCTGAGGGGGAATATTTGATTATCCATAAAATCACAATAGAAATGGACTTAACCTACTTCTTGAGCAAAATTGCAACATGAAATTGCTTTTATGCAAAATATGTTACAAAGAGGCAGCAAGAGAGAGAGAGAGAGAGAGAGAGAGAAAGAGGAGATAGGTGTGTTGTAAGAAGGACAAAGGTCTAATTACAACTTAGTAACTTCCAACTTCCAATTATACCCCACCCTTCAGTCAACAACAAAACTGATCATACTTTACCTATATGTGATTATCCATAAATCATGATAGGAATGCCGAGTTTGTTGATAGTTTGTCCATGGAGTGGTGAATATGATGGACAAAGTGGATTTAAAAGAAAAACAAAACCAAAAATCATAACTTCTTTGTTGGAATTGATCATATCGTCTCTTCACATTAGTAAGAACAGATGCTCAAAAATGAATTAATATTTTCATTTTTTATCTCCCTTAAGCTCTGGGAAGATGCAGTAGAGTTTAAAATGTGTTTTTTTCATTTAGCAACTTTACAAAAACAATACCTGCCCCAAAGACTTTGAATCCTACCGACTTCTACGAATGTCTTTCTCAAAGTCCAGTTCATATACACCACTCAGTTTAATAGACAATACAAAATGACAAGAAGGAGCAATGCAGTTTGTATGAATAAGCATATGTTTATAAGTGTTTGAGATGTATTTGCAGCAGCTGGAAAATTTATCATTAAAAATTACTTTGTTCTCTTTAACAAAAAAATACCAGTACATTAAATATAATCCATCTTAACCCATTCCATGCCATGAACAGAAATAACAAATTTTTCTTCCTGCAAGAACTTGTGGAAGTTTTATCACTGTTCAGTTTAAGTGCCACTTTGCCATAGTTAAAGGTAAGTATTTTCAAAATTTCTCATACACAAGCAGATCTGTCACTGAACTTTGTTCATAGAGGTCTCCTTCCATATGAAATGATACAGTACCATATCACACAACTACACCACTGAAATAACACGAGTCATCCTCACATTTACATACAAATCAGAAGTATCTGTCACTACACTTTGCAATATGGCTACATGTACATTCTCTGAAGAAAAAAAAAACAGTTCTGATGTAAATGGACCTCCTTTTGCAGAGACCCAAAAAGCTGTTAAGGCATACATGAATTATTGAAATGTGGCAATTGCATGTCAAGCACTGGAAAGGAAAGTGTGAGTCCAGAGCCCTAAATTACATTCCTTGATTGTTATTCATTCCAAAATGTAATTTGACTTATTGAAAGAGTAAACATTCAGCAAAGATGGGTCTAATGTGGCAGGTTCTTGTGGTATTTAAGTGGTGAATGTGGGAGAAGCTTAGAGAATGGTAGAAAGAAGGAACAGGGATAGATGAAGATAGACAAAGAGAAAAGGAATAACTCATAGCAACAAATGAAGAGAGAGGAGAGATAAGACAAGAGATTTAGAGAGAGAGAGAGAGAGAGAGAGAGAGAGAGAACCTGAGGAAAGAGACACCTTGCATGGATTTGAAAATTAGCCTGTAATCAACATGGAGATACCAATGCAAAGCTAAAGAAGGGAGCACACTGGCCACGCCCTCTTTGACCTGCTGTTTACAACAAAATTATAATGTAACCCCAGTAATGTCCTTTTAAACTAAACACAATCAGCGAACAAAAGTTTCTCAATAATTAACTTATGTTCACCATCACTTATATTATGTTCATATCACTTCATAATCATAACAGCCAGAAGGGTGCTCAACAGACAACATATGCAATGCATGTATCAAGCATTGAAAATATGAATGAAAGAATATCAGACGGAAAAAGTAGGTTATAATTGAAAGGTATAACATGTCATACCCTATAGTGCATATAAGATTGATGGAAGATAGAATTGTCCCACATCATAGGGATATCTGTGGTTATTTTTAGGGGTGGGGTATATGAATTTTGAATGCTGCATGCAGAACGCAGTGACAGAAAATGTGACATGATCCAACAGATCAATACTCTCTGCTGATCAGGCTTGTTCAAATATGATATGAGACGAAGAAAGAAAGAAAGATGAGAACGACAGACTGTAGAACTGAAACAAAATAATGAATACGAGGATCAAAAGGGATAACACAGGCAGGAAAGTAGAAGAAAGAAAAGGAGGAGTAAAAACTATTAGATCATATGATTTGAGATAACTAAGATAGAAAGAAAGGAAACTATGCCAAGGAGTATTAATTAATAACTGATACAGATTTGGTAAGATAAGAGGAAAATGATAAGAAATTAGATAGAATTAATTAGGTAGCAAGGGAGTACAATCAATTTCAAAATATGACTTTGGATGAATGTAGAGATTGAAGAAGCAGATGGACAAGATTTACAAAATAGTAATGAGATATCAATGAAATATGAAGAATGACTGCATCAAATAAAATGGAAAAACAGGATGAGGAAATAGACCAGTTTACTAATTTTATGCGTACTTCTTGAACAAAAGTTTCTCTTGACGACTCAAAAGCTTGCCAGACATAGCAACAACTAATGTATGCAACATGGATTCCATCCATAGAGATGCCATTATGCATAGCAGGTGCACTAAATAGTTGGTAACTAAAGGACTCTGGTGAGAACCAGGCATAAATTGAAATATATTAGTAAAAAGATCTATTGAGAAAATCATTATCGGGGGTCTTTTTTACCATAAATAAGAAGAGAGGTAATATAATAACAAAAAGAGCATAAATACAAAATAACTTTGTCATTCCCATTTGAAATAACACTTTGGCAATTACGTGCTGAAGCAGTGAATTCAGAAATATCTATCCACACAGGGGCCCCTCGTGAAGTGCATATTGAACTGTCCTCACACAATCAAATCCATGACCATCTGTACCTCCATATTGTCTTAAGAATCAATTCTCTCTACGTTCCCTGTATGCAGTGTATTTCTTGTTTTCATCTCTGTTTGCTGGGTGGTGTCAGTGATACAGGAGGTGTTCATTCACATTTTCGTAGACATAGTTGTTAACATGGAAAAAGTCTTTACACAACATTAATCCTTTGATATCATCAAACAATGATTTTTTTTCCTTTTATTTCCTTTTTACTTTGATTTTTCATTGAGATCAAAGCGTCTATCCCTCCGGTGAAAAACGATTGTGACTTTGAAATTAAAGTCATCAATTTCTTCCTCAATACACTATCCTTTCTCTTACACTTTGGTGCTTTTCACCTCGTCTAATTTCCTTTTGAATTTTCACATTATTATAAAAGGGTCAAACAAGCTCACAAACCTCTCATAAACCATTGGATAAAAATAGAAGCCAATAGCCATAGACCATAATGCTATCATAAACAAACAATCGTTTTCTTCACAATATTTTATGGTGTTGTTGACTGGTACGATGCCTTTTCTTCTGGCACATACTACCCAGATCTTCTCCGAGCAATCTATTCAAGACATTGATAAAAGAAGGGAGATTTCATAGAAAAATATAGCTCGGCATCGGTATTAGAAACAGATTGAACGTCATTGCTCAAAGGACATGCCGCCGAAAATGGGGAGAGGGCGAAATCTGATTATCAGTGACTCCAAATGAAAACTCGAATTTGAAGCGGATTACGGGGAGCAAACCGGCATCATTTCAATCCTCAATGTTTTGACGTCTTCATTGAGACCCGGCGCTGGGTAAAAGTCTTGGGGGTCATGTGAAAATTGCGGCAGCTTCAGAAACATGATGGCTGCCCCAGAAAGTAGGAGAAGGATTGAGAATGCTGAAGAGATAAAAACTGGCAACTGTAATAATAATTCTTGGAAAAGTCTCCTTCTTTCATACCCTTTTGGGGAATGATCTACGTACGGCTTATGGCAAAGCACAAGAAGATTCCAATGTCATTCATGTCATAAAATCTAGAAATACCTGCTCTTTGCCCACTGACTGATGAGAGTAAGCTTTAGACCAAGAATCTTCTTCAAAATGCATCAAGTTAAAATGATAATGGAGTCACCACTCCATACTGAAAAAAAACCCCAGCATCGTCTGATCCATCAACGAAAATGCTACTCTACATTCTAGATCAATACACCTAGCCCTACCCTAAACCATCTTGAACATCCCATATGGACAGCAACAAAAAACTGTGCAGGCCAAAAATGGCCACATATAGAACTAGAGGGGTACAGCAACTGGTATCCATGCATGATGAGATTTCAAAAAGATTTTCCATTGCCAATCTTTCAAGCCAACACTACTGGATATGCAGAGATTACAGTGGTGTCGCTTTATGATGTACCCATTATGGATCACTGTGGAGTGAGGATGTCTCAGGCTTGACATTATTATCCAGATGTTATCAGTCACAAGAAACCTTCAAAAAAGAGAAGAATTTAGATATCTACATTTTTGCTTTATATGTAGTGTTTTTGTTTTTGTTTGTTTTTTTCTTCAGAAATCAATATATTAGCCACATGGCTGACTTTTGATCATTGACTTTCTCGGAAGGTACTCTATAGGCCTATGCAATATCTGTATATCACTGGTGTTATCAAAGGTACTGGAAGATTGAAGTCATTGTTATGACTATTGTCGCGGCTTTGGCCCATACGGATGAATGGGGAAAAAATATTTACGAAAAAATTTTATGCATATGAATAAGGCTGTGTTTGACGCCAATGAGATTATTGAAAATTATATTGAAATATATGAACAATTAAACTTGTGTAAAATGCCAACATGTAAATAGAAAATAATCTTAAATCTCAAGTCAAGTACTAAAAATTTTATTTTAAAGCTGAAATTTGGCATTCTACTTGACTTTCATAAGTAACAAACACCCATTAAAAGATCAGAAATTGCATATTCCTATCCTAATTTAATGGGCAGTATGAATCACCATACTAATGCATCTTGCCATAATTATAATTGAGTGAAAGAGGTGATTTTATTTTGGTTCATCAATAATTAGCCCCACACGAACAAACATATTCCTTTCATTTGCTGCAATAGCGTCAACTTGTAGTATATGTTCAATTTTCTAAAGAAATAGTTTTTAAAAATGACCCTTTCATGCAAATAATAGATGAAAACTAAACATTCAGAGGATGAAATTTAATTTATAAAATACTTTAGCTTTAGAACCTCATTCATGTTGATACAGATAGACTTGACCTTCTCTACACATTCTGACTTTCAGAATAAAATTTCATTTGCCCTGCTAAATTAATATGTAACGCCACTCTCTCAAGGATATAACTACAAGTATTCTATCAAAATATATTCATATTTTATCATCATGTGTGTTTTCAAATGAAGAATAGATAAATATCTGAAATGATCATGACATATCATCTGTCAATAAATAAAAATCCAGAAATGTTTAATGACACGATTGAAAATTAATAATTGAACCAATCATTACTATATCATTGTGATTTAAATGAATGAATGAATGAATGAATGAATTTATTACCATTTCTAAAACAATATATGAAACATATTTACAAGGCATTTACAAATGTGAATGGTAATGGCAGACCACGAAATAGCTGAAATGGCTAATGAATATGTGGTTCCCTGACAAAAATTATGTAAATGTGATATAATTAAAGACCATGTAAAACACTAATTAAATTTTAAGAATACAAATACTCTACAAATTAAGGTCTTACAATAATCAGTAAAAACTGTAAATACTGGCAAGAAGAGTATGTATATATACACACACGCAATCAACATCAATAAAAGCAAAAACAAAAGTTTGTTCATTGAGTGTAAACAAAATACCTGTATCTATAAAACTATAGGTTATATATTCACAAATACCAAGGGGGGGGGGGAACAAAACAAAACAAAACACAAAAAAAAAAAACATCAAACAAACAAACAAACAAACAAACAAAAAAGTGATACATCACTCTAGATATTCCATTAGCATCATTTCTCTTAACTTCCTACAAAATGTTTTGACAGACGGTTTCTCTTTAATATCTAAGGGCAATGAATTCCATATTCTAGAACCAATACAATGATTTCACCCCAGAACTGAAATATCTAATATATTTCCTTTCAAAATTCCTGTCTGCACTTTTGCTTGTACTTTTGCTTGTTTCCCAGTGAGGGTCATTTAGGTCCTGAAACCACATGAATATACATTTTCTTTACTTTTGATCCTTTTCCCATTTTCCTCCATTCATTTTCTCTTGTTCCCACAATTTTTTGCACTTCCTTAGATATTTATGAAACAGATTTCAAGTCAAATTATTTGGGTTTTCCGCATCCAGTTAGCTTGAAAAGGAGTCAATGAGACGCAAAGGAAAGGAACTGCTAGGTTGATCATTTCAAACCCACTCATGTGTGTTTGCTGTTTTCTTTGTGTCTACTCTCAATTTTTTAAATGTTTTTTTAGGAGTTGTTTTTCTTAGCTTTTGTGAGATGTGGTGGTGTACTTAATTCACTATTTACTCAGCCAAGTGATCATCTGCAAGGCAGACGGCCCATTTGTTTGGCACTCACACCATTTAAAATAGTCGATGAAAGCCATTTTCGATCGAAAATATAGGGTGCAAACTTTCCTTCTGCTGCCTTCTGACCAAATATTCTTGAGAAGGTTCTTTGTTTTGGGGAAAACCCTTAAGTTCTTTTCTTTTCATTTCAAGCATGCCTAGTTTGTTTCAAACACCTTGCCTAATAGCCATTTATTTAAAAGCATAATTTACCATTCAACTATGGATGTACTTTTAACTTCAGATCTCTTTAGATCTTTGTTTGATGGTATGGTTTTAACTGCTCTGAAACCAGTTATATGCTTTTTAGTAACCAGGGGGACCTACAGTTTTAAGTTCTATCATAGGGACTTGGTAATAAGGATTAATGCCTTTACTACAGGGCACTAGCTCATCGTCTTGGTTTTGAACCCGGTACCTCACAGTTACAACACCACTGCTCAACCACCGAACTGTCATATGCCTCCTCCTTTAAAAAAAAAATCATCAATGAAATTTGGCATAGTTGCAAAGCATAAATTTAAAAAAAAAGTGATTAGACACCCCAGTTAAAAAGTCGAGAAAATGTTAGATCTAGTATGATCGAGTTTCCGTGTAATGTTTAGAATACAACAACTAGACACATCGCTAAAAATAGACAAAGAATACAAAAATATAAATGCAAATGAAGTCCGAAGCCTATGAATGGTTCAGAGACTTTAACTTGAATTGAACTCATGCAATCTGTGTCAAGTTCAGCTTGGGAATATGATTACAGGAGTAATTTGTGCAACTGTCATTCAATTCGAAATAACCCGTTTTAGGCGAAAACTCCTTATGAATTATGTGCCCAACCTGTCTTATCTTATTCCATACTGCAAGAGCAGCAGAAGGCACTTGTACTTTTGATGCATGCAAAATCTTGCCATTAAAGAGTTAGACGGCATAAGAATTATTTCTAGAATTCTACATGAGCAGATATATGAACATTTTGCCTACTGGAGTGAGAACTTTGCAATTAGAATGAGGCAGAGAAGTGGGAGAGAAAGCGAAGAGGAAGAAACAGACGTTGGCTCTTTTTCTCCAACCATCTGTCTGGACAAAAAAAGAAGAAATAATTTCATCTGCTAATGCTGATGAACAATTATTACAATTGCAACTAGATTCCTAGAAACCACAGCCTATGCGAAGCAATCTCTAACACAAGAAGAGATGTGGTAGAGTGCATTTTAAATCAACGCCATTACCGCAAAGGGGCTTTTTCCTCCCTTTTTCTGGCTGATCATTCTCATTCAGTCAAGGAGCAGCAAACCAGAATATCCAACCACAAGATCACATCAATGCAAGGTGATTGACTATACATCTAGGATTGCACTGGGGGCAGGAAACAAAATGCTACATTGAGGTGGCCGTGTTTCATGTTCATAACCAGTTCAATAAGCCTACGTAAACGGCATGCTTTAGGCGCACACGCACCTGTAATTTTGTTCCCCAACAGCCATCTTAGGAGCGCACGAAGCTGCTCAATCGGGCTTACACATTACCATGTGGTTGACGGCAATTCGATTCATACAGGCAAGAGAAAGCCATGAATAAGGGATCAGTCATCGTCACAACGTCTTTTGCCTTCACTACATTTACGAATAACTACGACAAAAAGAAATATACAGTACACAGTGGGAGGGCCGCTAACCGGTCCAGCAATAGTACAGTTCTCCTTTTAATCCCCCATCCCTCCCCCTCTTTATCCGTACTAGGTGCGGTCCTGTCCCCCTTTTTCGTAAACCTGCATCACATGGTACCCCCTGGTGAAATACCCACCCAATTCACGCCACATTTGACACATATCATGGCAATTGTATTTAGAAGGACATCAATCATGTTTAGTTAGCCTCACAGCATCATCCACCTAGGATTAAACACACACATATATTTAAGCTCGTAGAACATTTTAATAACCCTATTATTCAACGGATGGAGAAAATGCAAGAAAACGATTGAAGGTAAATATCAATTGTATCAAAGGAAAAATAAATTATGGGAGACAAAAATGCCTTTAAAAACACAACATTCCACACGACTGCATGATCCCGTCTGACATAGAATGAAGCACAAATCACACATGAATAAACCTTCAGGTGAAAATTGGAAGAACATTCACCCCTGAACATGAATACGAGAGACAATCACATTACATGGTCGTCCAGTTGCTATCTGAATTACCCCAAGACACGTGCCAGGCACACAAATTCTATGGTCATTGCCATTAGGTTTGCAATTCTTCCAATTAACCACATGGCTGACTGCTAAATGAAAGAAGTCATTGTCGATTTCTCCCTTTGAAGAATCCTTCACACGGCCATATATCAAACCATGATTCTCATCCTAGCTCTGCTTACAGAGTTCACCTACATACGAGTCACCTCCTACATCTGGTTTCTCGACATGACTTTCAATTTCTTTTTGAAAAACCTTACAATACACATATAAATAATGTCACTGCCTTTTAAAAGTTATCCTTATATTTATGTAAAAGCAGGCTTTTTTCAAGTTACAGCCATTAATGTTTAAGAGCCTCAAAAACTTCAGACTAGTTTCCGGGGGGATAATTTCCATAACAGGATGTTGTATATACTCATTTTTGATTTTTTTTTTTTTTTTTTTTTTTTTTTTTTTTTTTCGGGGGGGGGGGGGGGGGGGCGGTAATCAGGGGCATGATGTATTGCCAACCCCACGAAGGATCACACTTATACCCACTCTGGATATTGTGGAAGACTAAACCAGTCTTGGTCATGTGTAACTTCATTCTCAATGGGTGAGTATTACCAAGCAGTGCACCACACATAGCTGCTCCTCTCATAGAGAGAAGTGTCAGTGGGAACTTACCTGCAGACTTTCACATGAGACTATCACATGAGATTATCACTTTCAGAGGAATAAAATGAAAGTTACCTCAAGAAAGGTAATGTACTTTTATTTCTTTCTGATTCCAGAACTACTGATACACGATTTGTAGACTTTTTGTATGCAACCCTTTGTCATTACATTATTTCACATGAAGCGTTAATAATCAAAAAGTCAATAAGTAACTGTAAAGTTGATTGAAAATGTTTCTAAGGACAATTGTAAAGGGACTTCCTGCTCTTGGAAAAAAGTGGGGAAAGGAAAAATGTATTCTCTATACTGAATCAATGAGAAAACAAGTTATATGACAACGTAATTAATTGCATTACTTTTCTCAAAGAAAAAATATTTGAACAAATTTTCTTTCCTCTAATTCTGGACTTTAATATTTTATTCAAGACTTTCATTTGAGCAAGAAAATAAGTACTGTTCAATAGCAAGGTTAGAAAGAAATATCTCACTATAAAATATAATCATGAATATGTTAACCAACCAACCAAGAGAAGGCTCCATCATGGATTTTCCATGTCTCTACAAAGACTAAATGAAGAAAAATGGTCTCTATAATAGTAAGTTATATGCGTTCTGCATTATAGTCATGTTTTTCTTCATAAATAAAGATTTTGGCAATTTTCTTCATAAATAATGTGATTTTTTTTTAATGCAGTAGATTACAATAAATAATTTTAAAAAATGTTTCAAAATACTTTACAAGTTGAAAGTGGATGTAGACTAATTCAAACATTGCTGATAGAGGGAGCCCTTATATCTGACAGTTATTTACAGTTGTCAAAAAACAATATTTTGATGCACATTTAAAGGTAAAGATGCGTTCTGGTCATGAGATTGAATTGTCAAAGAAACTGTCTCAAAGCCATTGGGAAAGGTGTTTATATAGCAAATAATAAACAGTGTATGCCGTTTCTACTATGATAATCTTCCAAACTAACAGAAAAAGAATTAGAAAACTCACAAATTATTTTTACTTTTCCCAGAACTCAACTTACTCTTTAAACCAATAAAAAGAATGTGTACTATTACAGAATAATCTGCAAAGTCAGTTGATCTCTTTCATGAAAAAAATATAACAAACATCACTTTCATTTGTAGCACTAGATACAGATCTCGTCAATACTCTTTCCACAACAATGACAAATTTCAATGAAATTAAGACAAGACAGAGGGATACTTTACTCCTTTAGAAACAAAATGGGTCACTTTTAGGCAAAAACCATAGCTTGATGACATTCATCTTTTCTAGGGCAATTCTATGTTTTTGTTTCTCCGCTTTCAGCCGACCAGACTGAAATTAAATGGGTTGTTTTCACGTGTTGATTTGCAAGGAAGTAGTAGGGCGGCATGTCTCATTTCCGACATGCTGCTCCATGGACAAATAGCGCTTATGGGTCACATTGAAATAGGAGCATTTAATAACAACATCAGCCAGTTATAAACACACACTAAAGAGAGGAGGGGGGGGGGGGGCTAGGCTCAAAAGCAACGCCAGATTTGTTTTCTAAAAATAACCTTCATTGAAATTTGTAAGGATCTATTCTTGGTGAAAACATTACTTTTTGAAATGAAGAGAGAGTGAAAGCATGAGGGAGTTAGGTATGAATGCTTAGATTGGTGTCTATAGAGGGCCATACTCATCTGAATTTCACCAACAGCAGCATGTTCACATTATTCCCACAGCTATGATACATATACATGCAAGATATATCAATATGTTATTTTTATACTCTCCTTTTCTCATTAGGGTTGTTCATATTTCAACATTTTTATGAAAATAATGATTTTTAAAAATCTATTCAGCTATCTACTTTAAAAAAAAATTATGGTTCATTGATGGCAGTGTAAATTTGTGATTCAGAGAAATATTTAGTGAAAAAAAGGCTGAGAACAACTTTGTTTTATCATTTGTAAAATTGCCCTTTATCGTTCCATCCAATATCTCCCTCTTCCCTCTATAAGCCTACCTAATTGAACATAAATTAACTCAATATGGGACATATCTAATAAATGAATGTAAAAGGATAGGGGCCTCCTCTCTTTACAGCATTTACAAAAAGCTTTGACTTTTTAATTTTCTTTAACCCCTACCATGCCAAGGGGAGCAAATCACGCCCCCAAAATTTGAGTGTTGATCATTTTGTCTAGGCTCGGAATGGCTTTAAAACTCTTCCTCATACAGAAACCTAGTACCTTCAATATAATGTTTATTCCTATGCAATATATCTTTGCCCAGTTAGCTCGAGAAAAAAACTCATTGAAAGTTAGTATTTAAGTCTTGAAACTGCTAAAAAAACTGGTTGCATGGAAGGGGTTAACAAACAATATTCCACTGCATACAATGTTTCTTTCTCCTATCTTAAGAAGTCTGCTCTTTTATTTAGTCCACTTCCCCAAAATTGCCAATCATTTCTTACGCCCACAGAAATAAGTTCTGCCTCTTTTGTTTCTTCATTCTCAGTCCTCTCCTTTCCATTAACGTCATATCATCCATCAGAACACTCATATGATGAACATCTCATACAATTCAATAAAACACACCCCTACCATTCTGGTCCAACAAACACGCAATTGATTCTGTGGGGTGGAGGGGAGCAAAAACATTGACTGAAGCCTGAAAGAGGCAATCTTTTATTTGCTATTTCTGGGAGAAAGGTGTAATGAAGGAGGAAAACAATTTGGAATGATGAGGGTACCAGATGATCATTAATTTTCAAAGTGACTACCCCCACCTGCCTGAAGTATGAGTGAAGAGAGAAAAGGTTATATTTCAAGTTCAAGTGTATTTTTTTTTGTGCAAAAGTGCAAGTAAAGCATGCCATGTAAATTTGTGATTTCTGAAAGATCTTTAGTGTATGTTGGTGGCCCTGAAAAAAACCCATTGTGACCCTAAAAGAGAACTATACTGTAATTGTGATAAATAATTAGCGATATGCTACAAGATACAAATGCTTGCATAGTGCAGTGTGAAAGTTGAACTTTGAGAATGAAATGCAGGTAGCGGTAGATGTAAGAACTTCATAAAAACATAATTATCTGGCTGAGGCACTTAAGAACTTCATAAAAACATAATTATCTGGCTGAGGCACTTAATGCAAACTATGTTAGGCCTAGAAATCTTAGAAACAAATATAGACTTATAATACCACATCACGTATTTCAAATAATCTAAATATTCTTTTGTGCCTACAAATATTAATGAAGGAACATTACTTACATCACATACTTAATTTTCATTAAAGTTCATTAAACAACCTACTGGTAGATCTCAGTTCATGGAGTGGTACTACATTTCCCTCAAATACTCAAATATGTTTTCAAATATTTGAATTGAAAGAAACATAGGCCTCTGGCATCCCTTCCCCCCTCCCCCCTTAATTACAAGGGTGGTCTGTAAAACTTACTTTCTCACCATTACAATCTTACATTTGAAAAGAAGTTCAGAGAGTGTAAGTTCCAACTGCCTCATGTACTATACTACATTTAAGGCACATCAGACAGACATGCACAACATCTTCTTTTCTGTGCTGTGCAACTGCTAATTATATGGTAGAGCATAGGATCACAACTGAAAGGTTTCCGGCACCTTCGATCACAAATGACTTCAAAGGTGTAGCTGTGGGAATGTGCCCACACAAAGTTAAAACATTTTATAGAGCAATTGGGCATCTTATATCATCTTTGTATGACTTGACTTTGTTAACCTCGGGAAGAAAAAAGTTTGAAACTTTGAAAGTTATGGATGGTGATGCAAGGAGGGGGGGGGGGGGGGGTGTAGAATAAGGGACCCCACTAAGACCTGTCCTCACCTTTTCTCCCCTCCAGAATGCCTACCTAAGTTTTGTAATACTGTCAACTGTGATGTAAACAACTATCATAGTTAGGAACTTGGGAATATACTATCCATGAACATGCTTGAAGTTGAAATACCTATCAAGGCATTATCACAATGTTAGATTTCATACAAAGGAATGGTTCCAAAATTCATGTCATATCATAGACCGATTGAAACAACATGGAATAGGGTATTATCAAACATTTCTGAAAGTTTTCTCCTATGGTTGAATCAAGCAAACACCCTTTCTAATAATTTTGATAAAAAATGGAAATCTTCATGCTTAAGGCCTATCATTTTTAATTTGGGAAGAATTCCAACATTTTCCTTTCTTTCAGTTGTTTTATACCTCCATTGGCAAAGGCATGTAGAAAATGCAGTATGACATTTGCTCAAACATTGTATGATACATTGTAAAGTAAGAAGGTAGTCATCAAATGTTTAGTTAGCTCAATGTAAAGGCCAATGTTTCATGCCCCACCCTGTTGCCCCCGTGAGCATTTTCACCCCAAACTGCCCCTGCCTCTCCGCGAATTAAATTTACTGACATACACCGAGACACCAACAGGTGACACATTGTGTTGCGCTTCAGGGGGTAGACCAAGACCGTAGGGAGGGTAAAATTTACACCACTGGTGAATTAAGGAGGGCAGAAGTAGGCACAGGGAGCATCGCTCCAACGTACCTGGGACCAGTCAAAGTCAAAATCAAATTTGGAAGAGAGGATCAGAAAGGGAAACAAGATGACAGTAATCATATTTGAGCACTGTCAAACCTTGGTCGGGGGTTACTCTGCAATACGGTACTCACTACTGTAGAATACCTGAGAAGCAGTTGTGGACATTCATGTAGCGTTTTATAAGCCGAGTTCCCATAGACAAGAATAACTTTTAACTACATGGAGAAGGAGGAGAGCAAATTGGCAAAGGGAAGACAGAAGAATTAAAGAGAATTGCTCGAATGCAAGAAAGAAAAAGAGATGGAGAAAAGAGGAATCAAATGATAATTACAAAAATTCAAAGTGATACAAGATAGGAATGGGTGTAGCAAAAATTTGATGACGAGAAGGAACAAAAATGTATATGAAGCATGAAGAGAAAGGAATGGAAAAAGGAAGAAAAATAGATAACCAATGACAACTTCCTTTACAAGTAACTTCCATCCTTCTGGGTTACACATACAAACAAACAAACACTAACTGTGGATGGACGCATTTGAAAACCCCTTCGGAAACACACAACACATCCCTGCACTGTGTTCTCCGAACCAAACCTTCTCGAGGTCATGCCGATCTGCAAATTGGCATCAGATATCTTGGCACAGGAGGCGAGGGGTCAGGGGTCGGGATTGTTTTCTCGGCGGAACACACCTGGAAGAATCTGGTGGAATGTGGGGAGGTATTAAGGCTAGACCAACCTGACCTCCATTCTGCCCAAGAATCCATAGTCCATATATCGGTTGACATTGGGCATGTCTAGAGTGCAATGAAACCAGAGCTACAACACTGAGGCTTATTCCAGGATATTCCTAGGCATTGCCATGGTTTGGCTTCACATTTGATGTTCGGCTTTCGTTTGTTCCCTTCTTAAAAAACCTGATGGACAGATGGATTAGAGTTTTTAAGGGAAAGGGATATGGTGGTATGTGTCCTGGGCCCTGTTTCATAAAACCCTTTATCAATAACAATTAACTGCTACAGATCTATGACAAATATGCTCTAAGCCAATCAAATTCAATGATTTCAGTAGCTTATAACAATTAGCATAACTTGTTATTGATAACAAGTTTTATGAAACAGGGCCCTGATTGCTGACATTCTATTCTCTTCATGATATTTCATCTTCACATGGATCATAGAACATAGCACAGAGAGAAATATACATACCTTACAATGATGTGGACTTTTTGCACATACAGCTGCTGCATCCATGCATAAAAGCATTTAAAAAACAATTTTTGGGGGGTGATACATCATGACCATTTTCCTCAGCATTTTAATTCAAGTTTCAACAAGGAGGCAGTATACCTCCTAGGGTTGAAACATTCACCTATTTAAATGGTATTCTGGTCAGAATTAAATGAACTTCAGACTTAGAGATAAAACCTACGCCCAAGTTCAACAGTAGCCAGTACAGATAAAAATAATAAATTTGCTTAATTTTCTGCTGTTTCATAAACTTAGAGACTGGAAGATAAAAATGGGCTTTTCAATGAAGCCAAGATATAAATTAATTTGTTCAAGAAAATGTCAGATCATCATCTTACATTGTGCCCACTAATCTCACTATTGTGCTCCAAATAATCTGATTTTTTTTTCTCATGTAAGATCGAATGTCGGTTTAATCTTTGGGTATAGGTAAATTATCACAGCTTATCGGCAATACATCTATAAGTTGATTCTGCAACTCTTAGTGGATGGCTGAAAGTTCACTGCAATATTTATGTGAGCTCTGGCAATGCATCAATGTCAGACTTATATGCTGTGTGTTAAAGGGACTATGCAGAAATGGGTGATTGCACAAACAATGCACAACCTCTACTGAACATGTGATGATCTTCAAGTCACATTACTAATAAAACAAACAAACTCTGAGAAACTTATTTAATCTACCAAAATAACTAAGATTAAGCTGTCCTGATATGATTAGTAAATCATTATATCTTTCAGTGAGATAGGATAACATTTCAATAATCCTTTTGTATGTAAATGACAACAACAAAAATCAAAATCATTTGAATTTTCATTCACAAGACAAGTGAATGTGCCCCTAGGATAGGAATGTGGGATAACTGGTCTTGTATGCTTCCTGTGCAGGGAGACTAAAATAAATCAAATATTTGAACAATGCAAACATTGGTCTGTAAGCATCCTCCTCTGTCACTCACTCAATCATTTCTCCACAGCTAATCAATAGTCTACATCATCCAGACCCTTCATCTGCTCCTCCTATGAAAATTGACCATGCACTTTCACATCAAATTAACAATCAAGATTGAATCTTGATCAAAAGAAAATTGGTTGCTACAGTCATCCTTTCTATGTGGAGAAAAAAAAACCCCTGAATTGTATACAATAGGATTGACAAGCATGATCTTACCTTTGACCCTTGTGATGAATTATCCATGGTTTCAAGATCCAAAACTAACCTTCCTTTCTATTACTGCTAAAACCAGTGTTGTTGAATTTTATATAACATCATCAACTTTCCACAACACCAATGAAGAAAGAATAAAGGTGGGTTTTTTTCCCCAATTGATTTCCACAGAGCTATATTGAAAGTTCTGAAGTCTGCAATCTACTTTAGAGACAAAGTGTTTGGAATGGTAGACTAATTAATGAGAGAGGTTATAGTCCATAGAGGGCATATGATGAGAAGCACTTATTTATCCCAAGTACCCTTACCCATCTCATCCTGTTTAAGCCATCGGGGCAATATCTATCCATCATTCCCATCATCATCCATTGTTCCTCAAGTCACATTCTTACCATTCAATAAAAGTGCTTTGACAAACATTGAACATGGCTGACTACTGGATTTGTAAAAGTACAATCCTAAATTCTAGAAGACTAGAATTCGTCACTTACGAAGAAAAAAGCAGGACAGTTAAGATGTATGAATCTTGAATAATTCTCATAAGATAGTCTAATTGCTTCTTTTTAAACAATTAAAATTGATTATCAGAATATAATCTGAATTAGATCAAATCAATGTTAACAATTAAAGTAGGAGTACTCCTAATATGGCATGTGAGCAATTATTGCTACATAAAAAATGAACCCCCAAAAAACTAAAAACTACTCATACCTGATTCAGAGGATAACGTTAAACATTCTTCTGATGAGTTCACTTTTGATCACATCTGAAATCCTTATCCACTCACTTAACCTATTCTTTACATATCTTCCACTAATCTGTTTTGTCTTTATCTATATTGCACAATTTTAATGAGATTATGTAAGTATCATGCCTGGCTAGCATCTGTTATGATGAACTTGACCTACATGGATGCTTTCCCTACTTCTGGGGAGCGTTTCATCAAGTGTCTTGTCAGTGATTTTTACTGACAAATTTGCTCTCAGCCAATCAGAAGCAAGGATTTCAGTACCTTATAACAGTTGTCGGTAAAAATCACTGACAAAACGCTTCATGAAATGATCCCCTGAAGTTCAATGCAAAGTTCACACCTCCTTACACAGCATAATACATTAGTGAATGTCAATTAAATGACGAATGTTCACTGTCTATAACATATGCAATATTATAACCTCTCTTCTTTATTACAATTCAAAGAAGCCAAAATTTCTGTGATGAAACACTCCAAATAATGCACATGCACGAGACTGATTCTAAAACATTGATCAATTTAATCACTGACCCTTACCACTACCCTCCATTCCCTTTAATAATAAACTGGATGATAAATGTACAGTGACATGAGTGATCTTTCCATCGGCCATTTTGTCTCGCTCCATCCATCCTACCCCTCAGTCAAGCGTAAAATCTATGTGGAACTGTTTACATAGCAGATAATCCCCATTCCAAAACCCTAAATACTGTTTGATGATCATCACGAGTTACCGATTTGCTGTACGTCCATGACCTAGATGTACCAAGGTAATCGGGGGAAAAAATTGCGTATCTTTCAAGATCTATGCAGTAATTTTTCCAATACATATAGCACATTGGATCTGAACCCCTTTTCGTCACTACTGGCAAACAAGAAACAAATACTTTACATACATTTTTTTGCCTACAGTAATGATTGTGCAAGCCAAGTACCAAAACATCTTGAATTGATTAATGTGTTTCATATAGCACATTGTAAAAATTACTGCATAGATCTTGTAGAGGTGACGTGGTCTAGTGAATACGCTAGTCTCCGAACTGTCGATCACATGGTTCGCGGTTCAAGTCCGGCCGCGGCACTAACGTCCTTTGGCAAGGCATTAATCTGCATTGCCACTCTTACCCAGGAGATAATGGGTACCTGTGAGGGTTGCCGAAAGTCGAATGTGACTGTTTTTGTCATTGCCCTACATGCATGCATGTGAACGGTGCAAAATGGTAGGAATGCTCCCTAGGAGTGGAGATGGTGCACACTTGTGTGCGGGCTTGAAATCCAGTGACCAGGTGTAATAATAAATAACATTGTAAAGCGCATTGAAGTATTCACATAATGCGCTATATAAATGTTATATATTATTATTATTATTATGTATCATTCTTTGTGTGCTATCAATAATATTGCTTTGTATAATAATCATGATCTCTATTCATGATTAATCACACAAATTAACTCAATGACCAATCTGTTTCTGAAAAGACCATTAAACTTTCACCTAACTCTCAAATATCTCTCTTCACTACAAACCTGCATGATTCTGTAATCATTTGAGATATCCAATGTCATAATACCATCATCAGAAACCCCAAGCTCTCCTCTTATCAAATAGATATGCCTTGTACTCTACCCTGACCTAGGTCGAACTGAAGCTAGATCTGTTCTGTAAAATCTATGTGATAGAACAGGAAAAAATCCATGTGATATATCATTTACAGATAGCCCTGTCCTAAAGCGACAGGGGAAAGATTTCCAGGACGGGAACCTACGTGTATGGGAAGATGCCTCAAACTGTCACCATGACCTAGGTCATCTACAGATCTATCCGCTTGGGGGTAACAGATCTATCCTCCTTCCTACATTTAGATAGAATTGTCTTGAAGTCTCAGAAATGAAATATTCTCTGCAAACCATCCCATGTGAGAAGATGTCTCAGAATAACCATGACCTACTTCTTACTCTATACATACATTTCCCAAAGAAACCTGTTACACCAATTGCGGATAACCCTGTTGAAAATACCACAACAAGAAATTACTTTAATGATATATTAGATAGTCAGCAGAATGTAGGGTTAAAATGTATTCTAATGATAGTCCTATTATATTTCACTTTTATGGGTACTACAGATCTTTGAATCTATCTTTGACTTATCCAAATCTATTCTTACTATATTCTAGATTTATCCCATTCACAACTACATATGGTTTGTACAAAATTTACTCCATATCTACTGTAGATCTACTTATTATCCGACTAGCATTGGAATACACAGCCTGTGTATGTATGTCAATGTAATGAGGTTTTCTACTCCAAATCCATTCCCATTATATTGTGCCTATATAGACCTCACCCTGGTTCTGCACTTAATATACAGAGTTTACTCCATATCTAACGAAGATTAAATGCCCGATTGTTCTCCATACTTAACGGTAATACTCAAAGTTCACTCAAAATTTGAATTTTGCTCACCAACAAATATACACTGAGTTTACTTCACGTTTATCCATGGCCCACTATCCGATCAGCTTTGATATATATATATACTTGGGGTCTACACCATGTTTACTCTGAATCAATCGTGCAGATCTCACACTGGTTCTACACCAAACCTAAACTAAGAATAATCCCCATCTACCCTAGATTTACTTCCAGCTTACACCAAATTCCTCATTAATCTAGATTCATTTAGGCAGATCTTACAGCAGTTCTACATGAAGTGCACACATAGTTTATTCCACATCTACCCAAGATATTTAATACTGATTTTAGATCCACCTTCACAATGATCGTGGATGACATATCATCACCAGGTCTAAGACTACCAACTGCCATATAAAATAAATATTCTACACCTTAAAAAAACCCTGAATAACTCCTTCTTTAGACACCCAAACACCACAAGTCCCACCTATTATAGGACAACTCCAATACCTGTCTATAAATCATACTGCAGCTTTAATCCCATTCCAAATAAATTCGCAACCATTGAGTAGACATTTCTTGAATAGTGTATTCACCTTCTATAATGACCAATTGCCCTTCCCATCTCCTCACCATCATGTCAGATATCTCTCATGCAATAAAGTACAAATGAAGGTTTTCTTTAAAGTAAAGTGCCTGATCTTTAGACAAGACATCTCGCCAGAATTATTTGTCTGTAAGCGATGCATTGAGATAACCTCATAATTATGCTCAGTGCATTTATCAAGCCATTGTATCGGTTAGCAACTTTGGTAAGTTCCCTCACAAAATCATCTCAGGAAAGGAAACAAGTGAAAAAAACAAACAATAAAGTAGGGAGAGGGATGACACCAACTGGAAATCACCAATACCTGATTTATGAAAAAGAACAGTGAAGTTAAATTATTTCATTGCCAAAATATTGGTTCACTTTCTAACAATTCCAAATGACTAGACCCTTCGATATATACTGGCCTGTTTGGTACACATGAATTCTATAAAGCAGATAAGAACCTTCAATCATTTCAAGACTTATTTTCTTTGTAAGGAAACATTTCATAGAAATAAAATAATTTTGTTCTTGCTCAACTACAGGACTGTTCCGTATCCAACCTTTAAGAATTAAACCGATAAATTATAAAGAGGCAAAGGATGGGACAGACCTTAAGAGAGAGGGGATAAGTGTGGGAATAAATTTCTCCCATAAAGACTTGACTGGATGACAGTAAATGTGTCAATAAAGAGAAGAGTGTCTGGAAGGGAAAATTGATGGGTTTTTTAGAAGGATAGCAAGAAGGGTAGTCTGGCTGTCCTGTGGATGATTCTTTACCTTTTGAGTAGTCTTGCATTCCAAGACCATGTTTACATATTGACTAAATATCATGGTGGTGATGATTGTGATGATGGATGTGATGATGGGGGTGATGATGGTTGTGATGATGGGGGTGTTGGTAATGGTGATGATGGGACAGATGACAATGATAGATATGGCAAAATGATGGTACTGTGATGATGATACTGATTACTGAATTAGTGATAGTGGAGATGATACCGATGGATCATAATTGTGTGATAATGATAATTTGAAAAATGCAATGGTGGAGCCTTTGGTAACGTAGATGAAAGTGGTTGCAAAATTGAAGGGAAAAAAAGAAGGAAAAAGGGAGCACATTTTTTATTCTTACACCCTGTCTCATTCTTAAAATCACAATTGTGTGTTAGTACAAGGATTGATAGAGTGGCATGGAGGTGGTGATGATTGTGATATTAAATGATTATGATGGTGGTGGCAGTAATGGTAGGGTGGACGATTGTAGAGGTAATATTGATAATATGCCATCAATGAGCAGTCTGTGTTCCAAAAAAATCTAGCTGTCAGTTTAGGAATACAATGCTAGTAATTTACACTGTCAACAAAGGGTTGTAAAATCAAGACTACATGAAAAAATGAGTAGGTAAGAGTAAATGTCAATCATTTTTTATTCCTAGAGAGGGGAGCAGCCATGAAAAATGTTTGTGTTGACATAGCAGTTGATCTGAAAGATGAATTGGGCAATTTGATCATCAGAATCTCTACCTCTCTCTGTCTCTCTTCACACTGTAACTATCTCTGTCATGTTCCCTATCCCAGTCTCTCTCTCTCTCTGTCTCTCTGTCTGTCTGTCTCTCTCTCTCTCTCTCTCTCTATCCCTCATTTCAATCTACCTCGCATTCTACTGAACATCTAAGTTAGACTGCAACTCTTAAACGACCAGAGATATTAATTTGATATTAAAATAAATCTTAAATACACCTGGTCCAGACACCTACTGACACAGGGTGGAGTAAAAAGGGATATTCATGTTTTGTAATATGCAAAGAGATACAGTATATGTTTTAATAACAGAAAAGGAAAAAGAAATAATTATATAATTCAAACCTGAAGAAAAAAAATTGCATTATAAAATGCTCAAATGGGCTAACCTGATGAAATGAAGTGCAGTATATGGAAATGGAAATTATCATTTCTGGATACACAATAGTTAATATATAGATAGTAAAGTAATACCAGTTTACATTCTCGTCATGACTAATAACCCTTTAAAATAGATACAAAATATTTATCAAAGGGTCATTCGTAAACATGTTTTCTATCAAGGGCTATCAAGGGCTATCAGCCATACCAGCTAATAATGATCTCTAGAACAAAAAGACAACAAATATTTTTGCACTAGGTACAGAGGGAAGATTTACAAGTGTTTCATTTTGAATAATGCACTGTTTTCGGGGATAAAATGCCATACCAGCTAATAATGATCTCTAGAACAAAAAGACAACAAATATTTTTGCACTAGGTACAGAGGGAAGATTTACAAGTGTTTCATTTTGAATAAATGCAGTGTTTTCGGGGATGAATTGCACCTTCTAAGTCCAAGGGTAAAAAAATAATCAGCCTCTTATTGTTACCCATGAGTGCTATAGATATTTAACCTCAACAATTTTTTTTTCAGGTTGAAGAAAAATTGCCACTAATCCTGTTCATTCAATATCCATTTCGAGGGGCTTGAATAGAACGGTCAGAGCCCCCTTGCAACCTTGATCTAGAACCCAGATATATCAACAGTCTTGACTGTGACCTTTGACCTGGACAAAAATGAGTCACAGCTCGCCCAAACAATGGCGACTTGAAACGCTTTCAGATCCCGTGTGATAATCGCTGGACAAACACCCTTGCAGAAATGGGTGAATCGGGCAAGATACAGTATCACGCGAACAAGCGTGCAGGGCCAGTTCGTAATTGTATGTAGGTGAATTTCTTCAAAGACAATTTGGCCGGAATGCACAAAGGAGGTTTTCCTAACCATGGTTTAACCTCCATAAAGCGTAACGCGTATGTCGAATCACATCCAATGAACAAGAAATAGATGTTTATATATGCTTTCTTCTTAGTCACTGTCAAGGTTGAAACTGCTGTTTAAAGATAAACCTCTCTGTGAATTGAGGCTTTTAAGTTGCACACAACAATTAATTTTCTAAAGTAACTTCATTCATACTATAATGAAATGCATCATTAAACCTAATGGCAGTAGAATAAAGAAATGTTTTCTGAAGCACAAGGCTTTATCATGAAAAACGTCATAACACAAATACACTTCAGAATCAACAAAATTCTCACAAAATACAAGAAAGGTCACATTCCAATTTGCCACCCACTTTTTATCCATAAAACCTCACACATGTATATTGGCTGATGAGTCCTGCAATCTTTAATGTGCTAATCCTGTGCATTTGTGTTCCCCATTTATAATTCCCTCCTTCTCTTGAAATTTTCCTCATCACACCTGCCTTTCAGTTTGTGACTACATAATAACTTAGCTTACCATTCACTAAATATTGTAATTGTATTTGAGAATGATAATAATACACAGTTACAAATTTCAATAAAGAAGGGAGGGAGAGAAAAGATGGGACTTACCGACAAGACAGGTATGTGCGTGATGAGTCAGGCCCATAGTTGAGTCAGGTTGAAGACAGAGCATCCAGGTAGATCATATTGAGAACAGATAGGGGTAGGGGTAGAATGTGATAAAATAGACAAATCAGTGAAGGAAAGTGATATGATGAGAGATGAGAGAAGGAAGACAAAAAGATTGAAAAGTAAATGAAAAGGTTAAAGGTGAATAGAGTTCATCGTTGTCATGAAAGAAAGATAGAAAGAATAATCAGAAGAGGAAAAGATAATATATATGTGAGGAGAATGGAGAATGAAAGAAGAAAAAGAAGTTGAGATGGAGGGAATGTATGTGGACCAGAGAGGATGAAAAGATCAGGGAGATAAAAGGGGGAGAGAAAATACAAAATGTAGTGGTTAGCATTATTCATCGATCATACATAGAATTTATCGGAAGTATTCCCTTTTGGCATTAGGCCCATGATACTCAACAATGTGAGTAAATGCAAAAGGACACTGCATTAAACCATAAACCTATATCCATTTCTTAAACTTCTAGAAATTGTAGTTGTAATAAAACAATTTTTTAAAAATCAACTTGATGACCATGGGAAGTGTGATGGCCCATGCACAAGAAAGACCTCCATAACCTGATAAACAAAATATTACTCAAGACCTCTATATGCCCTATAAATTCATCCATTTATTCACGTTATAAAGTTTATAAAACAGAACGTCTACACCGCACCTTTCTTTACAATCATTTTGGCACTATTGCACAGATGACAATACAAACAAAGCCTCAACGGAGAATGCACTGTGACATTAACCCTCATCCAGCAATGTTACCCCAATTTAATGCAGCAAGTTGCTGTTTGGACCACTTTCATGGCAATCAGGGGGTTAAGAAAGCAGCATTTAGTGGGAACCTGTACTTCTGAAAGTCAAGGACGGGTGGTACAATGGAACCGTTTAAAAAGGTGGATCAATTTGATGGATTATTAAAGACTTTTTGTCCCAATCACCTTGAATTCATCAGACATGCATTGCCACAAACAATCAAACATCAGCCACCAATTGCAATTAGCCATGAAGATCAGGTCTGAATAAGGATTGTTATTGTAGCTTTATTCCATTGACATCCATGAGACGGCATTATATTCATAAGCTATTTTGACTGGGAACAATCAGCTGCATGATGATTAATGACATATGTTGAAAATCTTGGAAGTAGCGCACCCAATTAAAATGATAATCGAAACTGTGAAGAAAACAAATCAACTTTTTGGACACTGGCCTACTTCTTAATGTAACGATACAAATTAATGCTCATATTACATTATTTCTGATCATTTTTTCTAACATGGCAACAACAATACAAAGGTCCAGTATTCCTCTGTATCTCTCCATTTATTAGTCTACCTCCTTTATGCTATTTTTCATTCTCTCACATCAGGTCTCATTCTTTCATCTATCCATTATTCAACATGTTTCTTCAGATGAACATACAAAGAAACCATGTTTCTAAAAATAGCAAAATTCTCCGTATCCCATAGTAGAATTTAAATGCAGATCCTATTTAACATGAGAAATAGTCTATGGCCAGCACAACCCTGTACGACAAAGAGATTTTGCCAATAATGAGCACCACATTAAGTCATTTCTTTTTAATACTCAATAGCCTTTATACACTCCACTTTATTTTACAGGTCAATTTTCAATGCCTTTGAATTCTTTGTTTGAAAAGAAACAAAATACACTTCAAGATATCTTTGTAATCATGAATCTATATGTCTGTTCATACCCCAAAATTAGAGCAATATTACATGCAGGTGTCATGAAACGAATGCAGACTTACCATACCATGTGCTGAGAGCCATAAGAGCATTAACAATTTCATGGAGTGTATGAGTTAACGCCCTTCTGGCTCTCAGCATATGATATGCACTTTATCAAACCTGTGCAGTCCTATCATATTAATTATTTGTTTCCTTCTTCTTTTACAGCCATTTCTTTTGATCCTTCTCTCATTCTATTATTGATGTGAGTGATATCAGAGCACACGTTACTTTGCGTGCTATATTTAGTATCTTTAAAGGGTGTGGAGCTATGATGTACTTTACTTTAATCATCATTCATACATATTCACGTACTTTCCCACAGGGTCACAATACAGTCAAAATAACAATTTTGCTGAAAAATCTGATCTAAATGTACCATGAAATCTTTCTATTGAATGAAATCTTGCCAAAAACTGATTTCTGCTTCTCTTTCTCCTTTGCTTAAGCAATTACGGTTAGAGTGATTATTTTGTCTAGTTCAAAAGCAGAGACCTAGATCATGATCAAAGGGAAACAGGCGCAATTTATCATTCTGTGGGGAAAAACAATTTCCATGAATGACTTGGCAATGACAAAAGAAAAATGGCAGAAATCATAATCAGTCATCAAAACATGAAAGAGAACAAAGACTCTTATCAAAACTAGTTTACTCACGATAAGTCATAAAACATCTGGAAGCATACTTTTTTTTAAATTTACACCTGGTGTGGAACGAAACTTTTCTATATTTTCTTAACCTTACTTCAGGCTGCACGCGATACAAAGACAATATTTCATGGAAAAATAAATTAATGAAAAGGTAGACTATACAATGGCGGGACAAGTTTTTGATGAACATGAACCTACCGTGCCTCTAAGATGACCTATGTTACAAAATATGATTATATTCTACAGACACTTCAGCGATGACTCTAATTTTCTACAATAACCCCAAATATTGTCACCTGACCTACATGGTTTTAAGCAGGCAGACAGTTTTGATTAACCGAAAACCACAATCAATTTTTGGTGGGAATTCTGCGGTTGACGAATAAGTTTCTGGTTCAGCTTTAGTTAAAGTAGTGCATGTGCTAGGGAACCCATGTCTGCAGACGAGAGAAAACGGAAATAATAAAAACAGGAGACCAGATGGATGAGTTGCTTAACCAGTGATGCAGCAAAATTGAGGCAGATGTTTTCACAAAAAATAGCTCATAAAGCAAAATACTTATTTTTTTTAGCATGATTACATCATTATATTGATAATTTTTCAATTCAATTCAATTTAAAGACATTTATTTCAAACTTTCCATACTCCATATAAAAAGTAATGAATGAACAAAATAATGTACATGCATTTTTAATAAAAATATACATTCATGTGATATGTAGTTGGAAGACACACCTCTAAAAGCAAATGCTTGGCACGAGGGTGGCCTTAGGCGTTAAGGGTACATAATGAATATATAAAAAAGAAAGAAAAAAACAAAAAAAGATAACATTCCTAAACTACTGATCTTGATTGGAAAAAAGAAAAAAAGATGGGGAAAAGGCGGGAAGGGAGGGTGGGGAGGAGTGCAGAATAGGAGGTGCAAAAGAAAGAAAAGGAGTATTGTAAAACCAGAAATTTGATGTGCATGAAACTTTCGCGAATTTGTGAAAGGTTCATGCCGCAAAATAATAAAATCACAATTGAAACAGCATAAAATAATTGCAATTCGCGAAAGTTTTATGTCACAACGTTTCTGGTTTTACAGTACGAAAAAAGAGGAATTCACAAAGAAACAGAGAGAAGAAATGGAGAGAAAAGACCTAATTGAGGGTGGGGAAGTATCTTAAACCATGTTATTTGTAAGATGAAGAAAAAAAAAATTATTTTGAGAAGCTGGCTTATAGGTCCCGAGTACCGGTTATTTTGGGATAACAATAATAAAGAAAATAGCTGGAATATGTAATAAAACGATACTGATCAGCTCAAAAATGGGAATGGATTATTCTCCTTCAAATAGTTGTGAAAGACTTTGATAGCCTTTAAGCACTCTCCATTTCCAAGTCCATAAAATGGCGTTGCCTGCACATTCCCGTTAAAGAAAGTACACATCATACTCTGAATCATCACATGACACCAATGGCAATTACGTCTGCAGCATCTAAACGATGAGTAGGAACACATCCATACATACAAATAAACACATACCATGCAGACATCTCTATGCTCTTAGGAACCAATATCTGTTTTCCTGCCCCTATTCACAAAAAAGTGCAATCAACGTTCATATCCATGTATCTATACATCATCTTGAGTCAATCAGTATAGCATAGGAAGTGCTAAATATATACATCAGGAAGCATTAATATTTTATTCAACAAAAGCAATTCCACAAATAGCTGTAACAACATATAGAACAATCGCTGCAACAATTGCCCTTTCATATGCTTTGCCTCTTTTCCTGAATGACTTTAAATGCCTGCTGAAATATGACGTTCATGAGGTCCCACTGACCAACGCTTTTCAATTTTACGCTGCTCATGACCCAAACATGGGAGATACATAAAAAGATGATATACGAGGCCATATTCGGATGATAACTTAGTTATGGATGTGTACAACAACCATCGCGTGATGGCATGAGTCTAATGATAACATCGAAGAGGAAAATGCCTCAGTTTACGGTTGATTGCTTGGAGATGCCGGTGGTCAGTTGCTTCTAAAGCTCTCTCCCTCCCCTCACAATATGCTTTACCTTCTATATGAATGCTAAATAAGTATTTAGGTGATAGTCTTCAAACTACAAAGCCCCCTTCAAAAAAAAAGAGAAATTAGAATAGGTGACAGCGTACATAAACTGCAATGGATTACCGATTCGTTATGACGTTTAACTGTACGAATGTACTGTCAGGTGTTGCTATGTCTGTATCAGATAAGGCTATAAGATATGATACATCATTCGCTAAGGCTTTTTTTTTTACATATCGTAAACCACAGCAATGCCAATGTTGTTAACTTACACCTACTGCTGATAAATAATTAAAATGTGACACTTTGATTTATAAATGGCATATAATGGCAAATAATTTGTGCATATCACACAACAATCTATTAAAATGTCTGTCTTTCTAGACTATCACTGACAACGAAGCATAGTTATTTGAGTGGCACATTACGCTCACCGCATACTCACGCAGACTGTCCCACATGCGGGCAATCTAATGTATTACGTCAATGTTTGAGGGATTGCAGAGGTAAAATGCTTCGATTCGCGTGAAATGTTCGCCCGCTAGGTCACCTGTTTCTAATATTAAACCGCTGGAATACAAGAAATAATACAAGCGGCCCAAGCAAGAAGTTCAGGAAGAATAAAGGGACATTAGGATAAAAGGAGACAGCAAGTGCGAATGAGAGAGATAAAGAAAGAAAACAAAACAGGAGCAAGAGAAAATCAAGACAGATACCCAGATAAAAGAAAGATAGAAAAGGAACAATATAAACAGGAGATAAGGTTTATGAGACCAAGATCATTTTAAAGAAAAAAAAAATGTTTCAAGACAGGGGGTATACCCGAGAATGGAGAGAGAGAGAGAGAGAGAGAGAGAGAGAGAGAAATAGAGAGAGAAAGAAGGGGAGAGATGACAAGGATGCTGTATATGTGCTTAATGACATGAACTGGATTGGAGCAACAACATCTTCTGGTGATGTATTTAACCTTAGGTGGGACAGGTATAACAAACGATATTGCCTGCTGAATGACACCTGCACAAAATTGCTGAATGGATCTCCCAAATGATCTTTACATATGAGATGCCCCATCTTAACAATACTGACATTTATCTTAAAGGTACTGACATTTATCCAAAGTTCCCCAAAGCAGGATAATGAGAAATAGCACATCTCCCAGCAAGGTTAATAGAATTTTATCATCTTACAAATATTCAAAACTTCACAAGAATCACTCTTTGAGGGACAATATTGACATTTGTTGTTTTATATGAACATCAGATTTGACATCCTGAATGAATAGCAAGTCTAGTGGGATATGTCTTCTATTTTCTGTGATAGGTGATTACCTCAGATGCTACAATTTCAGATTTTATTAAAAATACATGTTTTCTACACAATATTGACCTTTATTGAAAGGTTGCCACACGGGTTAGTTATAAGGGTTGCATCGTTTCCTACCTTTTCAAGATAAAACATTATTGGTGAAGATCACAGATTTGGGAGAAATGTGTCATTCTTGATACATTTAAATTTTTCAAATGATCACAGATTTTTTTCAAAACCAGTTAACCCCCACCCCAAAAATCTAGGACACAAGGTATCAGTCACTAATATGAGAATACCAATTCTTTAGATAATGAACATATTTTTTCTGTACGATTGATAAGAAGAACCGGACCTGTCTCTGGCTTGCATATCTAATATACACTTTACTAATGAATGACGCTCCATTTTGATGAATGTGTAACACACAGGGAGCACTCTCAGACTCATTACTTTTTCAACCGATGTTTTTTTTTTCTCTCCTTTCATAAATAATGCAGCTTGTGTAATACTCTCAGGGGACCTATGGCTTGAAGTCCTATTCCCAGATTGGTCTCTAGCTACAGAGAACATTTCTTGTAAACAAGTTTTTAATGCACTTCGTAAGACGTCGCTAGGATACACGAGCGGGAAAGGTAGACAAATGCTGATCAGATGTAATAGGTGGGGGCCAGCCACTGCGCTTTTTTGAAGGGGGGGCTGTTCCAAGATGGTGAGCAGCATAATGACCCTAGGTAACAACCATGATTTTCACAGGGGTTGCAAGCATCTACCGCAAACCTTGATCTTTGCTGAGATTATGAGATTAGATGGAGTCTTATTTCTCTAAACATCATGTCTCATTTAACCAGGTCACAGGTAAAGCCATACTCGTAAAGTAAAAATCTCCCTTAGCTGTTTAAATCATTTATTAACCAACCGAGTTGAATACAATCAGAGAAAGTACTCAAACCAACATTTCTTCAAGCAGCGATCGTCGATGAATATAACCTAGATCAAAGAGTTGTTCAACCAATTGTACAACAATTGCTTTGGCTACAACTGCTGCACATCAATATCCTGCACTAACTAAATTCTTACCTTTAACCATGGACCAAATACTAAACCTAAACCTAACCCTGAATCTAACCTAAAACCCAACTGCCACTCTAACCTAGTCATGTATCTTTGATTAAATAAAGTCCAGAGCAATTGTCACCACAGCACATGTAAGAGTATGTACAGCCCTATACCTTTAAAAACATTCACTCAAAAAAAAATTGGTACGACCCTGGACAGGACGATATTGGGTGGGCGACATGATGGATTCGCCTTTTCTGAACTTGAGTGTGAAGATTGTTTCCACCCTGGGGCTCACTAGGGAAAATAAAAGGAACCTGAGGCTGGAAATTGAGTTAGAACCTGGTATGAAAATGATGGAGGTGGACAATGATATCACGGAAGTTGTTACGGGGAGGAAGTGATTGTGACAGACCCTTGTAGACCAACATTTGGGCTTGGACCAGTTTGGAAAGGGATTCTCGTAAAGTTCAAACAGGCTCTTCGCACAAACCTGCTCGCAATGAATCTGCCAGCAGTGACTATTGATCATATCATTCCCATAAATCTGAGAATAGAGACGACATAACATTGGAAACAGGCTGCAACTGGATTTTATTCAATAGTATTTTGCCTGTTAGACTACAAATATATTGTTTCATAGGCCCTTTACTCTTCTGACAAAATCTATGTACAAAGAGATGTAGGCTTGGCGAAAAAAACTATGAAAACTTTTTCGGCTAAGAACCAGAAGGGGATTTACTCAGTGAAAATATACAGGTGATTTTTTTTGGCAAAATATTTGACAGAAGGGGAAGCCAACGTTAAGTTGAATTTTTTCGATTCGCCTTAACATTTTTGGCACTGTTTTTTTCTCATTTCCGTAGGGGTAGGAGGCATTCTTTCGATATAAATGCAGAGGGTGGTAAATTACTCATATTACTACATAGTTTTATTCGGTAGGGAGAACTCATTTTCGTATATAATATAACATGGAAAATCTATATACAGCCCTGGACAGAATTATTAGACCAAGCTTCTGTAATAAAGGTACTATAATATGCATTCAAATTAATGAAAATGATTTGTCTTCGTATTTCATTGAATGAATAACACCAATTGTACCTTGCTTTTATGATATTTTATTTCCTTCTTACCACAAATATAACACCTTCAGTAACCATTCTTGGTCTAATAATTTTTTCCATGGCTGTATGTATAACTCCTGGGTATCTAACGTCCTAACTTGGACTTAGGGCGATATCTGTTTTTCTTGATTATATCAATAGTTTTGGAATTTACTAAAAATACCTTATCGCACACAAAAGGTAGTTATTATACATTATGGCATAAATGCAAATTGAATCCAATGAATTCTAAACATATACTAACATTTTGAATCCATTAATTCTCTGTACTGTCCTTTTCGCGACGATATACATATATACAATTTAAAAAAAAAAATCGCCTTTTAGTAGGATCTAGGTATATATATAAGTCTATCTCCTACGGAAAGGCGAATCCTAACAATGCCGTTTATTCCATCACAATAAAAGTTCGAAGTTAAAGCGAAGGCTGAGATAAAAGGATTCCCTTTAATGCTGCATGTAGATATATATATATATATATACTCCTGTTGCAGCTATTTCCTTTGCCCAATATATATGACACAAGCATGTGTGAAAACAAGACAAATGACGGACCAAGCTGGGATTTGAACAAATTCATGAGCTGATTCTTCAGCATTTTTCTTTGCTACTAAACTAAAATGATGATCTGTGCTTGTAGACAACAGATCATATGTACAAAAATATTATTCCTTATCTACAGCATATTCAACTTAGTGATATGCTATGGAGGCCAAAACTACTCTAGTGTTCAACAGGTTATATTAAATGCCAAAATGCTTATCCTGCTTTCTCAGTACATCCTCACTCTTACCTTTAAACTTAACACAAGTAGTTCAAAGTAATGATTCACAGTTTGATCTTGTTTCTCTGTCTTTCCTCTCATTTTTATTCCCTTCAAATTATCACAAGTTTTCCCTTTTTGAATCAAAATGAAACAAGGTGACATATATCCTGCACTTCAATACATACTCTTGGCACACACTTCAGACCAAGTCTTGTGTAACATTAAGGGTCCAGACAATTTCCCTCAGCCGCATTTCCGAGGGCTCACGGCCGGCCACAGGAACTTCGCGAACGCCACACCATTAAAACCGTTTCACAGAAAATTTACGACAACTGACATTATCAGCCACGGAGGGGTCGAGGTAATCCCAGTAATTACCCATGATCATGGGAAGAGCAAAGACAGGGTCCAAATTGTTCTGGACGTTGTGGACAGCTAGGATAAGCTGTTGACATGGTCGGCTCGGCCTTGGCTAGTTACATGGCGGCAACTCCATTTACTTCTAATTTGGTTGCGATGTTGTTGCCAGTCATTTGGGACAGTTTGTGTGCAGAAATGTAGATCCAACAAAAGAGTCAAGACATCGTACAGATTTGTGTATTTAAATTAAGAGTGGCAAATTATGTGGGAAAAGAAGGCGTACTGTGGGCGAGGAATGGCAATGGGAGGAAATACAGATATCCTGGCTATCCACATCATTCACGATACAGGCACAGACCTTCTTCTTTCTGTGCCAATATGCAGTCACAGTCAACATCACACAAATTACAGTGACTGAAATGTGCCAGAACATCTAGATCAACTTGTCTTGACCTACATATAGATGCAAGCTCAATGATAATATGCTTACCATCAAATAGGCTCGCATTAGGACAACATCTCTCTCATTACAAGGTAAAATTTTATGTTCAGATCATATCATGTAATATATAAATGCAACCATATAATAATGAAGTCATTTCCAAGAATCTCAATAAAAGTGGTTCATTTCAAGAGAATTTTAATAACATCTTTTTGATCAGACAATTCTGAAATTCTTTGATCTCTCCACACTGGATTTGTGCTTGTTTAGTAAGGACAGATGCTAAGGACAGATCTTTTTTCTCTATTTTGATGAAATATAGTATCATATTCCACCAAATTTCAAACCAATGTTGCCTTTTTGAGAAACAAATGCTCGCAGCAAAATACAATCCCCATCTTAATACCCATACACAATTCCATTCACTATCTTATCATAAATATCATCTTCCTAACACAATTTTTTTTCAGGTCAAAATACTATTTTTCTCCCTGTAGACTCTGCCCCGGTCGGTGAAGCAGAACTAAAAAGCATGTCACATACATTCTCTGACATGGAATAACTAGAAAAAGCAAATAAACATGAACTCAATAAAGGGCAGTTACCCTGCATTGCATTCCCTAATTCCACTCGCACTGGACGGAATCCAATTATACTCTGCTCACACCTTCAGCCCCACCTATATCTTTTCGTGTGATCTCAATAAGAAGTGTAGCGGCAGCTTCCCATGGGTTAAGCCATCACTTGGGGCGACACGGGCAGCCATCAGTCGGGCGAAAAATGGTCTCAGCTGATTTGCGAGCACATTTGGCTTTACATTTTACGCATGTTATTTTAAACGATGCCGAGATTTACACGCTCGATGCACACATCATGCTGGTTAAACTAACATCCCTAATTTCATATCTGCATCGGATGAAAGTCCAACCTACTGTATCAAATTAGAATTGATGATCATCTTATGGAAAATGTGGTGCCTGTAAAATGAAACACTTGCCATTCAAATATTATAACTGTCTTCATTGGCACTTAAGATAGAGGATCATAAAATTATCTATTCCATTGATTATTATTATTTGTTCCCATTAATTCCTAGTTTCTACAAATCTCAGTTTCTATATGTTTCCAGGACCTTCAATCTGAAATTGCCTCTAATCCAATATAGCGTAGATGTAGAAACTTACCTGTGATTTTCTTTTATTTCTATTTCTATTTCTATATCATTATATAAACGTTTCATCAATTGTTTTTTAATAAATAATATTTTCACTTGTTGATTACCTGGATTTATTGGTTAGAACATGTTTATTTTATCCATGAATGACTTGTTCCTCCATTCATGAGCTCATTGGCATTGATATTCATCAATCATCATGTCCACATATTTCCATCCATACTACTGTATTTATGCTGTCAATCTTTTATGACATATCTGCACCTCTATCTCTATCAAATATCAAGCTAAAACTGTAGCGATGAATCCATCCATCAATTCATCCACAAACCATCCTCCCACCATCCATCTTTCCATTCATCCTTTCATTCATTCTTCAGTCCATCCATATCTCCATTCATACATCCATCAACCTAAAAAAGACTACTGCCGGACAACATTTTCTGCCCCGCCAACATTTCTCAAAACATCTGCCAGTGTTTAGATAATCTTGCAAAAATAGTTTTCCAAAGGAAGATGCACTTTACCCCCCTCTCTCTGTCTCTCTTTCTCTTTATCCTGCATTTCCCTCATCCTCCATCACTGGACGCGAGATAGGAGGATAGACGAAATGTGCTTCTGCTGTAAAAACCGCCTCCAGATATTATCTTTGGAAACATGCGTGTTGCCGGTTATGCCCGCTCAGTTCTTCTGGCAAGTACAATCTCTCCCATTCATGACATTACCTCAATCAAAATGTAAGATGTATTATTTCAAATGCGCATATCTTAAAGAGAAGGTTGCGTTCTGGGAAAAGTTAAGAATTATTTGTAAGCTTTCTTATTCCTTTTATGTCAGTTTAAAAGAACAACATATTCGAAATGTCCCCTGAAAAGGATTCCTCCTCAATTGCTCTCATATTCGAAATATAACGAGAAATAGCTGAAATGTTCGGGCCGAAGATTCATGCCGTGTGTGTGCAGTCCCATATACCCATTTCTGTGTGCCGTGCATGTGCTTTTCAGCTAGACTGGGTTATTTGCTTATCATTTTGATGATTCCAAAATCTGACAGTATACACTAATTCTTATGTAGACATGATCAACCTTTCCCACTTGTTTTGAGACAGTTTTGTTCACAATGTAATTGCATGACCAGAACTCTTCATCTTCATCTTCATCTTTAAATGGCTTCTCCTCGATGTTTTTTTTCCTTAGCAGTTGACATCAAAACTACTATTTTGATACCCTCCAATAATATTATTGCAAGGTATGAGTTAGGGAGATCATATTCGCATGTGAAAGGGAAGATGGATGCCGCATTATTCTTTCATCTACACTATTTATTTGAAGTAGGTTAAGTACATCGTTCTATGTGACTGGCTGAAGGCCTTTACACAGTCCGGAGTATACAGTTACAACATTATCATCATTCTCCATTCAAAGCAATGATACGTTCATACATATACATCACAAAGGCTGTATAATTTAACGTTGTAGCATGTCAGGATTATGCCATTAAAGAAATGTGAAAATGAATTTGAAATAAAATCCATTAACAGAACACTTTACTGACTGTTAAAACTAATATAAAATTTTAAGAAGAATGTTTGCTATGTGAAACATACTATTGCATAATGGTAACGATGTCAGTATAAAAAGGTAATTTCTTTTTGTGAACATTCATTTTGACAACTGGTCGACATGTCCATGGGGAGAGGTTTATTTTCATGTTTTTATAAAAAATGTGCTGCATATTTTACAAAGTAGACATCAGGATCAAAATGCAATGCTAATGTTTGTTTTTTATATTGATTATCTGAGAATAAATCTTTCAAGGGATAAACCTTAGCAGTGTATTACATTTGTAATATCCAGGAAGACGGCAAGGCTGAACATACACCTGCATGGGATCTAGTCTTTCTTCAAGGGCAAGGCTCTTTTTTCCATTTCACTTTTAATCTCTTTAACTTCCAAAAGAAAATAAGATTAACCAGTTGCATACTAGGCCCTAGAGAATTTGGGACTAAACATATCTTGAATGAAAACAAAGGCGATTCTTAGAGGTAGAGTTAGGAGTGTACCATGCCGACAGTGGCGGATCTACGGGGGAGGGGGGGGGGGTTAGGGGGTTTAAACCCCCCCCCCCCCTTGGGCTGCCAAGTAAAAAATGTTGTTTTGTTTTTTTGCCAGGGAATTATGGAGGGAAACTGGAACCCCCATACCCCCCCACTGAGCGAATGTTGCAGGTCTGGCGAAAAAAAAAATTTTGTCGACCCCCCCCCACTGAGCGACTTTTCTAGAAGCTGGCGAGACCAACAAAATACGGGTCTACCTTTTCCAAAAGTTGGGTCAACCCCCCCCCCCCCCTTGCAAAACAGCTAGATCCGCCCCTGGCCGAACATCCACCCTCATATCTATCTCACTTGGGTAGATGATACTGACTTTTTAACTTGAATCAAGGCTACAGTCATGCAATCTTGGACAGAGTGTAGTGCCTGATAGGGTAAGGAGGAGAGTAGAATGAGAGCAAAGGTTGGCATCGCTAATCATCAATTAACACACTCTCAGGCATGAGCAGGTCACTTATGAACGAGTTTTTCCCTCATCAGGTCTATCACTAGAGATACCTCTGTAATGGATATGGATATTGATGACTTGAGGTTCCTACCTGAAGGGCTGCACCTCTCTTTTGTTCTCCCTGTTCATCTATTTCTCTCTCTCTCACTAAAACTTTCTCTTTCCTTAATTCTAGTCCTCTCTTTCGTTATCCATCTCTCTACACATCTCTCTATCTATTCCTCCCTCTCTCTTTTTCTCTCTCCTCTCTCTTTTTCTCTTTATTAACATATTATTTTCTTTTGAATTTCCTTCCCTCCTCTATCTCCTCATAAGTGTGAAAGGACTGACTCTCTGAAGTCCACATTTGTCTTTCTTTACCAAATATCTTTTTTTCTTTAGTACCCCTATCTCATCAACATCATCCTTTCATATCCCTCTATCTTTTCTCAACTTCTCATCTATTCACCCTTTCTCTCTTCTGCAACGGATTCTAATAGCTAGTAGCCTTTTGAAATCCTTCTGTATTCCACTAGAGTGAACTACCATGAAGAATTTGTACCGCTTGGTATTTTGCAAGGGACAGCAGGAAAAATGAAAAGAAGACATCAGGCTGAAAATCAATTGATCCTGATCTTCACAAACAACTTACCAAAACATATTTGACTGACTTATAACATTTGAACTATAATTAAAGAATTAAAAAACCCATCCCAGAATTATAAGTCTTGGTGGTGAGACAATGCATCAGTCAAAGCTTAGACCCCTGTTACACATGCGTCGGCTTTCAAAGGCGGCCCCGGAGCCGGCTTCACACCTGCAATTTGAAGCCGCCTCGAGACCATTAAAACCCCTGTTACACATACCTTGGGCCCGCAATTTTGTGTCTACACATAGGCCGGCTTCACGTCGCCTTTTCACGAGCTGACATTGGGACGCACTCCATGTAAAAAAATTTCGCGCGGTTCGCACACTCGCACTGCAGGTGCTGTACTATCTCATCGACATCGTGAACATGCAAATCTCTTACGGGTTACGTAACTTCCGCTTAAAAGCCGGCGCCGAGTCCACTTTGGTGTTACACATACTGATTGCGGGACTGAGTCCGGCGTGAGGCCGGCCTCAAACCACATCCAGAGGTGGACTGGGATGGAGGCGGCTTCGAGGCGGCTTCAGTCCGGCTTTTAAAAAAAGTTGATGTTACACATATGTCGAGCCGCCTCCGGAGGCGGCCTCAGTCCACTTTCAGAGGTATGTGTAACAGGGGTCTTAGAATTTCAGTTTGTGGTATTTTGCTATTTTCCTCTCTATACTGCGCATTCAGTTTATGACAAGGAAAGGTAAGGGGGGGAAATCCATGACATCAGCAGGATCTCAATATGAAGAGAAATGCTATACTTTTTGGATTATTACTGAATCGACCCTATCATAGACAAACATCCTGTGAGATAGAATAACAAAAGAAAGATGCTCCACCAGCAATAAAAAATTGACATTTTAAAAATGGACATTTTATATTTTGTATCAATACCATAGTTTAACTTTAATGCGATTAATCTCTACTTGGAGGTGTTGTAATGCAGATTCAAAATCAAGTTGTGAGGATTGCATGTCCCTCTTGTCTTTCACCCTGCACATATCGCTATGGTAACACAAGTAAGCAGTATCTAATAAAGCAGCCTGAGGAGCAGACTAGCTCATCCGGGGCGGGTGGGAAGTGAAGTTAGCATCTATTTCCATCTGACCTCCTTTTTCCTCCAAAAAATACCATCAAATCCTCTATTTCTTCTTGAAGTTAACGAGGTGTTGTGTACAGAATTACCTGTAATGTGTCATCAATGACGAGCAAGAGGAACCTCTTTTAAAAGACCGCTAAGCAGGGTGATAATCGCAATAAGTGTCTTATGCTTACAGAAAAGTGGGTGATGAAGAGTGCTTCAACATTCAAGTATATTTATAACACTAAACCTGTTGATGTTATATGCATAACAAGGAATTTAAAAAGTTTTGTAAACCTGTGGCAAAGTGATAATGAGTGAGTCAACCACTCAAACAAATAAATACATGTGCATATTAAAGCTATCTGTACTAACTTATGAATTAAATTATGTTCATAATGAATGGGAACTTCTATCCAAATGAATGATCAAACTACATTTTTATAATTCCACTGAAACAAGACCTAAATAATAGCAGGTATAACTATCCCTTTTAAGTTTGCAAAACAAAATCACACAATACTGGGATATGCCTTTAGGTACAACCACATGCCTTTATTCAGGGAGCACATTATTGATTTATTCTAACAGAACCGAAACCACATTTTACGCTGTAATGTTGCGCAGTATTCCCTTTCCTTCTTTATTATAACATGGTAATGGTGTTGTGATAATTTCAGGTTGAGTTTAACTGTTCAAACCTAACTGTACTATATCTAATGAACACTCTGGCAAAGGAGGTGATTGTATAGTAGCTGTTGAAAGAGATACTGTTTGCTTTTGTAAGAGAATCTTCTCATGTTTACCTTATAGAATAACTTATCCTCTTATCTTACCAATTCCATTTAAGTGGAATTGACCCCCTTTCCCTTTTATTTCCCGTTCTGCTACAACACCATAGAAAGAAGACATTCATTAGCTAAATTGGTCACTCAATCATGACCTTCTCCTAAGGACATGCAACATGGCAGCATTCATACAAGCCCATACTGCCTGTACTTTGTACGAGTGTGAACCATTCATTCCAATTGCAAAGTGATATTATGCAAGAGGTTGTAGTGAGTTGGCAGGACTATTTTTAAACAACTTGATAACTTACCATTATGATCAAGCATAATTACAATCACTAATGGCCTAACTAGCTCTTGTAATATAATTAATATTTTAAAGGAGGTGTTTATATTATGAAATTTACTGTAACTTCAATCTTTTTACACATTTACATACATTTAGAGGTCTCTTTGTGACATTAGTTTGATAAAGAATAAATGCTGGAGGCAAGTCTTTAAAAATGGAGACCCCAGCCTTAATGAATCATGCTGGTTTGATCATGGACTTACTGGTATGTCAACAGTAAGAATTTATTCTAAAGTGAACCTCGATCCCCTATGTGCTTCATCTTATTTCACATTGGTGATGTATCTCATTAGAATTTCAAGGTTCAGCATGAAATTAGTAAGGTATTAAAGACCCAGTTAAGGGTAATATAGTGTTGGTAAAAATTGAGAGGGGTAAATGTTGAGTGGGCCAAAAATGAATTTCCTATATTACTTTCTGGGTACACCAAAGAGGGAAGAACATAACCTCTGAAAAATCCCCTCTCTGAGTCCAGTCACCAAATATCTTGTATTACTGCTGATTCGCTCATAAATGAAAGTGTTTCCGAGCTTATAATTTACAGATCCGATTCTACTCATGAAAATAGTAAAGAATATTAAATAATATCATAAGAGGACAATGATTTATCAATTGGTCATAGAGGAACTAGATGCATCAAGAAAAACACTTTTTATTTTCACCAAATTTTCACCTTATCCATTTAAATATAAGAAGTATGCATATATTTTTTTTATGAAGAAGCCTGTCTTAATTACAAATTACAAGAACTCTTATGCAGCCTTTCTTGTTTCATGAAATAAGCCTCTCTTATTCCACAAACGTGACTACACGCTCAACACAGCTTCTTCAGACACCAAGACAGATTCCACAAGTTTCTCCATAGCATAGAATATATGGCAAAGTCCAGCCTCCAAATCATCTGGCAACAACATCTCATGTTTTATTCATCTCAGGGAGGATAATATAACGATTAAGGGGACTCAGTTTCCGTAAGCCATTAATAGATCATCTTGATATTGACCTTAGCAATGGCTAGTCGACGATGATGAACTCACGCCTATCTCATCAATCATGTAGGTCTACTACTTGAAGTCATATTATCACTATCCTCTTTGTGCTACCGTATCATTGCCGTACTATTCTATACCCTGGAAAAAAATTCTGTGTTATGTAAATTTGATTTTCAGTGAATCACTAAAAGAGGTTGTTAAGTAACGTAGTAAATGAAAGATAAATGTATCCCCCTGGCCTTTCGTGTATGTATGTGAATGGAATTTATGTAGGTAAGTTTATTTTTTCCAACAGTTTTCATTACCATCTTTGCCTTGAAGTAGTGGTCAGACAGATGTTTTCATTTAAATGTTAGTATGTATGTATGTGAATGGAATTTATGTAGGTAAGTTTATTTTTTCCAACAGTTTCCAACAGTTTTCATTACCATCTGTGCCTTGAAGTAGCGGTCAGACAGATGTTTTCATTTAAATGTTAGTTTTGTTATTTGCACAAGCTTTCTAAATGACTTTACCAGTAAAATGTATACAGATGTAAATTACCGGTCTAATTCACATCAGGAAAGACAGATTCTTACAACTGATGCTGTAATTGAATCTATCTACTGGACTTCCGTTTTACACCACACAACATGACATAATGCTATTTTGTTCTGATTTTGTTAATATCTGATTATTAGTATGACATCTATGACAATGAAATCATGATATTCTGGAAATATGAGATCATAAAAATCACTGGAAACACTGCCTTAGAGTCAATCAGTTGATAATCTTTCAAATGAATCTGACAGCATCCACACCATTCAACAGACACCAATTTAAAATTAATCTCTTTGATGTACATTTGACAGCATTTAATATATCATGTATCTTTTTTAACCACAGACGGCTATCTGCAAACCTCAATTAATCTACATAAGTGAGCAAAATATGACAACAAAATCTTCTCTTGATGGAAAATAAAAAAATTGTAATGGTGACTTAAACTTTACGAGCTTTCAGTGTCAAGTGATGTCCTTGCTGACAGCTGCATATCTATTTGATTCAACCTGACAGCTTTCAGACCAGTCAGAATTAAAATTAATCTTTTAGATTTAAAATTTCATCCTATGATGAAGCACTAGTCTATCTGTCATGCATGTAACAGAGGCACTTATAAGCATATATACATATGCCATAAATCCAGGCCGAGTGGTCGTAATGTGATGGGATAATCGGTCATTTAGCTCTGACTTGAGAAAAGAAATACAGGTGTACCTGAATAAGAGGAATTCACACCAGTTAGAATTTTCCAACTCTTGCAAATGGAGATGGAAAGGGAAAGGGAGAAGGGAGAAGGGCAATCAAAGAGAGAGAGAGAGAGACAGACAGACAGACAGAAGCTACGTTCATACAGGACTCTGGTTTCGAAACTTTAAGTTAACGAAACCACAAGTCCCTAACCGCAGCGAGCTTCGTGGTTAACCCCGGAAGTAGATACTGCCGATTGTGTTAATAATACGCGTGCAAAGGGTATAACCCTGAAATTTAACATGAACAGGGAGGTCATTCCTTACCACAAGCTTGCGCCCCCCCCCCCCCCGAGGACCCCCCCCCCCCCCCAGTGGTTGAGGGCTTAACCACGAGCTCGCTTGTGGTTCTAAAACCAAGAGTAAACTTAAAGTTTCAAAACCATGATTCCGTTCATACGGTCCTAAACTACAAGATAACTTCAAGTTAACTTAAAGTTTTGAAACTACAAGCGAAACTTAAAGTTTAGCTCCCATTGTGTGAACGAGATTAGAGAGAGGGAGGGAGCGAGGGAGAGAGAGAGAGAGAGAGGGAGGGGAGGGAGGGGAGCGAGAGAAGGAGAGAGAGAGAGAGAGTCCTTATTCAGGGTCATACTTTATTCCAGGGGATGCAGAAACAATATAGTAACAAAAGAAAAATGTATATTTACAAAGATAATGATACAACACTGATCATCGCAATGTGATGTTCCCAAATAGTGATAAATGAGAAAAATAACAACAAAACAAACCTATGAAAAATGAAATACACCATCATTTCAACTGTTTGAGATTATATTGATAAAGTAACCAGATCGATGAGTATAATGCTGATGGAAGATTTATCTCAATTCTCCAATTACATCATCCATCAGTCAAATTGGATCATTTCATTTAGAAACTGATACAAATCCTGTAGTTCTACTACAAAAATAGTGAAACCATGTTCTACAGATTCACTAGGATTATTATACAATGTGCCTTTTCATCGTATCTAATCACATCCTCTTTTTAAAAATCCCATTAAACGGAAAGAGACACAGTGGTGGAGTTTGATTGAAACTTTATTACGGAAATTACGAAAATCTTTTTCGATCATATACCAAGCACAAAGAAGTAGGTTATTGAATGAAACATGTGGAGTGTTTCAATTTCATCTTCCACCTAATTTCTCATTTATAATTCAAAGAAGAGGTGGAAAAGTCTTTTCTTTCTATAGTAACAAAAGAAATCAATTTTGTTAAACAATTTTCAAGATTAGTATTCAAATTATACAATATTTTGTATTACAGAAATATATTTCATTTCATTGCCATGTAAAAAAAAATTCAAGTTGCTATTGTGTCTACATACGTCAGTTGGTGCAATGTCAGGCAAGCGTTGAATTAATCTTTTGGTCATCGCTGACATATTCATCTCCTATAACTTCAGACTTAACAATTCAAATATTTCTGTACGTTTAGATATTTTTCATTTCTTCAAGGCATCCCTCTAACCTTAGCACATTCATAGATAACGACTAAATGGCATAGGTGATATCTCAGCAAGTGAGACGTAGTAGTGCAAGAGGTTAATTTACTTTATGCACTTTTGTACACACCAATGTATCTGTTTGATACTGCGTCGTCGGCACCGATGTATGATACACCAAAAACCTTGTACCGGTTGCCTAGTGCTGCTTCCATATGCCTTTATAAATCCAGCGACAATATTGTATTATTGCCAGGCGGTATGCATTCTTTCATCATTAATTAGACTAGAATTGATCTTACTTGGATCAAGCTAAAATGAGCAAGGCCTTGATGTGTTTTATTGGCTAATCACTGGCTAGGTTGCAAGGCTGTTCTCTTATTCCTATATTAAGTTTTTTCAAGGCCATCAAAATGTTGGGGGGAAAAAAGGTTTATATCAGCGCATCATCCAAATGCTGTGAAAAAGGTCTATATCAACGCATCTTAAAAAGTGAAAATATCAAGATCTTTTAAATTCTTTGCTTTATCCATTAATTGGGGGGGGGGGGTAAATAAATGATATAACATGTCATTTTTCTAAATTTTTCTAAATTTATGAGAGGAAATGGAGTAATGCACTGCAATGTTATGTCAGGAAGAATAAGTCTGTTCAAAAAGAAAACTTGATAAAATATATCGAGTATTCTTTTAGTCGACATTGTGATCAAAATGCCATTTTTCTGCTTTCAGTTTTGGGCAATTTATGATTTCATTAGTAATCACAAGATTCAAACTTTATTGCTCTTTGTCCCATTTATCTTAAAAATTTTATAAATTTGTTTCAAAGATGAAACTTCACAATACAACTTTGCATTGTGAAGGTTTCGCTCTCTATCTGCTGCTCGAAGTTTCCTCGATATTCTTTGTTTGAAGGTAACCACCTCAAGAGCTGATACTTACCATTCTGAAATGAAAGTTAAATGCAATCCAAATGCCTGCATTAATCTATGGTGCTCAAAATAACTCTCTTTGCAACCTGTTGCCTTTAACAAATAAGTTTAGGGATAATTTGCAAAGTCATTTGCTCACAAGACAAACTACATAATGATCTAACAGCCTAAGGTAAACAACATCATCTCCCATGAGACCAGAACATCATCAGCCAGGAAAAAAGGGGGATACCTCAATCAGAAGTCATCCCAGACCGCCAGTTATCCTATCTTCTATAAAAAGCTACAATTATTGAATTGAGGAAATCCTTGGCTTTTTGAAGGTTCGTCACTATCTTGAGAGTTCTATTTGATTTATTCCTTTCTCAACGAAAACCCTGTCAGAAATGTTACGTTTGGAATTAATGAATTATAGGAAGTGCTACTGCATTTTACAGAGCTTTTTCTCCTTGCCTTCAAAACTCCAAGAAAGTGTGAAAAAATACTTTAAAATGTGTGGGGGAGGGGATTGCCAGCCAGACAATGTTGATTAGTTTACCAAAATTGGCACCAGATTGTGTGAACTTCTCACACAAGAATGATATCAAAACATATATTTCAAACAATATTTTAGGTTGCTATCTTAATTCCTAGCCACAAAGGTATGGCTCTGGAGTTGGCTTATGAGATTTTAGTTATTATATTGGCAGACAAAGCAATACTAATAGCTAAGTTAGAATTCTGCACTTGGTAAATTATTTGTTGTGTTAGTTTCAGACCTCAAATTACCCAGAAGTGACTGTGCTGCTCTAAATAGTGTTCACTTCAATTCCATGAAACTAACAACCAACAAATCTGAATGGGAAAAAAATGCTTTCTTTAATTTATTGGCGTTGTAATAAATATTTAATATTACTATTTCTATTTCTATTTGCTGTGCCACACTTGTCTAGATCATGATGCATAAATTTGCAAATGAAAATAAAGAAAATAGAATGAGCAGTTCTGTGTCTATTGTATATTATATTGTTCTCACCTCGACTTAAAATAAAAAGAAAGAAAACAGTAGTTATTTACGGGCATTTTGCTGAACACTTAACCATGCTGAGCATTTTGCTACACAACAATATTTTGCAAGCAAGTGTGATTTTATCATAAAACCCTAGACTAACCACAAATTAAGAAGGAGTGAAAAAACAGCATCCTTTGGTAAGTTTAAAAGTTGCACTTTAATAGCAAGGTCATTCATTCAAACCGCAGAGGAACGGAAAGAATAAAATAGGGGGAGAAATGTATGAAAAAGAGAGGAAGAAAATAAAATTGAAAGTGACCTAGAAAGTCAACTGACACCACCCAAGGAGAAAAGAGTATGTTAATGGGGGATTTCACACTTCCTGCAAACTTTATGAATTTAAAAAATGTTCAGATTTATAATTCAAATCTGCACTGTTCACTACCGTGGGGTCTACTTGACTCAGGCTAAATGTAAAAAGGTGGGGCTAAGCCCTCTGGCTGGTGATATGAGAAAGTATAGGACTAAAACTGCAAATGAGAACAGCACCCCAAAAAATAGTCCGGTGTTAACGATAGTATGGGGTTATAAATATTGTAAAAAGTCTACATGTTATGTTTCATGATTTCTTAAAAGTTACTTACATAGACTTATGCGGTATGACATGGCTATTACAAGGAAATTACATGGCCTTATCTGGTGGTTATGGTCATTTTCTTTGAGGGTCTGAATTTGCGTGTGTGCGTGTTTTTTTTTGTAGCTATAAGGGCACGTATGTGGCCCCTACAGTACAGTATGGTGCCATTTTTAAAACACAAGGCATTCAATGGCGTTTACGGCTCAGCTTCACTTAAAAGTCTTGACTGTAGCATATAAAACAAAGCAATCATCACGGGCTTTGGGTAATGTTATAAGCATATAGGAATGAGAAGTGTGAAGGCAATCCACGATGCTGGTAATTAGTGAAACAGATCCTACAATCATTTCTATGAATATCACTCATGACAGTGACTGACTGCAAAAATCATTGCCAATCCCAATGTTAAATGGTTTCCCTTGCATTTAAAACTGTGAAATATCAATTTAGTGTGTAATTAATGAGACGACCCCCATCACCAAACTCTCTTCTTGAAGCTTTCTTCATTTCTTCCCCCCATCACCCTCTATTTTCGGATGGAATTGGGAGAAGGGTGTGAGTAAGAGGATGTTTGTTAAATCACTCAGGCACACAAATTGTCATTAAAAATTCTAAACAGAATGAATCAGATGAGCCAGAAGAGAAGCTCTGATATATCTAGTTAAAAATCCATTACGAAATTGATTTGACCTACTTTTCCCTAATTCTGTAATTTTTAAAGATTTCTTACTTCATGTTGCATCCTACTTTGGCAGCTACAAATATTACTAAATTATATCAATGTGTACCAACAGTCTTCTGAATTTTCCATGATGCAAATATCCCAGGAAGTATTTTCTTATGAAAAAAAATAGTTATTATCTTACCAGTTCCATGTCTAATTCCTCTTATCAAAGAAAAATTATTTACCTTTATAATAAGCACAATACTTTGAGGATTATTGTAGGCCAGTACCATATTATGATATTGTAGATAACATCTTTTATATTATATCATTTTCTTCCTACAGCACATTAAAAAAATTATCAATCATAATTAAATCAGAATAGAGTCATTAATCAGTTAAAACTAGATCTCTTTTACAAGCTTTAACCTTGAATTTGGTTACAACCTTGCCCGCTCTTGCATCGGAAGAATGTGGTATTTAGGGTCCATCACATGATGCTCTGTGGAGGAAATTATATGTTTGAACTTTGGAGCTGATGTGAATAGCCCTCGTGGGTCAGGCTTTGACTAGGCCAGTTTTCTAGCGCAGCATCCAAATTACTCTGTCACATGTTGTGATAATGACACACATGAACACGCTGCTAAACCCACCAACCAACCTAACCAAGGAACAAGGAACCAAGTCTAATCTTGTGTGTGCACAGAGGCACGTTAGAAATGAGATTTAAACAGGAGAGAGCTAGAGAAAATAAGGCGAGAGAAAGGTGATGCTTCTGCTATGCATATATGTCCGCATCATCCAGAAAACGAACAGCAATCGAGAGGAACGCTCATGAGGAGCATGCTACATCCTCGCTAACTTCCCATCACCGTGCACATCAATTTCATGCATAATTGATGTGAAAACTGGGGTAGGAATAATGTCTAGTGATCCAGTGAAAGCGGTTGACGTATGCATCATAATTATAAATTCATGGCCAAGAAATTCCTGTTTATCCCTCCAAAATTCAGTCATCATCATTTTCATTCATAAGAAACATTCTACTCTAGAGAAGAGGAACCTAAACAGCTAGAATGATGTATACTTGAGGATTTAGCAACAACAACAAAAAGTAAAGAGAAAAAAAAAGAACAGGGAGGTATCTTCATTAAAAATTCATACGAAAATATCTTGTATGATTATTAATTCAACGCGATACATCACTCGCTAGAAGAGAGATAAATACATGACACATAGAAATTTTCCGGGCACAGTGGCACATTTTTCCGTGGGAGTAAATGAAGCAATCACATGGAAAAATTTTTTACCTACATCAGGCTTGCCCACCTCTTTTTCTTGATCAAAGGGTGTGAAATTTCTGTTTGTACTGAAATATGAAGTAGAAAAACAATTCCCAATAACGCACAAGATATAATGTATATATGATTGCATTTGGCGAGCGTCATACAACATTAGCACTTTGGGTTGTTTATATTCTTCACCCCTCCTGCCCCAGATGTCCAATAGGGCGAATGGAATTTCATTATCAAAAAGTACACTATCTGTGTATAGTCATTCCATTGCACATTCTCTCTTTGACTGTAGTTGATAATTGTGCTGGGTTATTTCACTTGCCTACTTTACTCCACCATTGATCAATTGTTTATACATCTTGACATATTCTATGTTTTCCTTCTCTCTCTCTCTTTCCTAAAATTTATTCTAAAAAGCATGATCCAACTCTCTACCTATTCTTTCCTTCCTTCTTCTTAATTTCCCCAATTTACTTGTCTTGAAGCTTCCTCTCTTTATCATCCCTAGTTCAACATCATTGACAATTATCTATCATGTTTGCCCTGCATAGCTGTAGGTAATAAACGTGCAATGGGTAATACTGATAAATCTTCATTTTAAGTTGGAAAAAAAACCCCAGCAATTCACGGTTTAAAAAAACAAATCACACAAAGTAAGATTTCAAAGAAATTTCAGCTATTAATTGGAGTGTAAATATAAATTTTGAAATCTACAGACTTGTCTGCTGAGAGCCAAATGGGTATTAACTCGTATCATTTTACACATAGTTCCAGACCTGCCAACCCTGAAACCCAAGAAATAGGGACAAATGACAAGGCAGACGCTGAAAATAGGGACCTTTCTGAGTTTCCTATACATTACTACAGACAGATTTTGCAAAAATAGGGACACAGTGGGAGAAGTGGCTCTTTCTTTTACGAAAAAGCAGGATTGTCCCCATTAAATAGGGACAGTTGGCAGGTATGTAGTTCATTCCATTCAGCCTTAGAGCAAACAATATCTTACATCATGAAAAATATTTTTTATAACCAGAACAATAATGTTTCACAAACGGGAAGCTAACGAGTATTTTTAGATACTTTTCATTTACCAAAAAAAAAAAGGAGATTATCAAGTCTTATTTGTGTTCCTTTGAAATTCCTACAGCCTGGGTTCATTTTTCCCCCTTTCTCACTCTTCATTCTTACAGTAGCTTTGTTACAAGCTTCATGCACTTTAACAGCACAAAACATTTATAAAGTTCAACTGAATAATACAAGACCCTTTCTATGTATGATCCATTTCCTCAAACTCCAAATGCCTCTGCAGGCACATCTTTCCCTCCAGATCCCTACATATTATCCTTTTTATCTCTCCCTCTCCCTTTCTCTTCCTCCACCTTTCCAAAGCAGTGATTTCCATTCTCATCATTTTCTTGAGATAGAAATTGAAGGTAAAATACTAAAACAACGACCAATGCTTCTTTTTCATTCTCATGTACCTGCATGCTTCCACTTTTTGCTTGTACTCACTTTTTACAATACGCTATCTTTTATTTTCTGGCAGTTACTGGTACATCACATTTCCCTCATTATATCACATTTTATACAACAGATTTGCTATAATATAAAATAATTGTCCTCAGCTGACGACAAAGCTTTTCATGTAGCATCACAATGTAGCTTTATATGCAAGAAGGCAAGTATTTTGTGTGTATATATAGCTTTTTTTTATCTCCACAGATTATTATTATGAATTAAATATTAAAAGCTTCCCAATCTAGGTTGTGTAATTTCTCTCTTCCTACCAACTTTCTTTCCTCCTTCACACCTTCCCCTCTCCCTTCTTCCTCATCTTTCTCTTCTCCTCTAAACTCTTTCTATCTCAAATGCAAAACATATCCCGATTAGCATGCCATTCTCTGAACATTCCATTATCATATTTTAGAAGATTACGCTCCGAGTAATAAGCAAACACAATACCATTCATCCAACCAGCATGATAAAGAACATAAAGAGAAGACCAATGTAGGCATAATGCTTAAATATTACAAAGGTTCATGCACCATATATAAACAAAAAATCAACAAAACCTTGAACATCATCATGTTCGTTCGGACGTAAAACTTGGGATCCCCCATACCACAACCCTAGGTTAACAAAGCATGCATGTTGCATGTTGGTGGAGTAAAAAAAAATTGTGCCCCGGAGGGAAATTGCATCAAAACCGCATTAAACACACACACAGGAAAATAGAAAAAGAGGCGAAGATGCCCCGAGGGTTACAAAATCATGTTTTGCTGTTTCATCTTTCATCTAAAGGGAAATATGAAAACAGAAGAGAAAGGACCTTGCCTTGCCGAGGCATGCATAGTCCTCGCTAAAGCACAAAGTTTACCTACATGCGGTTTTGTCATCACTGCTAAATTAGAACGATTAACCCCAGTGATCCTTACGCACCTCCTTCACAAAATACGTCTACCAGTCTGCAATCACCAAGCTGTGAGAATGGTTTGCTCCTTGCACAAGTGTGAATAATCTTATGTCTTGATGCTTTGCATATTTTCATTGTAGCATAATATTGCATACTTGGCACAACAAGTTCTGTTTATACTTTTCTGTTCTCAATCACGAATCTTTTTAATACAAATTATCAACCTGCTCTTAAATAGCACAGCCCTTTGAACTGTTCTAACATTAACGAGAGAAAAATACTCCAAAAAATTACAAAATCAAAATACTGATGTTTAAATGCACATAAACCAAATCAAAATGATACCCACCCATGGTGGAGTACATTTTGACACCTAAAGCCATCCGTCACACCATAATCTTCTGCATTCCTTTTGGCCATTTTGAAAATATGATGTGAATGACTTTAGAAGGCTCTTACTAGCATTGTTGCACGTTACACTCTTCAAGTGGCTTATTTACATTTGAAAAGGCAGTATTAAGTGACTTGCTAAACACTGTCACCAACGCACATAATAAAATGTAACACACTAAACTGTAACACACCTTGCTAAAGCTGCATTTTTCCCTAATCCGTAATATACAACAGCAAAATTGGCGACAGAAAAACTAATCAAATCAGAGAGGGCAAGAAAAGTGGACCAATTTGATTTTTGGATGTGAATACAACCGACGTTCCACAAAGCCGATAAAATCATCCTCACGCAAACTGCCTCTTAAAATCATTTGCGGCACACTTTGAAGACTGGTTCAAACCTAACCACTCACACAGTGCCTACATAAATATTTGTGCAAGGGGCTATATTTTTAGCAGACTTTCCATCTGCTAGTGCACCTAGTTTACTGGAACACAAGTGACATTGGCATCATTCTTGTGACCTTGATTTTCCAGAGGTGGGGTGTAGGGGCGGGAAGAGACTGTGAAGTATCTGAGCATGAAGAATGGGGATCCCATTTTTTCGGATCTGAATAAGTGGACTGGTTTTTAGCCGCATGATTAACCCCCGACACCTTTTGCGCCCGCATCTTGCACGTAAAGTTCAAAGCAGCATGTGACATAGGTCCTGAATGATACTCTTAAAGGGAACACACACCATGGTGCCTTCTAACTGGGTGATATCCTCACCACATCGGTCTGATCCATGCCAGCCTTCCAACACTATATACTCTCTTACCTCAATGAAACCTTTCTGCCAAATATATGACACACTGTTTTAATTATTCCTTATCAATTCAGCATGTTTGATAATATCTGTTTGTTAGAAAGAAATCATCCTGCAAATACTGAGTGGCAATAAAGATACCTTTTGAAATGAACTGGTTTATCCCAAAGAACACTGCAAAGTCATTTGCCAGCAAGCTTTGTATTGTATGTACTCCCTTTAAAAATCTGAATGACTCTCACTAAAAACCTTTTTGTAATTACAACCAAATAATATCATTTGCCTGCATGTAACAAGAAATAGTGTTCTGAAATTGTAATTACAAAAGTTTCAAGGATCTATCAATTTCAGTTTTAGCAATGACATTCTCGGCAGTAAAGTCAATTGCTTCTTGGAAACACTGCCAAAGCAATCTTCTTGATATGCACTGCTCATACATTTATATTCAAATTATGACACACTTACAGCAATATTTCATTTTTAGTCTTTGAAAGCTACACCAGATTAAACGAGTCTAAAACAATTTCCTTCACTCCTTATGCTCTTTACAGTGTAATTTCTCAAACCTATTAAATAATCATACATCCATTTGTCTTACTACTTGACCTACAGAACTAGAAAGGGTTCCACGTTTCTTGTATAATTGCATACAAATGGCAAAGACTTTCAGATTGTGCATTCTATTAGCACCAAGGTAAGTTGTACAATCGAGTCAGACGACGCCATGCAACCAATATCCTCTTTCCACTTCACTGTCAGAACCCCTGACGATCACCAGGACAGGCAGCCTCCCCATCCCCCGCAGACTACAGACTACTCCCCGACTTTCACCCTCTCCACGATCGTCCGTGAGTGAAGAGCATGTTATCTATGCTGATGAATTAGGCACAAGGCATTTGAAGACTTCCAAGACACTTTTGAGTTAAGACACTGACCTATATAACTAATATTGCTCCAGTCATAGAGGGGATTGCAATCGGAATACATTTACATACTATTACGACTTCTGCAGTCAAGATCTTTCCATCAAGCGTAAAAAAAAGCCTCAAGTCTCGAATAGCCATGACAGTGAGAGATACAAATAGTCAACAGGCAACCCTCCCACACTTTATCCTGCCTTCAGGCAATATCATTTGATCATGACTTTCACGCAATGATGTAATTACACTTGAGAGGCAGAAAGAAATATGGACACAAATGAGAATCACAAAGTCACAAGATTTTTATTATAAAGGCCATGTCCACATAAATTTATGTTGAGATTTGAATTAGACAATTTTTCTAGGTTAATATCACATACTCTCTACTCCAGAAATAACACATGCTTATGTAACAGTTTACATTTGATATGATGTTAGAGTTAAACTGTGTCTCATTAAAAACAACTGTTTCTAAGAAAAGTACCCTCTAACGCAAGCAACTTAAGATCACTATGAATGTACAGAACTAATCATTTTCTTTTATTTTCTTAAAGACAATTGTTGATTATTTGCAATATCAGATTGCAAGTTCATTGTCAAATTCTATCTACACAAGTACCACAATGCTCATATACTCGTCTACTCGTCTACATTAAGATTGTAGAGTTAACCCTCTTTTTTAATTTTAAAAGAAAGCTGTCTTCAAAAAGCTAGCAATTTATCTTCCTTACAAATTATTGATTTTTTTTACTTTTTTTTAAAGGACATTAATTTTGTTGATAACTTAATTATACCAAATAAATGATTACTTTCTGTTGTTTCAACTTATTTTTGAATTCATATACAAAGCTGCAGAGTTAACCCCTTGACTATTGAATTCTCTAATCCGCATAGGTTTAATACATCGGCCACCGAGTTCCCTTAGGCAATGGGTTAACACCATTCTGAATATCAGCACACTATTTCCAGTCCAACGTTTATTCTCATAAGTATAATCACGTTCATAAAACGGGTTCAAGAATGTAGCCATCCTGATTGGTCAAACACCACATGACCGTGCAAAAAAAAAAAAACTAACGCATGGCAGAAAGGTGCCAATGCATGGCTGAGCTGCGTGTACGCGTACCTCTGGTGCGTGCAAACTTAAAACGCAATGAAATCGCGTAGTTTAATTGTCATTTTAGCGCAGGGATTACATGCGCGCACTGAAACAGACATGACTTTTGTTGGCTGCACTTATGTGATGTCATCCAGGAAAGCAAATGGCAGCCTCCATGACTGTTCGACTCTTGGCATTTCTATGGGGTTCGTAACCATTTTTATAGACTTCATAATCATATTGCCGACCCGTTTTATAAAACTATTAATACATGGTTGTGAGTTTGTGCGTTAGTGCGATCGATTGCCGCACGTTTACCATTTTGGTGCAAGCTTGCGGTAAGCTTGCCACTTTTCCTGCAAGCTTGCGGCAAGCTTGCCATCATTTTCTAAGCTTGTTTCAAGCTTGCCGCAAGCTTATTACGAGCTTGCCACAAACTTGTAAATTTGTATAGGGCCCGGCAACACGCAGGTTTTGATCGTGGTGTCCAACACACTTGGCTTGCGCCTCGTACGTATAGTATACCACGATAAAAACCTTTGTGTTGCCAGATCACACCAACGCACTCCCAACCATGTATCCCTCCCTCCCTCCCTCTCTCTATCTCTCTCTTTCTTTCCACCTAACTATTCCTTCTTTATCTTTTAGATCTGTATTATGCTGTCCTTTCCCCTCTCTCTCTCTCTCTCTCTCTCTCTCTTATTCCCTCTCCCATTTATATTCATTTTAACACCTAGAGCTCTCTCTATTCCTTGACATCTTTTTGCACTATATATGGAGAAAAAGGAAGAGGGTAGATTCCTTATAATTTACTCAACCTCTCTCTACCTTTGTTCCCCCTCACTAGATTGTTAATCTTGGTTTCTCTAATCTTTTTCTATATTTTACTCTCTCTTTCTCTCTCTCTTTCTTTCAATCTGTATCTCCTGTGATCAATGACTCACCTGTTAGCCGGAGGAAGGCAATGTGAAAGCAACATCACGTCAAATGTAGTCATGGAGGAGGAGGAAGGAAAGAAAAGAGAGAAAAATAAGAACCATTGCATTAATAATTTGCACATAAAAGCTCTCTGTCATGAATTATTGATACAAGTAAGAATGATTGTCACAATGAATCTGCATCAGTTTAAGTAAGAAAAATATAATCAGTATGCACATAGGTGTAGAAATGTTGTTAATACAATGCTACCTTCATGGCTAACACACTGGGCTCCTAAAAGATCAAAACAGAAGTGAATTTGCTCCTTAGAAATTATTGTTAGGAAACTAGCCCCAAAAGGTTATTTATTACAATTCATAATAATTCTATTTTGATTTGGCATCGCTTGTTGGGTGAGGATCAAGAAGGATGAAAAAATAAGAAAATAAGAAAAGTATGGAGACAACTTATATTTTCCACATCAAATGACAAAAGTAATTTTGCATTTCTTTTCCCACCCTTATAAAATAGAACCATGGTACCCATGGTAATTTGACCAAATTAACATCAAATCATGCAAAGTACTATAAAATTACCATGATTTGATGGTGATTTGGTCAAATTACTGTCAAATTACCATGGGTACTATGGTACTTTTTTTACAAGGGCAGCAAAACTATACAATCCACAATACACTTTGGAGACACACAACCTTCCTTGAAGCCTTTACGCAGACATGTCTGAGGCTCTTCAATTCCGGAAAAAGAAAGTCCTTACTGATTAAACAAAAAGTGTTTGATTTGAAAATGCATGCCTTCATTACATCCAAAGAGAGTACAACAATTTCAATGTGAAACAATGTTTAAAAAGAAAAGTCTCTCAGTGAGCTTGCTAATTTGTCAAGTTCAACAGTGTAACATAATCCTGAGAGAATACTTCATTGTCTAGGTTATAAGATTACAAGTTCTCATTGACAGAGGCCTCTCCACGATGGTGGTCGGCCGTCCAAATGTAATTTCAAGAATTCAAGATGACGGGGAAGAAAGGTAAACGAAAGACTAGCCGGGACCACAAACTGACACTATTCACTCATAATGATTGATTGGCAGGGCCCTTGATTAAATGGTCAATATTGGATAACACAACATCATCGGATATTAACTTCCACTTCTTTTATTTCAGAGAGAGTCCAGGCTGCTGCTAAGACACCACATTCGCTTTCCGTTCAACGTGATCAGCACGTACTTGGATCAGGTAAAACAAAAGTTCTCATGCCGTGCATTGTGGTAGTGTATACCACACAATCCGGCTCCCAGACAGTCTACCAAAAATAACTTTCTTCAGTGAATTGTAAAAATTTATTTATCCAGACACTGGTTGTAGTATACAAAAGTGGGCAACAAAGAAAAAGAATGATTACTTTATAGACATCTTAAAGAATATTCATGTATTTTCATGTCTTTACACTCTCAAGTTTTTAACTAAACTCAAACTAGACATCAAAATATGCCAGTCAGGATACCCAAAAGCAAAAGCGATCTGGAGTGGTTAGACTAGCTAGCAGAAGCAGGCAGAAGGGATCGTGTGAGAGGCATTTTGGCAGGTGTTGGCTGCGTTCCAACAGGCCGACAGACAGGGCAGAATGAGCGCCACGCTAACCCAAACAGTTTCCCCTCACTGACATGCTGTACAATCCTAATAGTCTACTACGACAGTCTCCTGATCGAATCACAGCACGCGCTCCCTTCTAGGGGAGCCAGACATATGCACATTCGTATGTGAGAATGTTAATAGCATCAAAGAATGTTGATAGCATTTGAAATGAGCAAGAGGCCATATTCTCTTTCTCTTTATGACAGGGGAAAATATTATAGCTCTTTATGACATAGATTCCGTGCCCTTTCCCCTTACATCACATGAAGTTCGTGTCAGAAAACCATGTTTCTTGTCTGTTTGCACACCAACCCAATTTAGCACAACAGATTCTTGCATGCAGATCTATAATCAATTACATGCGATTGTTTATGACAGAAATATGTGCATTTCTGGCAAGCCTGGGTCGATACAGCTTGGTGTCCATCATGGGGAATATTGCAATTTAAATTTATAGATGACATTCATGTCTTTCAATACATCCTTTCAGTCATAGCATTATTTTTCCTGAGAATGTCAAGTGATAGGAGTTCTTTGATGGGGAAGGCTAATCCATGTTGTGCTGATTTAAGGCTTCCTGCTTACAATTAAAAAAAATACCCAGGAATTTAAATCAGTTTTAAATGTTATGTCTAAATGTCAATATCCAGAAATCAATGTTTTTTTCTGACATACTAAGTAATCATTTTCCATCTGATTTGCAATTCAGTAATTGGTTATCTTGAGACAATTATAATCAAAATAAACTTTTGATTGATTTGATGATGTGAATTCATTTTTATCATATTCAACAAATATTTTAGTATATAGTAACAATACAGCACTAAAAGTACTTGGGTAACATTTTCCCATAAATCAATACATGATATGAAAAGATATCATAAACGAGAATAATATCACATTGGCACAAGAAGGTAACGCAAGAGAGAACTAAGGAAACTGGGCTGTGAATGAAGACAGGTTTGGTTGATGTACTCTTCTGTATGCGCATTCTAAAGTATTAATGTATAAATGTGGACTTTGGCATAATAACGAAAGGTATGCTCAATTGCAAGAAGTGTACGGAAGCTCTAGGTAACAGCTGAAATAAAAATGATGCACTCTTAAACCTCCAACCTCCAAAATTTGGCAAAAGAGCAAAAATCTGGAATATTTACAAGGTATGTCTGATCCAGATGTCACTCACTTCTCATAATTGATGCCAAACAAAATTTAAAAATTTTAGTACATGCATTACTACAACCTATCTTCATCCCTCCCCACCGACAAAAAGTGTGAAAATATGGCATTTCATTCAATAAAACTGAAAAATAAACACCGTTTTCCTGTTTGCCTTCCTCATATATATCTCGGATAATACGTCAGCGGTGAATAGCTGGTCGCCAGCATCCACGCTTCCACTGGACACAAAGGAATGGAGGTCTGAGAGGTTAGGGGTCGTTGGGGGTGGAGAACTGGTATTAAAGTGGGTCAGTTTGGCAAATACCACTCAATTAAACAGCATGAGGTGTAAGTAAGTGTGGACAAAGTACTTTACCTTCTATCAATGATGTCATAGGAGGGTAACAAACTACACTGGTTAAAGTTGATAAAAACATAATTATTCAAAACTTCATATTTCCCCAAGTACATGGTTAAATTGATTTAATCAGTTTTACTCGGCCTAGTGTCATTACGCAACCTAGCATATAAATCAACACCTGGTTCAGCTATACAATCAGAAAGAAAATATTCCTAGTGAAAGAACATCAAATATAACCTCGATCCTTAACACTGTATTGGGAAGGAAAATATAACTTTGATTTAAGTGTAAACACACTGAAAACATCTTTGATAAAAATCCAACTTCCGACATTAATAAGCCCATGTTTAAACAGGGTTGACTTATGCTTCTACATCATTATTGTCAACATTCAATAATTAAAAAAAAGATAAAAGAATCAAGAGAAGAATGTTCTTAAATCTAATATTCAGAGAAATGTAGATGTAGATGTTAAGGTTTTTTTATAACTTATTGGGGTTATGATATAATATCAATCTTAAATTACATGAATAGCAGTATAACCACAAAAGCAAACCTTAAAAAGGAAATTTATAGAAACTCAGGTATTTTGGGTTACCCAAATTAATTTGGCTCGACCCTTTCCAATTGTTTCTTTAAAAAATAACTTTAGGATGAATTCATGTATAATTTAAGCAATTCATTTTCACTTTGAAATGGTAAAGTAAGATTTTTACTTCAGTAGTGTCTCTAGTTCATAGGTGCACATATTTAAAACCATTTACGTAGGCCTATGTATACCATGCTTCGAAGGATGAGAATATCATGAACATTTTTATATTGAAAGTCATAATGATAAGACCCTTCTGAAGGAGACCATATATCTGCTATGCAAAAGAAAAGCAGAAGAAAAAGTCTTCTGAATCATACTTGATCTGCCCCCCAATACCAGTCTTATATGATCAGGCTCTGGCTCATCTATATTCATATCTACTTTAACCATTAATCCCCCATTTTTACATCTAAAAATTAGTTTGTCTACTCTCTCCACTGACAACTCCCCACATTCGATCTCATTCTCAGAATCCCCCCTCTCTCTTCCATCGTCTATAGCTTCCATGTATACATATATATATATATATATATATGTATATACTGTAATGCTGAGGATTCATTAATATACATACGTGTCAGGGAACAGGTTCTGGAGAAGTAATTCATTCTAATGGATTTCAGGTTATTGGATTCTATTATCATTACTCCATGTACCAGGCATGTTTTCTATCCTTTATACATTTTTTTTTTCTTCAAATTTTACCCAGATAACCATGATGAAAGTATACATAAGTACATATTGTATTATGCACTTTATGCACTTTTTCTTTCAAATTTTGATCTTGTTTTGTTTTAGCTGAATAATAGCCCAACACTGAATTAAACAATGTTTTCCCAAGGGCCCCCACATAAAAACCCTCAGGTGGGTCTTCATAAAAAAAAGGTAATACAAATAAAGTATGCAAGGGCGTAGCACATTTACATCGTAGTTCATTCCATATTATACAATACTTTAAAATTTTCCCTTATGAGAAGTACACTAAAATGTTGGGAAAAAATATTCAAAAAATGGCTGACATCTGTACAAGAAAAAAAAACTCATAAAAAAAAAATATTATGCAATGTAAATTATACTCATTATCACTCAAAAATTAAAAACACTGATGATAATGCCCTACAAATATGATATTGGATGGGACTGGATGGGAGACCTTTAAATCTTCTAATCTTTCTGTATTTACAGAATACTCTATTCTGAGTACGGCTTTTCATGCTATTATTGTTAATGGTACGTTTCAAATAAAATAAAATGAAAGGAATAATTGGCATGTCTGCAGTCTTCTATTTATAAACTAATGTAAGTCTGAGTATGTCACCATTAGAACATTTCTTATGATAAAGATTGGATGATTTCTCAAATGCTGCCAGCAAACAGGACTGGTGCCTGCCATGGTCGCGGTTTTCTACAGGAATTCAATTATTTCACATCTGTCTACTCTCTGTTCTTCATTATTCCAACGGCTACTCATAAATCTTATTGATTCGGGTTGAAATCTTAAATACACTAACATGAAATAATAAACATATCTGTGAATGAAATGAATTAATCAAATGAATAATGATATTAATTCTTGATTCATTTCCCCTGAATGGAATGAGGAAATATCAAGAAGTTTAATTCCAACGGCTACTCATAAATCTTATTGATTCGGGTTGAAATCTTAAATACACTAACATGAAATAATAAACATATCTGTGAATGAAATGAATTAATCAAATGAATAATGATATTAATTCTTGATTCATTTCCCCTGAATGGAATGAGGAAATATCAAGAAGTTTAAATCTATGCCTTATTAGATTTTGCTCTATGGAGCAACAAGAATGTTACTAATTGAAAATTTATCCTTTGACACTTAGAGGAATAATAATCAATTTGGATGTTGTTTTCAATTTGAGCAACCATGTATAACAAGGCTTGTGACAAACTGTCAATGTCACTACATTCCACTAGCAAGTGAAGGTGATGATGTTGCCGAAGAGAAAACGTGCCCAGCATGAGAAGTATGAATATGACCCAGCACCTTGGGGGCAGGTTACGCTATTAATATGGATCATGCTTCTTATGTTCTACAGACAGAGCTAGGTAGCCACAACCACCTCCCTGCCCGCCCCTCCCCCCCCCCCCTCCCCACTTCAAAGGGGAAAAAAGATAAAGGAGGAAAGAGGACAGAGAGAGGAAATGAAGAAGGGAACGAGAGAATCTTAGATGGTGCAAGGTTAATGACTTGCATCACTTGAGTCAAGTGGGTAGGACATGGATGGATGACCATGTTCACATTTACATTGTTCAAAGTTTCAATAAACACTTTAAATATCACACTTGTGACAATCATATATACAGACTAGATGTGACAACATTGTCTTTGAAGAAGAATAGCTATTGTATCTATAAATTATTAGCCAAAACTATGATTAACAAAAAATCTCTCAAATGCTAATTGATTATTGGGATGCCTTTATTTCTATTACCAGATATGAAACAGTGTACTATTTCAATTTGTACATTACAATGAATGTGAACAGGTTTGAAATGATTCCCCTGATTTAATGCTGTATGAAAGGCAGACTCACATCAGTCTCCTTATTTGTTCCCTGATTTGAGTTAATGACAACACCATAGACAATAGTGTTTATGAGGTACTCCATGTTCAGAATGGGTAAGATGTTTTGTGACTTGACCCATCAAAGACAATACCATATGTACGGGAATGTGAACAGAGTATAGGGAAGAGCTCGATATGATCTTGAACTTCATCGAGGATCTCGGTCAGGTAACTCATCTCAAGTCTTTCCCCAGCTAGTCTCCCCAAGCCAGTCAAGATGACGACCTTGTCTCGCTGACCATGGGGTCTTGGAGGGGATATACAGAGTGTCTAATAAAATGATCAGCCAATGGGAGTGGTAGATGAGATGTACAGGGTGACTAAGAAAATCATCAGCCTATGGGAGTGGTGGATGAGATGTACAGGGTGTCTAAGAAAATGATTACCTTATATACAGGGTGGTGGACTGGATGTTTAGGGTGTTCAAGAAAATGATCAGCTCATTCATGGGGATGGCAGACTGGGTATACAGGGTGTCTAAGAAAATTATCAGCTCAGTCAAGTGTACAGGATGGTGGACTGGGTGGACTGGGTGTATAGGGTATAGATTAGCTGATTCGAGTATACAGGGCAATAAACTGAATGCATAAGGTATATAAGAAAACCCTTTTTTTCCCCTTGACATGGGGGGGGGGGGGGGGTGATGGACTGGATATATAAGGTGTCCAGGCAAAAGATGAGTTCATTCCTGTACATGAGGATGGTGCACTAGATGCAAGTATTATGCAATAGTTACACATTGGAGTTTAATTTTTTTTTTTAAAGTAATAAAACAACAAAAAAACTTTAACGAGAGATGGCGAAGGCCGATAAAAAATCCCCCCCATACATCCAGATTTAAGAAAGCATTTTGAAATTGAGGTGTAGGAAGTAGGCGTACTGTATTTTATGCAAATCAGGGACAGCATAAGAAGTTTCTAAAGATATTTCATTGTGTGTAAATCACTGATAATATATGACAGCACGACGAAAAGATCATTTTGTTGTATTTTATATATCAGTCACCTATATTAATCATCAAAGGGCAATATGAGCATTTTTCACAAGACCAGTAATCCTGGAATCTTTCATTACAGGTATACTCAGGAGATGTGATTGGTTGCCATGGTAATATGACTTCTCCATCACATTCCTTGTTGATCATGTTAAAAAATGCATATAGATTCCCTGGAGCGGTACCCTGCCAATTTCAAAAGGCAATAGGGCCATTTGGAATCCTATTTTTCCTCCTCTGAGAAGTCATCTTCATCTCCATAATGAACACCCCATGTTCCTGCCGCATCAACAGATCACATACACAAGGCTTGTTGCTGCGGACATATCTGCATAATTACTGCCGTAACCTAGATAAACTAAGTCCTGGCAATGGCACAAGACGAGGAATTGTCACACGGCAGAAGCCCCCCACGCCTTAACTCTGCCGATCTAGATATGGTAATCAGACGTGCTATTCGCAGACACAGACTGCATGTCATTAGCAAGTCCTAAACATCAATTTTAAAAAGCGACGCTACATCAACACGGCGAGAGAAATCCGACACCTCCAATGGAAGGATAGAGATGCATCACCATTTTGTTCTCTCCTTGTATCGAAAAAGGCTGTATTTACATCTTAAAGGTATTCGGTGACAAGTGATCAAATGCAATCATCAGGTTGCCTGGCTGCCACAAACATTTCATTTGCCAAAGGGATTAGTTGTTCTAGTGCACATCAACCCTCTGTATGCTACCTGAAGCAGCCTCACACCCCATCATTCTGACATGTGTTGTTTTTTTTTCCAAAGGATGTTTCATAATGTTAGTTAGCCGGAGGGGAGGAGTATTTTCACAAGGGTTTTGGACAGTGATGTGCAGTACGGTTAGCTTGCATCACATGTAAAATTGACTGATTAGATTAACATTCGATTCGGGTTACCAAGATCCCCCATTTTTCTTGCATCTTGTTGTTCTCCTGCTAGCATTTTATTCATGAAGCACAGTAAATGAAATCCATGCCAATGATCAAGCCAGGGATATAATCTTTGACATTTACAGTTTAATGGCAATCTCAGTCAGATATGGAACTACTCTAGCAATCAATGGTAGCCTGTATTTTTCTGATAATTTGCTTATATATTTGCAACTCTCTGCTAAAGACAAGAAGTCTAATTTCATTCGTAATTGTATGGTGGGTGTAATGGACAGGTAAGCATCAAGTCTTGAATAATGCGTTGTGTGAACAAACCCTAAATCAAGCATTCCTACCTACACATTCGAGGATTTAAGAATGGCAGAGGGAGAGAGGGGATAGTATCTAACATTAATCATGGACTTACTTTATTCAGGATTATCGAAATCCATACCATGATGTGCGTCCAACTTGTGATGATAGTTACCCTCTCATTCTTTTATGTGAATTTCAGTCCATTCCTGTCTTTCCTGTTATAAACTGATTGTTTTTTAGTCAAGAATTCTATAGAGACCACTTCCAGTTTACTACCAATATACAATTAAATTCTCATTCACTCCTACCCAAGAAGATCACTTATCGAAAAGCCAGAATTTATGTTCGCAGATAATTTGGAAGGGAAAAACATACCGATGCCAACGTTCAAAGGAATACTGAAAAACAAACATTCCACAAATCATGATGCAGGTTAAGAACAGGCTCTGTATCAAAGCAAGGTTCGGGGGTACTGTCAGGAACTTCAGTGACTGTACCCCAAACACGGAAGTCCTATCTTTCTCAAATTAGCCATGTGAACACTCCTATTTCGTGCGCCTTTTCACCCCAAAGTGATTACACAGTGGGCATATAAGAATGACAGGTCTCCTTTTAGTCAAGGTGTCAGACAGAGAATCCCTACATCACTCACTGTCAAACAATTGCTCTTGCGGGGCATCAAACAGCTACCTTCCAGGAAAAGGGCCTGGACGAATGAAAAGGGGGATGTACTGATGTTGGGTTGGATTGGTTTCGTGCTACCAAGGGCACCAAGGTCTGAGTAAAATGCAAACATGGTCAATACTGTGTCTCAAATAAACTTCATTTAACTGCTCTCTGAAGGCCCTAGCAATGTACATAAAGGGCAATTTGACCTTGGTAATAACATGATTGGTGTGAAAGCAGAAAAATAAGAAAAACAGGATGGTGAAAGTTTAAAAGAAATCGGACAAGAAATAAGAAGTTATGGATATTTGAAAAATGAGATCACTACATCTATGCCAATCTCAAGTTGGCAATTTGGTGAGTCGAATACTGGCAGACAACTCTCCAGTTTGTCGTACACAAAAATGTCATTAATTTACGGTTTTCTTCTAAGCGCCTTTACCCTCGGGGCAGTACTCAAAATATATTGTAGATAGCATATTGTTATATATCCTCCTGAAAGAAAAAGATCCTACTGAGTAAAACATTTTCGAAAAAAATGACATTTTAGTCAATATGTGTGTTGGAGCAAATGGCGAGTTGTCCGTCACCACATCACAGTGACATTACCCATTTCGCCAATTTGAAATTCCAATATGTATAGTCATTACATCTTTCAAAAAATCATAAACTTTCTTTATATTGCTTATCCAATTTCGTTCAAACTTTCACCAATCTGCTTCTCTGATGTTTCCTCTATAATTCAGAGCAACTTGCTATTAAGGTTGGAATTTCCTTTAGGTTTAGGATGTCTATACCAGTAAAAAAGATATACTTGATTAAGGTTTGTCGATTCCAAACAACACCTTGAAGACTGATTCTTCTTCACAATCTGTTCTTCAAATTATTGCATACAAATGCCTCAGAGTGGCTATCATCATGCAGACTGCATTTAATATGATCAAACTGTATTGGTAAAAGGTGTTATATGCATAACAAGGCATCGCTAGCAATGGGAACTCACTTGATTAAAGCACAAATGCACTGCGAACCAATGGCACTCTCAAGAGCAGAGGCAATGGGGGGAAGGGGCGAACATCTCTTCCATGGAGTAGAGATTTAAAGGGATACTCAACCGCAGATTGTGGACGTTTTTATGCCGCGAGAGGGCACCGTGATCGTTACCTGATCATGCCGTTGTCCTGCGGGGCGCAAATTTTGAACAGACTGGTCGCTGCGCAACATGCATGTTCCGCCTGAGCTCGAGCTCTCGCGCGAGATTCGGTCGGCTTAATGCAGTCCGAATTGTAATTCCAGTAGTCCGACGGACGCGTTCAACGCACAAACTTTGTGTACGAGTGAATAGGCTTATGCAATCCTGACTTTCCCCACGGGCTAACTCCTCACTTCTTCTAATCCATTTCATCACCAAGGAGATGGAAGAAGTTTGGAGCTTCAATGCAACTCCTCTGGGCATATAAACCCAGAAGGATCTTTCCTATTACTCATTGCTTTTAGTTCTTTTGATTCGCAACACATGAATTTTTAATTGGAAAGAGGGAAATACTTTCATTACTTTATTCAGCCGTAAGTCCGACTGATGATCCAATATCTGGTCTTTGGTGATGTTATTCCCTTGTACTGGAACTAACAGAAACATTTTTCTTCACCCTTCTGAATGAACAAACTGCCTAGCAAGTTGACCAAGTGGAAAGCTGAAGTGTTCGGTCCGAACATTCATGCCACATTGGTGTGTGTGTGCGCAGTCCAGTACACCCATTTCTCGGTACTGTGCATGTGCTTTGAATGAGATTGGGTCAATTTCTCATGATTTTGAATATTCCAAAACCTCACAGTATACACCAATGCTTATGTAGACATGATCAATCTTTCCCAATTGCTTTGAAACACTTTCTTTCACAACGTGACCAAACTCAACTTTATCTTTAAAGCCAGAATGGCATAACAGTATACACAGGCACAGCCTTCTTATGCCCTTCTTGCTCCAAAACTCCATATTTTGTAAAAAGACCTCTAACATTAACTAAACTGAATACTTTGTCACTGGTTACATGAACTGACATATGCGCAATGCTTGGGTATATGAAACCCACAACAAAATATCTACCCCCTCCAAATTATCTGTGCTTCAAATGTTAAGCATGAACATTCTCATGTACTGTACAGTGACTGTTTACATACAACACTTTTTTTATCCAAGGTCACTCCAGCCTGCTTCACAAAATATACACTATGTACTGTAGAGAATGGTTGTGCACACATGCTAAATGAATTAATTTATTCCACCCTGGGGTACATGAGGTGAAAACTAAAAGTAGGGGCAGTGGGATCACCCTCCTATGAACTTGGCTCCTGGCATACTGGACTGTTAATTCCTGGTGAGCACTGGGATAATGTATTACCCCCTTTACAACATATTCAGACTCAAGTATTTTACGTCAACACTTAGACCTCGCAGAGCACCCTTTCATTTACATAGGAGTTGCTCAATGGGTCATTGATGGGTGATTCCTTATCCCATTTCCGAAGGCCTCCCAACTTTCTCTCTCTCTCTCTCTCCCTCGTAGTCCTCATGAATACCCCATTCATTATCTCAATTTCATTTAAATATCTGGGGAACATCAAGCCCTTACCCTTGAGTTTTTATCTCATTCATCATCTTCACATGTATTTTCTCGCAAAAAGACAAGAAGCTGGTCACTGAAGTTGCAGTTTGCTGCAAGTCTTCTCTGATAATGACCTGTTTTCCCATGAACCCATTACATCCCATAAATTGTTCCAATCATTATTCTGGAGATGATCTCATGCTAATTATTTATTTAAATTGCATCAGTTTGTCAATATGTCTGGCTGTGTCTCTTTCTACTTCTTACAATTACACTTGAGGTCTATCTCTATCGATTTTTCTTTCTTCTAAACAGAAATGCTCTTCCCATTTTCTCTACCTCTGTCTGTTTGTCGGTCTGTCAGAGTCTCTCTCTCTCTCTCTCTCTCTTTTGCTTTGTTTGTCTATCCGTCTGTCTCTCTCTTACTCCATCAAACCGATTTCCTATCCCTCCACATAACCCATGTTCCAGCTACCTCAGTACATCTGTCATCATGTGGGCTCACAGCCATCATGTAGATATGTTGTGAGATGTTTGCACAACCCTAACACTGTGAGCTGCCAAGCGGGGAAGCAGCCCAAATGCATTGACTCCACGCACACATACTTTGCATGCCTTTCAAAATATGACATAATGCAGGGCTTGAACATCACCCAACAACTGGACATCCATTCACATGTGATGATTAATTCGCTCCTTATGGTGTGAACAGTGCTATTAGGATATAACTTTCAAAATATGCCACAATACAGGGCTTGAACATCATCCAACAAACTGAAGATCTGTTCACATAAGTCAATGCATGGATCACAGGGTGAACACATGCTAATAAAAAAATACCGCTTATAATTTGATGGAAGGTTTTATCTTTTGTGTCGACATGCGATAATCCCAACAAAAAGGTTTGTTAAATCCGCATTTATAAACCCACCACCTGATACCGATTCATGCCTTGATATGACCATTCTGGTAGTGGTATCATCCACCCTTTAAAGTTTCCATGGATCCATTGTTCACTTACTGCTTTTTAACGCCATTTGTCCTTGATTTGCAAAGCTTTTTATTGGAAGGTTGAATTGCATCCTAACTCTTATCAATCCAAATGTTATCAATCAAATGTCATTCAAACCATCTGCATCCCTTTTCGCAAGGTTACCACCACCAACATGTTTTTCAACATCAAAAAAAAAAAAATGATTGGCCTTTCATCCGGCATGGAAGGGTGAATTATGGAAATCCATTATTCATATCTCCATACGTTGATGGTCAATGAGACATTACATCACATTCATCATATCGTTTGCTGAGTCCATCATGAAAGCTATGACTAACAACCTTACAGCTCTCAACACATGAATTATGTCAGGTTACAGTAACCTGCTACTAAGTTGAATGTCTCCATCTCACTTGCATTTCCAATGCTATAATTTTGTCAAATATAACTATCTTCACAATGTTCACATCTTCTTAAGATCGTGGTGCGTTGGGGATAAAATCTCATTTGTTTTTGATTAAAAATTTCTCCACTTTTCCTTTTTTTTTTCTTTTTTTATATCATCATTGAAAAGCTTTTTAAAAATAAAAAACTTGGCCCCATTCTGTATTTCTTTGAACCTTCTCAAAAGCGCGCTGCAAGCTGTGGGAAGTAGACAATCCCATGACCTACAATTTTTTTCAAAGACAGCACAGGAAGCAAAGACTGGACAACTGTAACATCCTGAATCTTTTTAGTGTGATTTCTTTTCCGAGAAAGCGCCTACCATCAGCAAGGACTACACTGTCTGCTGACATGCAGAAAGACGTTAACTCATACACTTTTACATAGAGTTAGAATGTAACACCCTAATGGCTTTAAGCAATCCACATATATATTTTTTTGCAGTGTTCTGTATACTCCTACTACAAGTGGACCTCACTAATGCATAAGGCATTGTTTGAAGAGAGGCAAAAGGGGGTCTCATGGGTACCTTCTCACAAACTGCTTCAATTTGAAGGACAACTCCATGTTTTCTGTTTTAAAAGCCTTTCCTTCCTCTTTTTTTTATCTACCTGGCTGGGAGCGAAAACATCCCACGCTTCCAATTTGCACATTTGATCTATGGTAGATGTTTTTTTCTCCAATTTGCTCATTACCAATATAGCAGTACTTCTCAAAAAAATAACCAAGAATGTCAAAGTGTCAGGAGGAAATTTATAGCATACTTATATTTTGTACATTTTTATAGTTTTGAGTTGAAAATATTTTAATATCTTCAAATTCTTGTTCTGCTTAACCTCAAAATAACAAAGGAAGGATATATGTTTGCTGGGTTGTTACAATAAAACATCACCCTAAAATTATTCTTCATCAATTTTTCTCTCATTCCTTGATGCACTATTTCTGAAAATATTTACGATGAATTACAAAACGGCATTTTACTATATTTCTGAGACATTTCCAATCCCTGTGGAATATGATGCATTTCTAAAAGCCCTTCTCATGACTTATTCTGTTACATAAATCACTCTCAGATTAGTAGCTTCCAATTCACCACTTCTCTCTTTCAAACTCCCATGAGTCCACTGTAACATGGGCTCTAATGGCTCTCCTATTTGACTGGAAAAACAACATTAGTCATTCCATAAAGATAGCTCATTTAAAATGTTATGTCATTCATATTGTTTTATTTGCCATTGCGCCATTGCACCATGCACAAGCCCATAATGATATAACTCTTAAGAACTGTTCACCAAGGGGTTCGGATCCCAATGCTTGTTTTGAAAAGAATGTATTTGATAATCAAAGGAGACTCTTGAAGCTCTAAATGTAAATCAGGAGACTATAAAGACAAAAGTTTAAGATAAACATAAAAAAACAGTTGGAAATTGAGTTCTTTCTGCAAAATAATATATACAAATATGTAATCAAAGACATTTTTAAGCTATAAGTCGATCTCTTCTCACAAATTTCACACAACTGCTTGAGGTTCGGTAATAACCTAGTGCCGATCAAACAGGATTTCTGTAAGCTAAATACAATTTTTTTTTTTTAATTTCCAAAGTGTTGTTATTTAACACTAGCATCATTGATTCATCATATTATTATCAAGTGTTGTTTTTTTCCCCTCTTGACCCATCTAAAACAGTTCTATTATCAAACGTGGGTTAGAATGTGAGTATTTCTAGCTCAACCTTCATCATCCAGGTAAACAGTCCTGCTTTTAATTTTCCCCAATACTCTAGTGGTTGGCGACTTCTCAAAACTGTTTGATAATCAATATGATTAAGTTTTTGAGACACAATCTTTTCCATTCTCACAAGGGGTTTACATTACAAAAAATGTGAACTAGATACTCATTGATTGACAGAAAAGAGAGCGAGAAACGGGTATGAAAGAGAGTATGTGAGAGAACAAACAATTGTGGACCAGAAAGAAGATATAGGATTTTTTTTTAAGATCTCAAGATCTCATGTCTGTGATCTAAATGTCTGACCATGCAGATAGAGAAAAAAGTATGATTTAAACTATTTTCTGACCAAGATTATCACAATAAATGGGGCATGACTAACTCTCTATACACAGGGAAAAATCTTAGCTCTACCAACATACACATGGCTGCACACTTCTCGTGATGACAGGCAATAATGTATTTAACAATATCTGATCACTGTCCTAAAATAAGTCCATGATAAACAAATCTATTTAATAATGTAGGCCATTAGTGACAAGATAACTCCCATGCAAGTAGTGGGGAAACACTTATTTTCTATGTTGCTCACTAGCTTTAATCTTTAATCATACATATTTCTCCCTCTGAAGTGCATACCTCTTATAGATATGAGGAATAAGGACATGAGGATTTTGCTCAATGTGAACAAACTCCGTTCTTTTCCTGCTGAGCAAGGAAGCCTCCTTCACATGATGCAGTAAACCACCTTTTGAGACAATTGACCACATTTTGTGGTTTGGCTCAACTTTTGATTTAGAGCTTTAAAAAGTATACCAACTTCATGAGCAGAAATAGCAAAAAAATTCTGTACACACTATGTCCAATTCGCTACATGACCATATTGTGTTTGATGGCAGGAATTTTTTAAACGAGGAAAAGCATTAAACTCCTTAAATTTGCAACAAAGTAAGACGTTCAAAATCATTGTTCTTATCAAAATTGGCAATTTGCAAACTTTTTGAAAAAAATTCATAACCATGTAGATGTATATTGTTTTCAAAGAACGATGTAGCACAAAAAGAAAAATATTATTGCTGCCAATTTGAAGAACAAAAGTGATCAATTTAGCCCTTAAATAATTCCTGTCCTGAAAGGGTTCAAGTCTGCTGCAGCAATGTAAAATGATCTGCACATATGGACCATTGTTGTGCCATTCATTTACAGGTAAAATGGTTTCATTTTGACTTTTTTGCAGTTTACCAATATCATGTATGAACTAGGCTTCATGCGGTCAAGATCTGAGAAATGAATAACTTCAGGTTCCTTGACATATGGTTATGGAATGGTAGACAGCAAATGCATAGAAAAAGCAGTAAGTTGAAACTTTAAAGAGAACTGACGTAAGGCCATGCTACATATTCTCATGTTGCAACTCTTGAATTTTAAAACAAATTTGTCAGAGGGCCAACTTATAATATTCATTCATTTTCACGAGAGAGAGAGAGAGAGAGAGAAAAAAAAATGTAAAAAGAAAATACTTGTTTTCTTCTCGCCTGGTACACCAAAAGGTGACATAAAACTGACAATGCATCAAATATTTGGAAGAGAGAAATATATATTTGGTTTACTACCAGCTGGGTTTTCTTCATATTAAAAGACAGGTATAATAAAAGTAAAATATAGTTTACCCAGGGTAGCCTCATCAGAAATAAATACCCCTTTTCTCACAGAGGGCCCTGCATATGAAGACAACTAACACAATTTTAGATTTTACAAAAATTATGGAAATGATGATGTTCTCTCCTTTTATATTACTACTAACAATTTACAATTAATAATTTTGCATATATTTTGTTTTCTTTTCCCCCTTAACAGTAATTAACGAGTATTCCTAAATTTCAGGAATATCCTTAATGTATAAATTAGCACAGACAAAAATTGAGAAAGTTTCTTTTTGGAAAAGAGTGTGGATGTAAAGAGGGCAATAAATCATTTCAACTGGATCAAGGATAACAATAACAAATATTTCACACCATTTCATGTATCATTAATCTCTTTGAGTTGTCTGCATAAACTGTTTACAAAGCAGTATTTCCTCCACATACTTTATCAAAATACACAGTAACAAATACTGAATACAAGAAAACTTTTATTCCAACTGTCGCTGATCATTCAATCACTATCCTGCAAATAGACCACACGCAACAGAAAATAATATTGTTTTTAAAAAAAAATTGTGATATTTTGTACAATATTTCAAAATAATGAGAAAGACCCAGCTTTGATATGAATGCATTACAATGAAAAGTGATTGGTTCATGAATGTGTGTCTTAATATTCACTCACAAGAAATGAATTACCTTGAACAGGACAGAATATTCTATTTCTAGTTTTGGTAGTCATACAATTGCCCTACTGATGTTATCAGACACAGCCCCAAGCAGGAGGCTTTTAAATCATATTTGTATTTAAGCTATTGAGTCAACATTAGAAATAGAATCCAGAGACCAGTAGAGAAAAAGTAGCACGGACAAGAAAGAAAAGAAAGGAGAGAAAAAGAAAATAAAGAAAAACAGAGATGAAATATGAAACACAAAAATATCTCTCCCAGTTATAAATCTAGTTACGAGCTTGTCGACGTTCTCATTTCATGTTACCGGCTGGAAACCGCTGCAGGGCGTTTACGAAGCATTGTTGATATATTGTGAGTGGGCGACATAGGAGCTTCGTTTCGGAAATGAAAATGTGCTACAAAGATCGGTAAACCGCACAATATATTAATATGTTTATCACCACATTTATTTTGGGTATACTGAACTAAGTAGCATATGACAAGATGCCAAACAAAAATAAACTTTTCTTGTTTCTTTTCCAAGAAATGTAAGTAGTTCAAACTTTTTTATCACGTATTTTGCAGAGAAACATGAAAATAGACCTGCTGTATTTTCCGCCAAAATATCCATTTACGATTTACCTGTGAAATCTATTTTCAACTAAATGTCATGAAACTGATTTAAGAAATATCACATGTTAGGTAACTGTTGTAGAATGTTTATATGACTTTCATTTCCTTGTTTAACTTTACGATCTTAGTACAAAATACCAAATTTTCTTCAACACTATATTTTTCATATATTTCATTGCCCTATTATATCTTGTAAATAAGTTGTGTTCATAATATCACCTACTGAAATATCTGATTGGTTTTGCAATGTAGCTCAATGCAAAAATCTGAATATGTGAGTTTAATCGCACAGAGTCCCAACAACAATGATAAGTACAAGCATGGAAAGGAAAAACTTGCAATGAATATTTGATGAGTAGCATCAACACTTTATGCAAGCAGGATATTCCAAACATGGAGAAAGACATTTACAGAAATAGGGATTGATATGTGGGTCTACCACCAAAAACATCTCTTCAATATCCTCATGAATATGTCTTTCTACCATTAATAATACTTTGAATACTTTCCAGAATATAGAGGAGAGGAAAGATATGTTTAAAAAAAGAAAATGGTATAGACCAGAGAAAGAATGAAAGTAGGAATAAGATGAATGTTTGGATGAAGATAGAGAGAAGAGGGAAAGAGGGAGCAAACAAAAAAACAAGGAAAAAGAAAATTAGTAGAAATAGAAGGACTAGTACAGAAGGTACTGAAAGAAGAGGAAAAACAGGAAGACAATAAACAGTACAACAACAACAACGAAAGGAGAAAGAACAAGGAAACAAGCACAAGAAAAAAAAACACAATGTGAGATTGGGATAAATGAATGAGAACCACTAATGGAAAATCTAAATTATCAAAGAAAAGGGTGTAAGTAATAAAGATCACACAAGAGAAGAAAAGGAAAGTGATGCCTGCAATGGAATACATTTGAACTCTACTGAAAAACGGAATTTCCTGCTGCATGCACTGAATATTCTACATCAAACATTGCTCCATTTAGAATGCTATATGCACTTTTCTAGCCTCTCTTTGTAACCACAAAGAACTAGATTTGAAATGCTAATACAGAAACCTTCTCATTCTACCCTGGAACCTAAAGCGGTCATAAAATATGGAGAATGAAAGAGAAAGGCGCTCTCATGAAAGATTCCTTGCTGAATATTACTTATTTCAATGTTAATTTCTAGTGCATCAATAAAAGTTGAGAAGCTTGAAGTTTACCTATCAATGAACATAACTAGAATTTGTGATCAGATTGCTATATTAAATTAGGATTGATTTCTATCCATATCTACATCTTGTTTCTTTTTCTTACAGAAGCCTGGTGATGAGATCAGAAAGAGCATCAAGCATCTAAACTTGATGCAAAAACTTACTTAAATGGCAATAAATCAGAATTTGATTTAATTTAGCGATCTACACCAAATTTGTAATAACCCCCCCCCAAAAAAAAAAAAATTAATAAATAAATAAACATTGTAATATTAAGATTTAATACCTTTTTTCATTTTATAAAGTTGCTATTAGGGCTGTGCACATCTTGAAATCATACTTTAATGAAGTCATTATTTTATCTGCGAAATATATTCATAATTTTGCTGTATATCTTTATTTTAAAACAGTACGAAGGTATTATAGGTAAATAGTTCAAGCTAAAAAATTGGGAAAACATAGCACAGTACTTCACCTTTAAAGGTTTTACTTTCAAACCACACACATTATGATCTCTACAAGCATCTCCTTAATCGGATAAAATACAGGACAAAATCTCTGCGGTTGTCCAATAAATTGAAAAGAACTAGTCCCCCAGAAGAGGATCAGAACACAGCATGCCTTATCAATACGATGTCTAGCATATCAGTGTGCTAAATATAGTGCCATATAGTTTTCATTTTTTTTTCATAATGTAGTTGTTACTTCTTCTCTTCAATATGCAAGCAGAATTACCTCTCGCATACATCCTTTTAGTCTCAATTCAGCCAATGTCATATTTTTCACTCAGTGCCCTATATCTGAGCTGGTCCGTGAAATAGAACCAAATAGAACATAAGGTAACAATCATTTTGATTTCTCTTAACTTCAGACTATTCCACTCCATCTCTTACCCAGATCCCAAATTACAACGTATTTTTCTGCGTCATTCATAGCTTGAGTGTCTGGATCTAGTCTACGCCTTCCAGAGATTCCTATTTCTATTCTTCTTTGTGTTTTGTTGTTGGGTCCTGGACTGTCCCTCACAGCTTGGGCTAAACAGCAGGTCCCAGTTTGTGTATGCCTGCCACATCCAATAATTCTCCTCTTATCAAGAGGCACCCCCTTCAAACCGCCTTCCCGCTGGGTTCTGCTATATAAGCGGAATGCTCCTATAGACTTTTAGCCCGCCTTTTTTTCACCTTTCATAGTCTTGGTCCTCACGTTTTATATTTGTTCTCCATTCTCTCTCTCTCTCTCTCTTTCTTTCTTTGTGTATCTATTCTTTCTTTTTTTCCTTTTTTACTTTAAACATAGTCTTCAAACAGTCTTAAAGCATATTGCTTTATGGATTATGGCCCGTATTCTGAACTCCGGTTTAACTTAAACTCGAGTCTAAGTGTGGTTTAAATCTGCCCTTTAGACCGGAGTTTAAGAAAATCACATTCTGAACTCCGGTTTAGCTTAAACTCCGGTCTAAGCGTGGTTTAACTTTGTACAGAAAGTTAGACTGCAGCTAGGGGTAGTTTAAGTCCGGTTTAACTTTTCTTCATGCATGGCCACCGCAGGATAATGTTTGCAACTGAGGCGGAAGAGTGTTATTACGAAAGGTTTTAAAGTCTGTTGGCACCAGCTCAGAGAAAGGTAAATTTACCTTCGTAAAGAGGAAAATCTTATTTTTCTTTTTCTTTTTAGCTGGATCTAGAATCGTAGTTAGATTTAACGTTTACCGGCAGTATTCATGACAAGCGCTGTCATTATCGCAGAACTGACTTTGCAACAATCTTCCGCGCTCGCGCGCGAGCAAGCATAGCTCTTTACACCCTAACCCGAGCCGGGCCGGCCGGCCCAGCCGACGCGACCGATACCCTTTTATCTCATCCCACGCAGTGCTGAGCTAGCTAGCTGAGCCAGGCTAGGCAGTCGGAGCTGACTGTTGTTGGGAAGTTGGGTTCCGAAGTTACAGCTACAGAAAAAAAATTCAACGAAACTAGAAAAACAGATAGATCAGTAAGAGCTCAGCTCCAGAGATTATTGCAATTCCACCTGCAATTTCAAAATTTGACAGCTGACTCACTCCGATTTAACCGTAACGTTAAAATTCAACCCTGCTCGACCTCTAGTATAGCCAATAATATCTTACTTCAAGTTCAACCTTCGATCGTACTAAAATAGGGTCTAACTTTTAGAATCTATATAGGCCTATAAGTTAGTACAGTAGACTTAGTCTTAGACTAATATTCAAACGTAGTTTAGTCTTTACAACTTTCACTATAAAGTTTAGCTTTCAGTATAAGTAGTTTATTGTCTTGTTATTTGTTCATATCTGCGTGATAACCTGATGAGTTGCAGATCGAAAAGCTTCGTTATCATTTTAATTTGTTATCGTTTTAATATGTTACTGTTTAAAGCCATTTATAAAGTATGTCTGACGTTATGTCTATTTAGAGTCGAGATGCTGTCTTGGAAAAAGGAGAAACATTAATAATAAAGTTAGTCCAGGAACTTGGCAATGCATTGTCACCAGATTATTTTTGTAGGCCATGCAGCAGCTAGTAGCAACTAACGTCAGGTTCTAAAGTAACACAGTGCCCTTTTTTAATATCTACTACTTTATCTCCGAAAATGTGCCCTTCATATGGTACCCGGTAAAGTGTACAACCGTATTGACTTTTCAATGAAATGAAACGAACAAGTTTGTTTTTTGGTCTAAAAGTAGGCCTACTGTATAGGGTATAGGTCTAGCTCTAGGCCTAACTGTTTTTTTAATTAATTACCTCTAGTCTAGGCCTAGATTATCAGATGTTTTCCTCTATAATTATCCGACAAGCAAAAAAAAAAGGGGGGGTTCTTGCCGGGTCCCCCCCCCCCCAGCCGACGCTAGTGATCCAGCCATTTTGAAATGGAAGAAGGAGCTGAATACAGAGGCGTAGTGCCTGCGTTCGATATCTTCCCTGGGACTAGGTATCCGTATAGTAATACATGCATAAACCGACCAACCTAACCTTAAATAGTCGTTCACTATGATCCACAAAACTCCAGTAGGCTAATCATGACAAATGGTATGCCTTTAATTTGTGTATAGAGTATTTCATGACATTTCTTGATTAAACATCCTAAAAATGAAAGGAATAAGCAAATTTCAGTCTTCTTGAAGATAAATTCAGCTCTACTGGGCATGCGCAGTAGCAGCAGACTACATCTCCATGGCAACTAAACCACAGTTTAACTTAGACTGGACTTAGACTCTAGTTTAACTAAACTGGACTTTCAGAAACAGAAATGGAGTTAAACCCGACATGCAGTCTAAGTCGGGTTTAGTTAGACTCTGGTTTAACTTAGACTGGAGTTTAAATTAAACCGGAGTTCAGAATACGGGCCTATGTGTTTGCTCCCTCATCTCAATCTCTCGCTCTCCCTCTCTCTCTCTCTCTCTCTCTCTCTCTCACTGGAGATTATCATTACATCTCTATATCTCATGATGAAACTATGTTCAACAAGTTTGCATATCAAGAGCAAAAAAAAATCCATTTAAGCATATTTCAACAGCTTTCTTTCTTTCTTTATTTCATGACTTCATAGATAAAGTAAAAAAAAATTATCTTTCTCACAATCTGTAATCGTTACCCCTTTGTTGCCGTATTCTCTCCTTATCACCCATTTCTTGCCTCTCCTGTCTCCATTCTCTCTCTCTCTCTTTCTTTCTCTCTTACTATCTTTCACTTTCCATCTCTCTATCGGTATTCACCGTTTCTTCCTCCCTCTCTTGTCCTTCCCCTTGCATACTATTCTTTTCTCCAAACTTTTGTTTGCAATGAAATGTAAACAGGGCAAAGAGTACTTTAACTTTACAAAGCAACACAACTTCTTTCACACCTAAGTGGAGAGATTGAAAAAACATTTAGAATAGTATTTGCATATATTTTCCCCACTATCAACCAAGCACCTTTGGTCTAGTCAAATATTCAGGCTTTCTTCAATACTTGCGGGACTGGAGGGAACACATGCATTCAAGAAATACACATATTGGTTAAATTACATGCATCATTACTTGCAATATTCGAAAATAGATGTGATAGGAAAGAGATGGGACTAACTGCCCAATAAAATGGAGAATGTCAAAGACAAATATGCAGATTTTTCAATACTATTTAAATCCCTCTCTCTCAATATATCATTATTCCCCCTGGTCCAACAAGTGTGTTTCTTCCTATGCGATCTGTTATAACCCCCCCCCCCCCCAATCACTATCTTCTACTGTATCTCACCCCTTCCCTTCACTTCATTCCCCTCATCTCCCTCCACCCATTTCTTCCCTCACCCTTCCTCTCCCTCCTCCTCCTCTACCCTTCCATCTACCTCCATCTTCCATTACCCTCCTCTACCACTTTCCGTCTCCCTCTTTTTACCTGCCCCGGTCTCTCCCTCTCCCTATCATTTCACGATCCTACATTCTCATTCATCCTGAACATGTATTTATGCAAAATTCAATCAACGAAAACATAGCTATAAGGTAAGAGAGAAAAATCACTCTCCAATCATATTTGTTGATTGCGAGAGGCATTGAAGAAAACAACCATGAGAACAAAATTGTAACATTATCACGGGTAATGGTTTTGCCTACGGTGGCAACGGACATTTGTAATCATTTTTGGGTCTCCCTCTGTACTGCTTTGGCTCACTGCTGAGAAAACTTTTTGCTACAAAGTAATGAGTTGTTTCATTTCCATTCTATACCTGCTAGATATGATCTACATGTATTACAACCCATTTAATGTATTGAAGCCTTGAATGATTCGGACGGATCGACAGAACATGAGAGATGAGAGAGGAGAGAGGAGAGAGGAGAGATGAGAGAGGAGAGATGAGAGATGAGAGAGGAGAGATGAGAGAGGAGAGATGAGAGAGGAGAGATGAGAGAGGAGAGAGGAGAGATGAGAGATGAGAGAGGAGAGATGAGAGAGAGAGAGAGGAGAGAGAGAGAGAGAGAGAGAGAGAGAGAGAGGACTATTCCACGATGTGAAACAGCCTCTCATTCGGTTAGAGGCAATGTACATTTGCATTGAATGGGGCAAAAAGAAAAAATATGCAGTTCGATGAATTTCATTCTCTTATGTTGATCTTAGTCAGGATGCATGCTAACAACCCTGCAAACCATTTACTCTCGACATGATATTCCATATTCTACCACTCAGAGTCTTAGGATCAAGACGCAAAGTATTTATGGTAGCTTAGTGAAGTGTAGCGGCACCAAAAGACGCAATAGGGGAGCGTTTCATCAAGCGTTTTGCAAGTGATTTTTACCGACAACTGTTATAAGCTACTGAAATCCTTGCATCTGATTGGCTGAGAGCAAATTTGTCACTAAAAATCACTGATAAAACACTTGATGAAACGCTCCCCAGGAGCGCAAAATGAATTATTGTGGAAAATCGTAAGATTATGGCATAGAGGTAGAACCATATCATGAAGATACACCGTAAAAAAAAATTCGTTGAAATTACTCAAAAAATATTCGTCACCAGATTGCCTTGATTATTTTAAGTATTTGTCACAGGAAATTTTAAGTAGAATTTACATATTTTGCTTAATAAATTTTTACTCAGTTAAATTGAGTTACATATATGTAAATAATTTTAGTATTGTAATCACGATAGATAACAATTTAAAAAAAATTATGACATGTTTAAACTTGTACCCATCACTGACACTTTCTCAATTTACATTTACATGATTTAGGATTTAGGATTTGACTAATTATCTACCATCATCACCAACAAACACTATTACTTACGCTTTAATTTGATAACTATTAAAAGGGCTCCGAATTCTATATATATACTCGATCGTGTCATCTTTAAAAGAAAATTGGTTGACAAATTTCCTGAAATATCAAGTTTTGATTTGTTTTGAATTGAGTGACAATTAAATTTGTCTTATCTTCTTATCTTTGCTTAAATCAATTAGGAAATATTTTAAACTTCTTAAATTTTCATTCAACCACAAAAAAATTGTTTTATTTCAGAGATTAAATTGGTCTTAATGAATATTCATGATTATGTTAATACTTAGATTACGCACTGCTCCAGCCTTCACTGAAAAAAGTTAAGTACAATCAACATAAATTGTTTGAGTAATACGTATAACTTCTTATTTTGAGTTAACATTACTAAATTGATACAAGTTGAAATTACTTAAATTTTCTTTTGTATTTATTTTACTTTAAAACTTCACGTATATTCTACTAAATTGAAAGTTTGAGTTAGTAAGACTTAAATCGAGTGCGTAAGTGGCAAAACTTATGTTTTGAAGTAAATTCTACATGGAAAAATAAGTAAAAATTACCAATGGGCATATTATTTTTTACAGTGTATGGAGCTAGCAAAATACCTTTAAAACCCTGATATCAAGATGATATCAAAACTGTTATTCAGATATTTCAAAAATTTCAATTCACTGATACCACCAGCAATTATGCCTTTTGCGTTCCGAAAGAGCCTTTTGCGTTCCAAAAGCATCTTTTTGCGCCACTACATTCCGCTAACCTACCTAAACATTTGTACATTAGTGGAAACTTCATTCTGACCTAAAGAACAATGACTGATTTGGAGATAACAAGATTTATAACAAAATCGCTGTGGTCTTTCAAAGTTCAAAAATATTTATGAATTCAATCAGCTATATGGTCCTTCACAGAAATATATATATATATATATATATATGAACCATTCAAATCATACATGTGGGTACAGTATAACTGGTGTGTAAAAAATCATTCTCATACTTTCTTTATAAAGGGATTAGTTTCAGAGCAAGGAGAATCTTTATACAAGGCTAGCTAACATTGGGTATAATTGGTATATTGGGTATATTTGGTATATTTGGTACATATGTATTTGGTATATTCTAAGTATTTGCAGTATGTGGTATATTTGGTATATTTGGTAATAGTATATTCTAAGTATTTTGGTATATTTGGTATGTGTGGCATATTTTGTATATTTAGTATATTTGTATATATGGTACATTTTATGAATTGGGTATATTTGGTAGTTAGGCACATCTGGTTAATTCCTTTTTCATTTCATATAAAGCATTGTTCCTTCATTACATTTTTATCAAATATATTAGTACACAGCCTGGAACACATTTTATTTGTGGGTAAACTTCAGAATAACATGAAATTCTTATTTGCATGCTGTCATTACCAAGTTTAGCTAAGAGTGGTTTACAACAATATTGAAAGCAGGCTGAGATTGTAAAGGATAAGTGTGATTAAGGGATAAACTGTACAGGACTATGACATCAAAAGTAATTTCCCTTTCTGTTTCAATATATATTTATATACTAAAACGGGTAGAAATATTGGGATAGATTGTAAGACAGCTGGTGAAGGATGGTAGGGATCACTGTATGTATTTTGGTCTGGATTTTAAGATTAATAAGTTAATACTGATTAATGTATATGTATGATATGTATCCAGGGTCAGAGAATACATGTATGTTGCGTAGTGTGCAGCATTCGGGAGGGATTTGCATCCAAAGTGAGCAGGGTAAAATAATGTTTTTTGTTCACAGCTCTTTTTCAATTTGGTGCAGAAAATGGGAGATTTCCTCAAATCAATTTTTCTATACTTTACTGATTGTTCCCAGAGCTCTTTTTCAGCTTCCACAAGCTCTTTTGACACTTTCTAGAGCTAAATCATTTACCATCCTCATGTATTTATTTCTTCACCAAGTCTACATATTGAATGTCTATAAAGAGTGGAAATATTAAGTAAAACAGAAATAATTGCTGGCAACATCTCTATCACACTACCTTGCACACTCTTATTTCAAACATAAGTTAAACAAACACCGCAAAGCTGATGAGACACACATGCATATGTTAGAATATGAAAAGAATTTGACCACATTAAATAAAAAAGATGGCCCCATTGCCTTTTACAGAGATACATGTAATTAGCATGTCTGCATGCATTACAATGTGCTTTCACACAAGTATGATTCATGTTTTATGTTCTTCATCTAGCCATGATGACCTTGCCCAGGGCAGGTGTATCTGTCTCAATCTTGTGTCATTTTGCGACACGTTTCTCACTGATCAGCGTAGAAAATAAAAGTGCAATGAAAAGCGTCCACATATAGCCAGTCAGACGCAGTCCGGTTGTTAACCCTAAGCACGTTTCATGGAGATCACCGCACATTTCTAGCGGAAACTGAAAATATCTTTCAGCTGTATCTTTTTAATGTTCCACTATTTTCTCTTTTCTCTCTCTCTCTCTCTCCCTCTCTCTCGTCACCCCCTGATATTGATCATGTACCGTCTATGAGAAGGAGTTATGAAAACATGGCAACCACTGATTGAAAAGGAAACTGTTTGTGTCACTGTACTATCTTTTGTTGCAAGCAAAATAAATGCTAAATTGATGTTTATAATTGAGACATGGCTGATTCCTCTCTCTCTCTCTCTCTTACTCTTTGCAGGGTAGAATCCTGCTGTGCTGCCTGCATCTCTCCAGCTGTGAAAGACCCTTTGATTAGCACATTTGGAAATTGGTTGCCTTTTCTGCACTGAGAGGTATTGTTCTACGCAGAAGATTTCGCACTGCTCCGGCACATGAATGTATAAAGGCGTGCTGCTGGGCTATTGTCTCCTGACAGCTACCTCCCCGTAAGATCTGACAGGAAGTTTTTTCACCAAGAACCAAAGGACAGAAAGCGAGAGGGGAGAAGACGAGAAGAGGGAGGAAAGAGAAGAGGGAGGGGAGGAGGAGAATAAGTTTGAAAAGCAGAAAAGAATAAACACATGAAAATCGCAATCACAATTATGGACAGTGGTACAAAAGCGTTCATAATTACACCATGGATCAGTGACTTGGTACTTTTTTGACTGAGAAGAGTTCATCGATAGAAGGAGAACAAATCCAGCATTTCTTTTGTGATGCCCTATTGTCAAGCAAGCACACATTATTCACTTGATTTCTTCGTGTTTCTTTAAGTTGAGCAATCGTATCCAAAGGGGGTAGTAACAAATGTATTTAGCTTTTCTCAAAATCAAGTCAAACGGTCTGATGGCAGCGAATTCAGCCACAACGATGAATGGATGAATTCTTTCTTCCAATCTCTACCTCACAGCAAAGACACAGCAAGACCTCGCACATCCCACACACACACACATCAACATTTTCTTTCTCTACATTCGAGATGGACTGTCATCAAGCGGAGTGCGCCTCACATTCGGCTAAGAGAAGGGGGCCCCTTGTATGCTAATCATTCAGATATTTGTACACACATCTGGCCAGGGCCGGGATAAGGCACTGCAGAGAAAACAGGGTATTTTAAAGAGGATGCTGCAGGCCATTCTGTTGGCAATAGACTAATGCACTTTAAAATAAACACAATAACCCCCATTTTCCAAGCCCCATTTTCCAACCTCTTTTTCATTTCTATTTCTCCTCTGTCATAGATATCTTTCCCTCTACGGCATCACCAGACATTCACGAGTCAGTCGTCACTGGCGCAGTGTGTGGTTTATATGTATGAATGCACGCTGTTCTGTATGAGCCGAGAGCCCATTCTGCTCCCTGTGCTTGGAAGTGGGTCTGTACCAAATATATGTAGGTAACTCAAGGCCATGCTGAATAGATAATGAAATGAAGCTCGTGATCCCTCTGCATACAGTTTGAACAATGTGACAAATGCACTCCTCAATGCGAGATGTGCATACGCGTGTTCCGACCTACTGTCATTGATGTATTGTACAAATGGCGATGTGATGTCATGAATATTTCTCTTGTTATCAGCCCATACACAACTGTTGAGCTGCACATTTTTCACATGACTCGCTGACTCGATTCCGAATTCAGCTCTTTAAAAAGGATATTTCATTAACGTCAATACATTCACATATCCTAAAATGTTTATTTCTTATCTTGTATATTTACTTTGTTGACAATGTTGGCATATTCACATTATTTTAGTCATTCTCATTTTCAAAATTGAAAGTCACAAATAGACTGGGATCACTACTTTATTTACAAGCTTTTAGGTAGAATAAATTACTTGACATGCAGCAATGGAGGTTACAAATGTGATGACAAGACTCAGATATTTATGAGGCCCCAGATAAGAAAAATACTTAAAGTAAGCATGAGATTGCAAAAATACACACAGGATTGCAAATATCATACAAAATAATTGAACAGAATTTTTGGAAAAAAGAATACCGTAAAAGACTTCTTTTTTTTTTGTAGAAGTACCTCCTTTCAACTGAAAAATACTTTTTACGAAACTTTCTCCATCAATCATCAGATACTTTCAGTATAGAATAACATAGAAGAGAACATTATATTTACATTGGGTATTCGATACATTGCGGAGTAAATATTTAGTTAGTGATCTATATACACTTGTTTCAATTAATTGAAACCTTGATTGACAGGCTGAATACACTTGACTGATGACAAAATTCTTTTTCTGCTATTTAATGGGTCTTAAACTGAACACAGACATATCTATACATTAATTCACGCTTAGCAGCTAAAGCAACCTACATGTAAGTACACGATATCTAGTAATATAGGCATAATGTCAAACATGTCTTATTGTAGCCTTATGGAATTCAAACCCAAACACCTGCTCATATTGTTTGCATTATTGCTCTGGTTATCACTGTACTTTTGAAATCTAGTCTTATGTTCTACAATGCAAAAGAAAATACAGAACCAAATATTATACTTAAACATCTTATCCTTCATGCAGGAAATATAATATCCTATCAATGCTATGAATTTCCTGACAATAAAGTCATACATCATCTGATCTCAGCATGGTACATTTGTCACATAATCTGCATCATGTTATGAGAAGCCCGCTCGGATCCGGATAGATAAATGTTGATTATGGACATACATATTAAATGGAGGTGTCCCTACTGACACCCTCATCACAACATCCATTGTGAGACTGCTATCCGCACAGCCAGATATCTAGTTATATGCTTCAATGGTATTTGGTCTAAATAAGCACTCTGTGTTTGATCTCGGTTCGCCTGAACACAGGAGAGAGATTCGGAAAAGGAAATGGACTTAGGAACAGGCAAATAGTACAACTGGATTGTGTTTGTCATGGTCGGAAAGTACAGCAGTACAGCAGTACAGCGACGACGGCAAACTTGAAGAGGTAGACTAGGGGCTCATTTCAACCCCCCCCCCCCATCACCCCTCTTCTCGGAAGCACTCTGAGCTCTTTTTTAATGTAGTCGCCATATTAAAGCCACAAGGGCGGTAACTATGTGGAGAATGAAATGAGTTAATGTCCTTCTTTCTCTCAACAGACAATAGGCCTACATGTATCTTCAAGATTGAAAAGTGTGGACCGAGTTTGGTGGACAATCTATTGCACACTTTTTTTCAATTCTTAAAAAGTTTGTCATAATAAAAAAATCTCCCTATATGAGATGCTTTTGAAATTATAATCCTATTCCTATATTCAAGATCGGAGTAGAGAAAACTACTTTCTCAATAATCAGCGTCCCAGGAGGAGAGTTTTTTGCTGTTGTTGTTGTTGTTGCTGATACTACTGTTATACTATGCAGTTCTGGGGTAGAGTTAACACAGGTAAGACAGAATTTACCCCAATTTGAATATAACCATCCCACAAAAAGTAGGGTTTAATTTAGATACCTGAAATGGATATATGTCAATATATTCCAAACCTACAAATATGCTTTTGTGGTTGTTAGCTTTCAGTATGATTGATCTTTCTCCTCCATGATTAATGTGGACAGAAAAGAATTTGATGGACGTGGAGAGATTTTTAAAAAATTTAAAAGAGCAAAGAAATGAGAAAAAATTTGTTATTCATACAATTTGGAAGACTGAGAAGCATATTCTTCTTACTTTTTTATCTAAAAATATACAAATATATATATTTAAAAAGTCTTCCAATGAACCAAACGCAATTTTTATAAGGTCACTAACTAAGGGGAAAAAAATGTATTCAGGATAATTTACTGAATCCATTGATGACATTCTCAGCACACATTCACAATAAATCATTTTCAGAAAGTATTATAAAATTTTCAACAAAATATCTTTTTTCTTTCTTTTAAGCCACATTCCTTTTACTCATATGCTTCTCTCGATGGTAATCCTTCATTTTCTGTCATAAACAGAGACAAATTTACCTCTATGAAGAGACATATCATACTACACATGAGTGTTCTCAAAGGGCACCTTACAAGGCAAGGGACTTTGGGGACCAGCCGAGTGTTTGATGTTTCACAACTCTATACACTCGGCAAACACTAGGCCTTACAATCATGATGATGATGGCACCACAGCTCTGGAGGAGCAGTAGGTCCAACACTGACAGAGGAGCAGGCAAAAGTTGGGAGATCCTCAGCCAAAAAGCTATACCCAGCCTTTTCTCACTGTCAAGTTTCCCTTGGGGTCAATCTATTAGGTGATGAATTTTGTTGCCTCTCTCTTTTGGGGTTCCGAGTAGGGGACTCTTTAGGGATAGGTGAAGAGCCTTCTTTTGATCCGACTCTTGTGGTGAGGAGGAATCGTAGTGAAATCTGGGAACACTAGAGAACACTTAGGATGTGGTCTGGTACCATTTAATTGACTGCATGGACTGAATGATTGTTAAAATGTGTAAGGTTAATAGAGAATGATTTTATGATACAAATTCCCAACAATTAAGTTGAGACCTTTGAAGTTTTCAAGAATTTCTCGCCTACAAGTTAGGTTTTAAAATGGAAGATCATAGCATACAATGCAGGTGAAAGAGGCTATCAATTGACAAAATGCAATACTCCCCGGTCTTTTAAAGAATATCCAGTGCTTATTGTCAGAGCATAAATAACAATTAAATTTTACATAGCAACAAAATTGAAAGAGATAGAGAAAAAATTACAGCTACTGCATGGATAAGGGAGTTACTCTTTTATTTTTCATTTCATTATTTCATTGTCATTCATTCAGTGGATTGAAATAAAAAAGAACATGCAACTCGACAGCTGAAATTGTTCAGTTCAAAAGAAATATATCAATAATCAACAGAAGACATTGTTTGAAAGTTAATTAAATGATTATACATGTAAAACTTACATAGTGCATAATAATGACAAAGTCCAAGTCCACAAATTTTGCCTGTGTTTTCATATGAAATTTAACAAGAGGCAATTTAAAATCAGCATTTAAAAATTGATGTGGAAAAAGTGCTGTAGTACACTATTGTAAATTTTCCTAAAACCAATTATTCACTCTCAATCTTCTAACTCATCATTCTAGCAAGCAATTTGAACACTTTGTGGTTTACAAATAAAAGAGGGTCGTATACAATATGTGACAAATTTTCCCCATTCTCAGATCTCCCTTTTCATGTCTAATAAAACATTTCTTTCTCATATGACACTTTTTTTCCTTCATGCACTGTTGAGTTGCAAGAGGTAAAAAAGAGCCCCTTGTGTTTGCAAATTACATTTCCAACATGCCATGGGATATCTGCGGACTCTTGTCTACGCATGATGGGGTTTCCCCTATTTTACATCCAATGCCCTGATAAGCTATGCAGTATGCATGAACTGGATTTCAAAGGGTCCATGTCACAATATATATTTCATGAAATAATCTGGAACTTACCTGGATACAGGAGAAGATATCAACACATCGTAGGAAGTAATATGAAAGAGAAAAGAAGAAAAAAAGAAAAGCAATTAATAAATTATAAATTAATATTTCTGATGGGCCAAAATATTTTTTCAATCAAAGTCAAATATGAATTTGATGGAACACATGTACACTCCCAGAATTTTGCTCTTCTGCTCAGTTTTGCAAACTTAAATGCAGTTTTTTTTTAAGTGGGTTCTTTAGACAAAAGAAAATATATCAACAGCCTTTCCACTGTGGCATGCTACCACATGGTGTTATTGAAAGCTTTCAATTGTGAAGATCAAGATCAAGGTGCTTTATCAATGTCTAGAAAAAAAAATGGTATAGCTCGTAAACCTATATCTATTGTATAACAAACAAATAACAATGTCAGTTCCTCCATCTAAAAATTTTTTTTTTTAATATGTAACAGTATGTTTACACCTCCCACTGTTTTCCTCCTTATTTCTTTCTGATAACTGAACTGTATTCCATGAAGTATGTCAGCAATAGATGTCGTATTTACAAAGGCTATTTGATAAATGCAACTGACCATTATGATCATAGGTGTAAAATTCAGTCATCTGTAAATCCACTACTACACAATGCTGAACAAACGTTCCCTTTATGTCTTTCAAGAGTGTGTTCACAACAAGAACGGAATACGTTCTTGACCATGACCTTGAGTATGCCCAATAATAGTGTGTGTTGAAGCTGTGTTTCCACATAAGATGAATGAATGCATGATTTCAATATTGTACATGTATATGAAACAATTTGTAACACCAAACTTGGAAAATAGCTCAGGATAAGGATGAATATTTCATGGATTTATCTTGCTATCATTCTTTCATTTGATATTTTGTCAAACAATATAAAAAATTCTATATGAAACATGGCATAGAAAGAACATCAAAATCTATTTTTCTCGAATGACCAACAAGCTGTAATTCTGTACACTAAAGCAATGCCTGTGACTGCTGATGCTGAACATATGGTGCATGCTGATCTCTGTTTTGTACACAATGTTCCTTAATCAGTCAGACCCAACTCCGTAATACCGAGCACAGGTATATACTCCGAAAACGGCGTATAGAACAAGATGAATATAGAGCCCTCATCGTTCAGTATGAGACAGTGTGTACAAAAGGCATGTGAAAATCTTGCAAAGTCAACCTGCCAACGATATACATATTCTTAAAACGTGTCAATTATCTTCAAAATCCTTGAATGATTCGTCATATGAAGTGAATTTCAAATGACATTTGAAATAAATATATCCGCAGCATGAAAAATATATTATCAACAGCAGGTCGACACTGCACGATTTTCCCCATGCCTGTACACACTGCCTGCACTGAACGATGAGGGCTCTATATTCATCTTGTTCTATACGCCGTTTTCGAGTATATACCTGCTCGGTATTACGGAGTTGGCTCTGACTGTTAATATACTCTTATCCCATGTTTATGCCCATTTTGCTATATGGCAATTCTTTATAAAATGTTTCTTTACATGAATGTAGAATACATTTCCTCTCAAAGGGCCGATAGGAACAATTGGGCATCTTGAGTGTGACAGCAGAGGTCTTTTTAATTATTCATTCACAATGACTGAATATATGACCTTTGTCAACATATATCTCAAAGATTTCACCCTACTCTAAACTTTGAAATATTCTTGTACAGCTAATTTGAATATTAGGAGGGACAAATGGAACATCCCTGAGATTTTTGTTACGTGTGTTTGTTTTTTTTAAGCACGGAGCAGATAGCAATTCAACTCTGAAAGGGGGGTCATAAAAAATAGGAAATCATAAATAATGACAAAGAGTAAATATTACTTTTGCTAAAGCAATTTAAACTATCTCTTGGAAAGAAAAAAATATAATTTTACACTACATGTAAAAGTTAACTCTGACAAAGCTGAATCATTGACAGGTGTTGCCAATATAAAGTGACTTTTCAAAATTCAGAAATACACAGAAGGCACAATCACTAAGATAGCTTGTATCACAAATAAGATGATTCAGCTTAGAAATTAAATTGTCAAAAATATTGTAAATAATGCTCTACAAAATAGAGTCTCTATTTCTGTAAAATATAATTTCAAAGCAACCTTTACTAGTTCAAAGCTGGCATTTGGCTGTCCTCTCCTTCTCTGCATCAAGCAATGTTTTCTAGAGTAGGACAAAATTTGATTATGAGCAAAAAAAGCCAAGGCCACGAAGAAGGGACCCGAATAATCACTGAATGAAATATTCATAACTTTAGTCCATCCTCATACCCGGGATACATTGTAAGCCTCGGTCATTCAATAGGCAAAAGACAGGAAAAAAAGATGAGCGAGGATCTATATGACTGGGGCCTCATGGAAGTATGATTTTCATTAAGTTCTTGGTTTTGACAATTACATGTATGAATGGAGCTATTTCACTGCCTGGCAATAATAACACACGCCACTGACCATGTTTTTGTGAGGGTAGAAAAGATGACAATGCAATGACTAGAACCGTTTCATCAACAATTAGCTCTGGAAACAGACCAATAATTGGCAAATAAATAAACAATGTTGACCATGCTGCAATATTGATGTGAAATCATTCCACCTTGTATGCACACCAAGGTCTCACTATCTATTCTCTATGGAATAGGTGAATTGACTAATATCCTCACTCCATGAATAAAGCAATGACTTGAATTTTTATGCAATGATTTTAATAATTTCTTATTTAATAATTGATGTTATTTCCAAAACTGAATCCACTGACCACTTATTCAGCATATCATGGCTGGTGCTGACTCAATATTTAAAGGTTGAGAGGTTACTGGCAACACTTTAAATATTTTAAATGATTATCTTTTTAATACTGTCCTTGATTATTCAGTAATTTCCATGGAAAATATAAGAATATTAACAAAAGAAAATAACAAATGCAGCTGAATAACCTTTGCATAGCCATCTTCTAAGTGCAATAGCTGGCTGCTGGTCCATTTTAATTGATCATACTGTAATAAAAGTTATGAAGTGAAGGATAAAATACTCTGAAGCAAATACAAAAAGACAAATAAAGACAGTAGAGATAAAGAGCGAGAGAAATGTAATGGCATGCATGCAGGGGGGAGAGAGAGAGAGAGAGAGATGGGGGTGGGCTACAGAAGGGGAGAGGGGGGAAGAAGGTACATGCATAGATATTTATACAGATACATCATATCAACATCTGTGTAAAAACAAAAATGATATATTGAGAAGGAAGAAAAAAAGGGAGAGGGAAAGAGAGAGGGTAGGAGATAGGGGGAGATTGAAAAAAAGAGAGAAAGAAAGAAAGGGAGAGAGAAATAGCAAGAGAAAAGGGAGGGAGAATGAGAGAGAAAGAGAAAAATTAAGAAAGAGTGAAAGATTGTAAGCAAGATAGAGACAGCAAAAGATTGATAAAGATAGAAAGACAGACAGAGAGAGAGAGAGAGAGAGAAAGAGAAATAGCAAGAGAAAAGGAAAAGGGAGAATGAGAGAGAAAGAGAAAAATTAAGAAAGAGTGAAAGATTGTAAGCAAGATAGAGACAGCAAAAGATTGATAAAGATAGAAAGATTGAGAGAGAGAGAGAGAGAGAGAAAGAGAGGGGGAGCTAATAGACAGACATTGAACATGTCAGAAGCAATCAAAACTGTCCATATTTCAGCATTGTTATTCCTTTTGTACCATGAATTATAGCAATGGTATTGACCTGGACTTCCCAAATGCAAAGAGTTTGGAAAATGTGAATTGAAACCGCATGAAATTAAACCTAGAAGGTTGCAGTATTCTTTGGGGTACAGGTCAGTATGGTCCAATCTGTGCAGAGCTGATATATTTACAATCCACATGAATTTCATACCAGAACGACCAAAATCAGACAGTGTCCCCAGGTTGCACTGGCAGAAGTGGGAAGCAGATCCTTTGGGTTGATAGGCCTAGCTGGTTTACAACATGTTTGTGAAAAATTTGGTTGAAATACTGCAATTCTATCATTTTCTAGCGAAATTTTGCATGAAAATAATTAGAAAAGATCATCCATAATGGAAGTCTGTCCCACTGTAAGATGACCTACATGTATATTATGTGAGTTGGATATACTACATTGGTATCCTACATCCATTCCTTTAACAATGAATACAGACCTAATATTCCAAATCAAAAATAAAATAAGAAACCAATTCCAATATACCTGTGAAGTGTATACTAGCTAAAATGAGAACAATTTTTATTGATTATCATGATAAAATAATAATGAATTAAAACACCTGTTTGATTCAATAAATGTCTATAAAAATTATTTATTCATTGATTTACAAATGTCTATCAAGTTGAATGTTAATCTATCGGACTACTATATTTCTAGTTTAATATTCATAAAGCAATTCTCTTAAATTTAATCATCTGAGAAATTATGAACATGGCATGTGTTCAGAAGCAGAAGGTAGTAAGTTCATATCACTTACATAGAATTCATGTCCTTCTGGCTCTCAACAACAATACATTGATACCTACCACCAACTCGTTGCATGAATATCATTTCCCATACTTGACATGTATTTATTCATAGTTCCATCACTCCATTATTATACAAGTAATCTTTCAGCCATCCATTTCAAAATACATCAATCTCTAGTTCTCCGGTATTTTTACATTATTCATCATTTCATACTAATGTACTATTCACATCATCACCGTAATTGCTCTCTCTCTTCCCCCCCCCCCCCCTCAAATATAAGCCCTTTTGCAATTTCTAACTACATTCTATCAACTTATAAGCTACTACAACCTATTAATATATACAAATAGTTAGCATAGAATATTTAATGTGATATTTTAACTGGATTCCATGTCTGAATGTTGCATTGATTTGCAACATTTGACACTTGAGAGGAGAACTGAAGATGATATTACAACAAAATGCTATAATAGTACATTGCTCCATTAAGTAGCTCAGTAGAGTTGAGCACACTTCAAATTGAATGCCTTGCAATGTTCCTGTGAGTTTCACTTTCATAATGAAAACATTCAGATATTTCATATTCAATAGATCTGTCCTTGAGTACTGAGTAAGACAAACGTTTTAACCACAGGTTTCGAATGTGCAAAGAGATTGGATGTGCAATTGACCTATTTATTTGTTTTTCAAACAACTTTTCTGTATATTTTCTTTCTGTAAAGGATACAACAAATGCTTACTGTACTCAAAATACGGTTTGCTGGTCGAGACATAAAACAAAACAGTATAGGAACATCAGCCAATTCCCTTGTCATATCCGGAATGTCAAGTGCTCTACTTAATACATTCTGAATATATCAAGGACATAACAACTTCCCTTTCCAAACTTTGGTGGTTTTAAATGATATCCTAAAGGTGAAAAAGGGATTAAACATTTCACACCTGAACATCCAGTCTGTAGTATCAATTCTAAGAATCATAACATTTTTTTAAAAGCATATGCAATGTTGAATAAATTTAATTGGAAAACACATTCATCTGCATCAGAATCATCCTCATCTGTTCTCACATGTTTCTCAAGTTATTACCGTAATGTCACCAGTCGTGGCGCACCCTTGTAGTACAGCTTCATTGCTGCAACGCCCTGTGTCAACTGCCGTCTCTCCGGAGCGAAATGAACGGATGCGATTGGCTTGCAGATATTGTACCATAATTAATAAGGAACAACTATGCGGCGTTTCGCTCGCTGCCGATTGCGCAAAGAATGACGGCAGGAAAAGTTTGTTTACAAAGAGAATTATCCACAGGGCTTGTTTATGTTCTGCTAATTTTTTGGTAGAACAAGAACTTCCTCTTTAGCAGACTGAAACAAAATAAGTAATATGTACCATATTTTTTGTTTTTGATGTAACAGATAAGTTCCATAGATGTTGGCCAGACATATATTTTGCATGAAAAAAAAAAAAAAAAAAATTATCTTTGTTCAAAGTTGGCTGTCTTGCCGAAAATGCCTATGCTCCAGTTGTGACGCGCCATTCCTACAACACACAAATCATGACGTAGGCAGCCCGACAAGCGCATTACACAGTGCGCATGTGCAATCTCGCAAAGACAATGCGGTAGCCAGATAGCTTCCTGCATATGGTTTATTAGCGCGCCGTGTACTAAGTGAATATTTTTTACCACACAGTGATTTATCTTAGATTAATCCTTCTTCGCAATATCATTTGCGAAGGGTGCAGCACCACTGGTGCAATGTGCGGCAACACTGGGGCAGCAACACTGGAGCAGCAGAATCCCCGCATAAGCGTCACAGTAGCGTTCGCGCCGTAGAGGCAAGATGCAATGTTTTAGGTGGATTTTATTCACAAGCATTTTCGGCATTGAATGGTGGGTGATTCCTCAACAACCATGGTATTTTCTGAAAATTATTAATCCAAAACTGTCAAACTCCTCCATGACTGGTGACATTAGGGTACTTGTTTTGGAATACTATCTCAAAAAAGTAACACCTGCATGAACTACAAATCCAGATCCATAACTGTTCATAACAGCAAATGAAAATAATATACACTAACCAAACAGTAATAGCATGAACACTAGAAAGGTGACTATCTCTTTAAAGCCCATAATTCAGAGGCATATCCCCAAACATAGATTTCCTCTACAAAAATGATATTTACTCTATGTGTCATACCAAATCACATATTACAGCATACATGTTGCCTCTGACAGAGGGAATGAAGGAAAGGTAAAGGAAAAACAGCATTAGAAATCCTAAACCAAATCTTACTTTCTAGTCTTACTACGTCTCTTTCTCTAAATGGTGTATAACACTACATCTAACCCCCCCCCCCCCCCCCACTGAAAAAAAAATGCTCCAAAATTATGTGGAGATGAGAATAAAACTTTCTATTTACATGTATGTGATACAACCACCACTAAAATGGAAACTAGTTTATTATTTTTATGAACAGTTTGTGGAACATATTTGTGAGGTAATTATCACCAAACAGGTGTGTTTATGTTCTACAAATAGAACTATCCACTCCACATTGATTGCTATGTACAGGTTTTAGTTTCATAGGTGTAAACAGATTTATTCAGAAAGATAATGTTCAACTTACTTTTTAAATATAGAGCTCTTCACTCCTCTTTTTTTTCTTTTTTCATTTTTTTCTTTTATTTGGGAGGGGTTGCAGATGAAGGGAGGGAGCAAATAGAAACAACACAAGTTGTTCTACATACAAAGATGTCATTAAAGTGAGGTTGCTTCCTTTGATCCTTTTGCACATCATCATGACCCCTTTAATAATTCTAGTTCTTCTGTACTTCTAAAGAGCCCTCTGCGATATCACGGTGGATGGATGTAATATGTACATGTATTAACCTTCGTGATGAGTTGAATCACATGATATATAGATAAATAAATCAAGAAGATGTTTAGTATGATTGATAACATGTTTGGATAACATTAATATTTCATTCCCAAAGCAAACTGAAAAGGGGGAAACATTAACAAGAAATATGCTCAGAAAAAGAACCCACTGCTAAGGAGCTGGAACTGCATGAATACATATTATAAATACAGCCCTGGAAAAATATTATTAGACCAGCCCCATTTCGGGGTATATGATTAGTGTATAAAGTCCATTGTCTATGGAAATAGGAAAATAATTATCAACAGTTAGTTCATGATTAATGGACTACTACTAACTAGAACAATTACCCCCTAGGAATTTTACCCCAGAACAGTAACCACTAGGACAACTACAGCCGGGACAAATTGTCCCGGACAAATTTCCCCAGATAATTACCACTCCCCCTTTTTTCCCATGAGAAAGAGTTTTTGGATGACCTAATAGACTATAAATGTCTAAGAAGATGAATTTCAAGGGTTACTTCTCTTGGTCTGAGCACCATGGCCTGCTCATTATTCTACTGAGACCATTGCATGTGTCAGAAATTAAAGATATTAGAAAATTAATTTTCTGAAACAAGAAAACATTCTTGCAGCATGAATGAGCTGCTGTGAGCAGGAAAAAAAATGTGACACCTTGTTGACAGCATGTCACAAGACATGGCTGCAATCATTAAATGTAGCAATTTTCCACCAAGAACTGAACAAACTGCCTCCAGAGGAGTGAACATGACTTTACAAGACAATGAGGCATCCCTCTTGGACAATTATCCCCAGACCACTTCTGTCAGGACATTTTTCCCAAAACCCCTACCCCTGAAAGAATATCCCGGAGGACAGTTAGCATCTAGGATATTTACATTCTGTTAGTTTTTCTGAACTATCTGTTGGGGTCCCTTTAGAAGTAATTGTCCTTTAGCGAAAAATTGTCCTAGGGGTAATTACCCTGGCGGTAATTGTCAGAGGGATTAGTTATTGCATGAGCTAATTCTTTTGGGTAGTATTCATCCACTCATTATGAGATAGCTGGTAGAAATCAATCTAAAAAATCAATTGCTGATATAGCTAACACTTGCCGTATAGGTCTTTATAAGGATCTGGTCTAATAATTTTTTCCAGGGCTGTATATCTATATATATATTTTTTTTTTTCATTTTAAGGGATAATACTATGAACTGAACATTTCCACAGTGTGAAAACATAAGTTATGATACATTGGTAATTATTCAAAATACATAAAAACCAGTGGTTAATTCTTTTTCAAATAAGGAACTTTGAATTCCATGTAGTTCATATCTATCCCTCCCGATCCCCCTTCATCTCTCTCTCCATCTCTCTCTCTCTCTCTCTCTCTCTGTTTGTCTGCCTGTCTGTCTGTCTCTATCTCTCTCTTGCTGTCTCTCGCTCTCTCTCTCTCTTTATCACTCTCTCCAATTCTCATCCTCTATGATGTCCTCCCTCTTCCCAATTCTCCTCCCCTTCTCTCTCATCCTCCCTAATCCCTTTCCCCTTCTCTCTAAATTAGCCTACCCTAAATGTATGTTATTGGTGTGTCAATAACTAATAATCCTATCAAAAAGTGAAAATTTAGAAAGTATGCAAGAAAGGGGGAAAGAGAGAGGGGGAGAGAAAAAAAGAGTGAGAGACAGAAAGCACACCCATCTGCATTCCCCCCAAAATAAAGTTACACACCCACCCACCCAGAGAAACTGTCTTCCAGGAGGACAGCATATCTTTGTGAAACAAGAGCCTCAAACCGTACGCAAAACACAGCATCAAGAAACAAAAGGAGAAAAGCAAGACCGCCTCCCTTTAAAAGACTACATGAAATGAAAGCTAGACACTTGAGATAATGTATCACAGCCTGGGGCGAAGACTACAGAGAGTCTCGGAAATCTCAAGCCTTGAACGGAGCATGACATGCATGACCCCGTGGAAGAGGTCCTCGGTTTACGAAATTTTGGCACCTCCAGTGCGGAAAGCTTGTCACCTACTGTTTCCGAACAGTTTTGCAGATATATAATCTAGTTTGTTACATGAGGTCAAAAAATCAGGTTGCAAAGCATGGTCGGGCACATGATTAGTATAAAAGCCCTACCCCTGCACTTTCTAATGAATGCTGTGATAGAGTAGGGTAATGAACATGGTTGTATCACTTTCACTATCAACCCAACCCAAAATGCCTTATTATGGTAAAAGACCTGTCAGAACTGTAAGGTAGGTGAGATATACACCTGTCAAACAATTTATCTGCCTCTACACCAGATCATATGTTTACATTTAAATTTTCAAAAACATAAGAATTCACGGCCTAAGTTCTACCAATATAAGTGGTCATAACTGTACAAAGTGTAATATTTGCAGTGGTGAACTATATACAGCCCTGGAAAAAAATTCTTAGACCAAGCTTCTGTAATAAAGGTACTATAATATGCATTCAAACTAATGAAAATTATTTGTCTTTGTATTTCATTGAATGAATAACAAATTCCAGCGATTGTACCTTGCTTTGATATTTTATTTCCTTCTTACCACAGATATAACACTTTCAGTAACCATTCTTGGTCTAATAATTTTTCCATGGCTGTATGTCTATCTAAAAAGACTTATATGTATAAACAAGGGAATGGAAAGAATGGATGAGAAACACACCCATCCTCATCTCCTTCCCAAAGAGCAATGGGGATTAGCTGAAGAAGTTGAAACGACTATGAAACAAAATCATAACCTCCTCCTAGGGTCTTGTCTCTTCTTTAATTTGATTTAAATAATTCTTCCTAAACAATGGCCAAACACAGAAGAAATAACATTTATACCAGGAAGCAATTCTTAAAGGGGAAGTCCGGTCCCAAAATATTTTGATTTCAATAGAAGCATAAAAATCAGACAAACATAACAAAATGAAGTTTGAGGAAAATCGGACAACTAATAAGAAAGTTCTGAATTTCTTAATGACATGAAAAACTAGGAGAAAATAATGAAAATCACTAGACAAAGTGGCAACTCGGTCATGAATTTGTGATTTAATTTCCTCACAACTCACCTATTAATTTGTTAATAATAATATTTAAAAATGTTCAATTTTAGTTCAAGAATATGATTTCCACATAACTTGAACCAAGCTATAATTATCGTAATACGTTTTTGAATTTATACAATAAAACAATAATATAGTAAATAATCTACTGTAAAATTTATGGAAAATAAGAGTTTGAATAATATACTTAAAAAATGACAGATTATGAATATGTAAAGTCTTTTAACTCATTATTTTTTAGTTGAGGAATTATGTTGTGAAGGTGTGTATATATATATATGCAAAAAGTAAACATATAACTATTAATATAACTTCATTCAAGTTAAGAGGAAATCATTATTGATTGCAGAATATATTAATATAAACAAAATAATTCATGAGTTGTGTGGGAATGACCTCACAAACTGATGACCAAGTTGCTAATTTATCTAGTGAGTTTCATTGTTTCCCTAGTTTTTCATGTCATTTCGAATTTCATAACTTACATTAGTTGTCCTATTTTCCTCAAACTTTTTTGTTGTTTTGTCTGATTTTTTTCTGCTTCTATTGAAAGCCAGGAAATGTTTTCTACACCTACATGATAAGTCCTCAGTAGCATTCATTTAATCTTAAAAGTATGAAAGATTATGCTTAAGGACCCCTAGAATACTTATGCTATTTATTTAGAGTTATTTCGGTAGTGTCCATTTATATCAACAAAAGAATTCTATTTTGCCTGCTTTTTATAGTTAAGTCCTACAAGTTACACATACATAGGCCCCAAATCAACAACAATTGGTACAGAAAAACAATGAATTGTAACATGAAAAACACGGAAATTGAGACATAGACATTGGCAATTTACCTAGATTTCTAGACCTTTGTGCCATCTCTAAGGGTCAATAAGTGACATACTACCACTTAACTCTACTAAATCTTGAGCGGCAGAAGGACCCAGAGGGTTAACAAACATATCGACTGAGAGGAAAGCATCACACTCTTTTGCAGACATCCCCTCCAGTCTGTGCAGAATAACACCAGGTTCGTACATCACCGTGGAATGCTCCAAAAATGCTGCTGAAAATCCCTGGCATGGCCAAATTGAAATCAAAATATTTTGAAGCAATGGAACCTATTAGAGTGCAGGAAGAAGCCACAGACAGTTCGCATGCCCCCAGTCGCTGCCAAATTGAAATCGGATACCAGGGAAAATATTTGGGTGAAGAGCAATCAAGATATATCAATATGAATATATTTTCTTTGCCCCACAACACCTTTCTTTCAATGTCTGCTTCTGACATTATCTTAAGCTGAGTCCTGGACCACAGCAAAAGTAGTATAGACTCACTAACATGGGCCTAGTCTAGGAATGAGAACCTCTGAAAATAGGTTGTCTTGCAGCAGAACTGCCACTGCAGGTGTATGCTGGGATTGCAGGATGCTTTAAAAACTTACTACATTCAGGTACACCAACACAATTTATATGCTTTAGAATTTCCAATTCTGTACCCCCTCATGTCTAAAATCATTACAAGCTTAGGTACTGTGACAAGCAGCGCCCCAGCAATGAAACTAAAAAATTATACAAATTTTATTTCAAGTAACTATTTAAAGGGTAATCCAACTTTTTTTTAAAACCTTTGTTAAAAGCTGAAGAGAAAAAGGATGGTGAAAGTTTGAAAGAAATCGGATAAAGAACAAGAAAGTTATTAATGTTTGAAAAAATGGGATCACTACATCTATGCGGACCTCAAATTGGCAATTCGGTGAATCGATTGTGACGTATTCAGTCAACTCTGTAGTAGTATTTTTTTGCATTGAAATGATACAGTCGTCTTTTATGGATATATTCTTTTTTTTTTCCATTTTGGTGAATCCTACTCAACAATGGAAAGTAGCATTATGCTAATATTAAAAATATACATTTTTTGTTCTGATTACAGAGAGCATTGAGTGCTTGAATTCATTCAGACTCTTATTTAATCACCATGTAACCTCCAGAAGGGCAATGATAAGAGGATTCCTAACAATTAGATGTACTATCTACAACTTCTCCATCAAACGTACACCCTTCTGCCAGGCACACAGTGACAAACAAGATACGCCAGTAGGGTTGTTTCTTTCATTACAGATACATTAGCTAATGAGTGTAGTTTCCTTGTGCTTAACTTTCACCTGAAGAACTGATAAATGTAAAGGTTATGCGCCAGTCGACAAACGGGGAATGAAACTTGAGGCCATTGACGGAGGGGCTGTCGACCGACGGGAATGATGCATTCATTCTAGTTTCTTGTAATAGGAAGCTATACTCATGAATTAGCAAATGAATCGTATCCGAGAAACATACTTTATCCCCAACCCGCCCCCCCCCCCCAAAAAAAAAAAAAAGAAGAGATGTGTGGAAATAGCATTATATCAATTCCCTTTTGTGATACATTACCTAACCATGAGAGAATATTGAAATGATAAAAGATTACAGACAGATTTTAATTCATCTGCCATGCCTATTCTAACCAAGTAAGACAAAGGGTGATTTTGATGGATGACCACATCCAAGATGACCAATCCATGCCTGTCCACTTCAGACTAGCTCAAAACCAGTGATGCCAAAACCAGAAAAATAATGAAGACAAATCCAGGAATACAATTTCGACTCAAGGCTTTGAAGTTCAACCCCCTTTCCACAAGAAAATAATCCAGAATCTAAGAGATAAGTAAGTAGACAAAGCTCCTACCCTATCACAGGTGGATCTCAGATGCCTTCTGCTGAGAGCCAGAATGATGTTAACTTGTGTCATTTTACATGGTTAACCATCTCCTAGCTCTCAACGAACAATATTTAAAGGTGAAACAAATGGAACTGTCTTTGGAATTGACTGACAATCACAATTTAGTCAGCAACAACAGTTACGGTAATTAACATTTTCAAATATAAAATATTTTGACATAATGGGGGGGGATAATTTTGAGAGCATATGCATCAGTGTCATATTTCATATTAACCCTTTGACTACTGAATTCTTTAACTCTCATAGGCTTAATACAGGGGCCACCTGGTTCCCGTAGTAGACTACGGGAACCGGGTGGCCCCTGTATTAAGCCTATGAAAAAAAAACGGAAAAACACAATGTTATATAGTACAGCATATTTTATATACACGAATGATTAAAGATGACAAACTAAATATTTGCAAAATACTTGTCTTCAGGTTTAATTCAATCTCTGTTATGAAAAACAGAAATGTGAGAGCATCTCTGAAATAATCTGAAATGTCTGTGCTTTTCAATGTATTCAAATAGCATAAAAAGTCTGAAAATAGGGTTCTGTGAAGAGCAAAGAATCTGAAAACAGATTAAAATCTGGCTCTCACATTCCTGGAAAGATGTTTTTATTTATCAATCTTCATGTATGATAGTTGTGTTATCTTCAACCACCAAAGGCCAAATAATAAACATATTCTATCATAATTATTCCTGTATTATCTACGGGTAATCGGGACAAGATACTGAATGAATACATCTAATTGCAATAAATATAGAAGAATCGGATACAATTTTTATTGTAAAACCGGACATAATCATGACACAAAAAGTTTTGTTAACTGTCCATGATGGCAAGAATTAAAAGTTGGAGATCTCGCACACTAACAAAAAAATGAAAGTTTCATGCATGCAAAAATTTCTAGTATGATAGCACATGAACCATTGAGCTACTTAACTTAATTTAAACAAGGTAGTATACAAAAGAAGAAAAAGTATACAGTCAGCCACTTGTGGCATACATGTAGAGTATTCACGGATGGATACACTTTTTTCCTACAAGAATAGTTCATTAGAATCAGGTCAATATTCAGGATGAAAATGTCTCCACTACTCGAAAAATAAATCAATGCAAGACAGCTTTTTGTTTACTTGTAAAATGATGAATTTTATCTGAAATTGACTATATTCCCATTTGGTAGAAATCTAGTAGCAAAAATCGATGGAATGATATTTATTTCATCACATCTGGCTAATATTTGCATTACTAAAACATGTCCTTTGTGAGTGTTCAATAAAAAGGATTCTGAAACCTACAGAGTTTCCATTTGATTATATCTGGTTAATGTATGTGATAAATTCAATTTTGATATCACATTAGAAAGAACAACAAATTTTCACTATAATTTTTTTCAGCGCTTTAACATTAGTAATCCACCTTGATAGCATGCCACATGTTATGACGAATGTGGTTAATAAAACTTTCTAATTTGAATGTCTTACAAGCCCTAATTTCCTCTTTCAATGCAGAGCCATACAAAGCATTTGATGTCAAAAACATTGTAAAATATACGGTAAGTGATGTTGGACTATTGCCAATAAGTACATGATCCATGGTGATATAGATGCATGTAAACATAGGATAGAAGAAATCATGGTACAGTTACTCATTCATAAAAACTGAATATTCACAAAAATGAAAATAATACATCACAAAACTATATTGCATTCATCAACAGTTTAGCAATAAGTTGCATCATATGTATGCCATAGTTTCTGACATGATATTGTACCTTTAGCAAATAAATGTTCAAGGAGGGAGAAAAGAAACCACAATATTATATGTATGCCATGCGTAACATTGAATAATGGGTTGATAAGTGATTTGAATATAAAGCAAACTAACAAAAGCAGAAGTGTGTACGTGCATGCAACAGGATTATTTTACAACTTGGAACCATTCCTTGTGAGAACTGGGCCTTATTCCATCTTGGACAAAAAGGGGGCAAGTGATTTGCTGAAGACGAATTCATATTTCATCTCTCTACCAGGGGTGAGGAGAGGTCGACCAAGCTTCTGTTCATCTCTAGTCTTGGAAGAAACCTCTTCTAACTTAGAATAGTGTCATTGACCTGTGCCTGTCTTTCACTATTTCATCTACGTCTTCACACACATAACAAAGGATGTACCAAAATTGTGAATCTCATGATTTCATCTGCACATTTAGCAATCTTCCAACACATTAAAGATACAATGACAACTTTCTCTTTGGCTTCCATTTAAAAAAAAATTGAGGGATTCATTTCTCTAAGATTAAAAATATTGCCAAATTTTGGCTAACAAACAAGGTTTACGGTATAAATGTAATGGCTATTCAAAATCATGATCCTCTCAATAATTACATTTTCAGACTTATTTCTTAGGACATCTTAATGTTTTCAAATTAAAATGCAAAGAGATTTGACCAAGGATAGAACACAAAAACCACACTTCTCTAAATACTTATGAAAGGATAAACAGCACTGCAAAATTATTAGGGATGAAAAGCACAATAACTTCCACATGCATGCAATATGAGTATATTAATTACACCTAATAGTCATCTGTAATAGGGGCCAAAATAGTATCAAGGAACATTTTGTTGTTGTTTATGTGATATTTCACAGCCAAAGGTTCACTTGGCAAAGAAGAACTGCAAAATCAATATGCAGTGTTTCCTAAAGCTTGTAAGATTACAGGTTCTGAACATCGCAATTTTTTAGATTGATCAGTGTTTGCCCATGCCCTTTGGACACTTTTAACATATTTTAAAAGCGATATTGTTATGATTTGTTATGTGTGATCTTCATTACAACTCCATGCAACTTTCGAAAGTTGGCTGAAAACTAAGACTGACACCAACTACCTGTGCGGCTGTGGTAAAAAGGCTCATATTTCAAGAACGGTTATTGGAAAGTAAGACAAATGTCATACCTCCTGAGTCAAAGCGCCATCAAAGTCTCCTTTATTTTCAAGTTCAGACTTGGCATTTCGCATATCCATAATTAATGTTTCTTCATCAAAATTCTGCAGCTTGATAGCAAGCAATTGATTATAGCAAAGGCCTCTGAATGTATGCAAAACGGTCACTTTCTCCATGGAGAGACGAGGAAAGAAGTGCTTCCACAGAAGTTCATTTTTAAATGAGGTCTTTGCAATCAAACAAGCGATATTTTGTAAATAATTAGCTTAGGATATAGTCTGTAATTGCACAGTTATCAATATGATATCCTGTCCAATAGTCAAACATGGACAAGTACATGTACAAGCTTATGAGTTAATATATAATGGGTAAAAAAGTTAAATTACATAAACAAAGTACAGGCGATATAAATACATATTCACCTTGTATCCTTTCTATCCTTCCATTGCTAAGCATGTCCCCTTGTCCAATTTATGGTGGCTACTCCTCAATATAAATGGAAGTTTCACAGAATAGTTAGAAGATTGCATTAATTCCTCAATTAGTATATCAAGAAATTCCAGTTAGATAATCCTGCTTTTACATTCATTTCAGGTAGGCCTATAATTATATTCATGGAGTAAACCTGAATAGTCCTGAAGAATAATGCAGGTACAAATCATAAATATTTACTCATAAAAAAAGAAATTGTCAAATGAACTTGATACAAAGTAAGATGGACACTTATTTCTACCAACTTATGAGAATATAATTGGATCAAAGCGGCATTAGTTGAGCAATACGATGGTCAAATACACATCTCTCATCACAAGTGACACATTGTGATAACAACACTTTGCACATTTATTTGAAATGTGGGTTTTTGAACCTCAGAAAAGACCTATAAATGATTAGAAACTTGATAGCCCTAATGGAAGATGAACATGAAATAGTAATTATTATAAGAGAGTCGAGGAGTAGAGTGCTTAGAACAAATGTTAGGCTAGGTCAGACTCCCTGATGCATTATTGGAAGAAAATCGTCAAGTGCCTTAATTTTTATACACCAATCAAAAGAAATTATTGGCCATGGGGCTGTCTGGCCAACCCATCCATCACTTGAATGGTCAGTTAGATTGCTATCTGGTCATAAACAGATTATTGCTCTATTCACACATGGTACCTCCCTCGCTGACCGACTTCACAGCAGACACAACATAAAGAAGTAAACTATTGAATAGTATCTTTTAGGAGAAATCAAACAGTTATTTCCCCACATGTGACAGAAGAAAATAAGATTAAAACCACAGCTGTGAAGGCAGATACCACAAATAAATAATCAATGATCACAAACATTAACAACTGTGACAGACAGAACTATAAATACTGCATCTTATTCTAAGTAATCACACTTTTACTTACAGGATAAATAGAGTAAAATGTGAACTGAACCAGACTGAAGGACAATGTGCGGTCAGTCACATTGAACCTTTGCACAGTCCTGTCTGCAATAACATTTGGTTTTAATAGAAGCCCAACATGGAGTCTTTATTATTTGGAACAAGAGTTATTTCACATCCCTGACACAAATAGCTAAGAACTAAATAAAAAGGAAAACTCTGGAGGACCATAATAACAAACCAATAATGATATATGCCACATAATATAGATGTTTAAGATTTAGAAAAAGTATTAATTAGGAAACGACCTTATTATGGCATTGGTCTGCCCTCGGACAGTAGCTGCGTATACTGATACAAAAAAAAACCTATGTCAACATGACTCCACTGAAATTAGAACATCATAAATAGATGAACAGATGAAATTAAGCATCTGAATCTCTTCCATGAAGTTTTGCCATCTATATCTCTCAAATTCATAAAAGTTCAAAGTTGTAGTTAATCTTTTGTCACTATTTTCTAAATGCACTGAATATAATATTGAATCATAATTACATGTAAAACTGCTATGATATAGAGGTACATGTACTACATAAATGCCAATAGCTAAAACAACACTCTAAATTGCATTTCATTTTCTCTCTCTCTCTCCGAAACCAAGTGGGGAGCACATTGCATACAAACAATGCACAAGTATGAACAGATTGCTCTCCACATCACCTAACTATTTCTCTGCCCCCCCCCCCCCCACCAATTCTAAAATACGATCATTGCCGGGAGAGAGGATGAAGAGACTGATAAAGCAAGGCTGGATTGGAACAATAATATCCATCTAAATCCTACAGGGAAAACTGCTAGGGAGACAAAGGAAGAGAAAGGGAATATTTGCTAGAAGGGCTTGCGATTTTTTGCACACTCCACTCACGTCATTCCCCCCCCCCCCCCCTCCCGAAACCCTAGACGATGCTCGGTGGAATGACTATGAATTTTATGCTTGCGCAAGACAGACATTGCTAAAAATGTGGAAACATTTTGGCACAAGAACTCCTGGCATGAGGAGAGACTATGATACCATACTAATCTATTTTTATCAAGTCAACATGACTGTCTCTTCTTTCCAGTTAAGTATTCGAAATACATGTAGCTTGGTCAATGTTACAATAACAATTTTCACACTATCTAATACCTATGCATCCTATCCAATTAATACTTAATTAGCAAGGTTGTGAGTTGTTTCATAGTGTAAGGTTAATAAGAGCACCTTACCAGTTATTACATGTCTGGACAATCACAAATTTAGGTCATGGACCATGATCTAAAGCGCGCACCAGGAAGAGCATTGCCACAAAAACAACTCCACAAATTAATGTGGTTAATATGAAAGTTTTTTTTTTAAAGCAAAAAATATGTATATATGAACGCCGTTGCGTGAAACCAGTGGTAGCGAGACTAAAGCACTAGGAACAAACTATATATATATATATATATATATATATTTTTTCTGGGATTTTTCTCTTCTTGTTAATTATTGGATTCATGGTGTCTCAACAGTGCCTTTACATTTGTCTGCAATCTGGCCAATGTGGAAATCATACCAAAAATTAACCCCTCATGTTTCTACAAACCTCAAGAAATGGTTGACTTCATGCAGAGTATGACTTCCTCAATTTAAACATACCTCAAGACTTAACCCTCTTCTCTCATTTTACACATGTACCTTCCTCCTTCTTACCATACCAGGGGCGGTATTCAAATCAAAATGCAAATTAAGTTAGCATTTTACTTAGCATTTGGCTTGGCTAAGTAAACTGGCTTAACTTGTATTCAGATCAAATTTAAGCACTTTACTTTAGGAAGCCGACTTTATGGCAAAAAACTTACTGATATCCATTGTGACGTCACATATCCTGTCCAAAATCATGCGCAATAAATGCGTCACAGTAGATGCGCGCTTATATGGTTTGCTTGTGCGCAGCTTAGACTGCTCCGCATATGTATGAAAGCCACGTACCTGCCAATCAAGTAATTGGTTTAAGTCTGCTAGGGAGCTGTCTTAGACTTAGGATAAAATACTTAGCCAAAAGATTCAACTGAATACCAAAATTGCTCAAGTATTTTATCTCAGCCGAAAACTAAGTACATGTAAACTACTCATATTTCATTCTTAAGTATTGAATTGAATACAGGCCCAGATGAACATTTAAACCTTTTGTAATTGTAGATGACCAGTTGACCACAGACTTTAATTTACATGACTACATACATATTATGTCTGAGCACAGTAATAACAGTGTCAAGGGACAACAAAAAGAGAAGAAGCTAGGAGAAGGGATAAGGTGAAGAGAAATTATTGGATGAAACCTGAAAGAGAGACTATAGAAGCTGGTACATTAGCTTTGGTTGGGATAAACATATTTCAAGATTCCGAAGATGAGAAAAGGGATACATTTGTCAAATATTTGCCCGTGAAGTGGACTTGAGGCTCAAGTATATCTGTAGGAGGATGAAGGGTATATTAGAGGTGTTTGCTCCCGATTAGAAATAATCGCTGTGTGCAGAAATCTTCAAATTCCAGCCAGAATGCAGAATGTTCAAGGTGGTATGGGGAGGGGGGGGGAGATGGTTACCTTAAAGTGCAATGTTCAGGAATTTTTTTAAATGGCATCATTCGGTGAAAAGAAAAGATGGATAGGGAATGTAACCATGCACATCAGGGGGATTTCATACTCTTGATGTGACCATTCAATCCTATATAATGCTAGGGATTAGACACTTGGAATGCTCTCATTAGATAAATAAATTGTATTAGAATTTTGCTTTCTCCATCCATATCTTTGGTAATGGAGGACTGCAAGGACTGTGAAAAACATGAGTTACGTATCTATATGTACGCACGATGAGTGATTAACAATGCATGTGAAATTTCATTAAAAATAATGGTAATGATAACATAATGACTCAATAAGCATTTGTGAAGGTCAATGTATCTACCTGGAAACCAGCATCCTGATAATTATTATTATCATTATTATTCATTTATTTATTATTATCTATAATCATGATCAAATATGATAATATGTCAAAGATGAAAACAGAATACCATTTTGTTTCCTTCCATCATCTTGCAATTGTACATTCCTCCCATTTCCAGCTGATCTTACAGAATCTGTCATCAATTTTCATTTTATTTCTCCTACAAATAACCCTTCCCCATATCAATTCAAAGACCCCGAGATGAATACAAGCCGTGCATTCCACTTGCCAATAGATTTCCTCACTGATCAATTGTGCATCAAGTAGGCCTACAAGCAATTAATTCCTATTGCTCAATGACTACGCACCGCCCCACAAGACTCGGAGGAAAAAACACCTATTTATGTGAGAGCCCTTAATATTGACCTCCCTGTGCCACACATAAAACCTACTTCAATGCAATCACCGCATACACTTTACATACCTGCACATGAAAATCACACACGACCTTAAAACGCACCAACCTAAAACGGTACTTGCTCCACGAATATTGGCCTACCCACGCACAACATGTGTACACATGCACTTTACACAATGGGGAGTCTACAACATTATGTCACATTGGACAAGAAAAATCTAAGGTAATTTCTTCTTTTTGTTGATTTCAGACTTAAATGCTTCTTGGCATCAAGTTTAAATTTTTTCAAATAATGTTTTTTACGTATTATTGTAACCCAAGAAAATGTTCAGGAATACTGTGCAGACTATTATTTCTATTTTATTTCTCTTATCCTCCCATTTCTCTCTCTCTCTCTCTCTCTCTCTCTCTCTCTATTTCTCTCTCAGTATCTGCTTGTTCATGTGCTACCAGTTTTATTAATTGTATCGATCCAATCTACATCATTTCATTTTTTTCTCTGATAAGTGATTTATGAATACATGTGTCCCTTTGCTACATACATGTATGTATGCACATGTCCATGTTCTCTTGAGCTCTCCCTTCTGGATGTCCCTTCTCACTCATTTTCTGTGATGTACGCACACAAATAAACAAAATTTCAAAGGGTTTAAAATAACATGTTGTCCAAGATGGGACCAGCTTCACTTCCTTCCTCCAACTACACAGAAATATTGACCTCCTTGGAACTTTTCTTAGCAGCTAATTTAGGTCAAGGTCACTTTCATTCCTTTACAGTGTTTTTACCTCAAACCTCCCAGCGAGCAGGCTATTCAAAACCTGCATGGGGTTGAATGAATGCAAAGAGAATTGAACGAAACATTACAGCATTAGTGATAGCAGCTTTCCAATTCACGCTGCCTTATTGTTCTTCTTTTTTGCTTCTCTTGCTTTTCCTATTTATCTATATTGCATTCATGTATTTCTCACTCTTCTATTTCTTTCTTTCTTCTCTCTCTCTCTCTCCCTCTCTCTCTTTGTTTCTTTTCTCCTTCTCTCTCTGTTTCCTTTCTCTAAATTTTCATGTCATGCATGGCAAGATTGGTGGGTATCAGTAGGGAATACTGCAATAAATACTGAAAAGGAAATACCTACTGAGCACTAAAAAGAGAGAGGGGGTGGGAGGGAGCAAGAGAGAGAGAGAGAGAGAGAGAGAGAGAGAGAGTCAAAATGTGTTTTCTTTCTTAAATAAGATAGAGCTATTCCATGCATTTGCCTTAAAAGTATGTGAATAGCAAATGGTGTACAAGAATTCATCAATCCCAAATGATTATGCCGATGTCCTAGGATTTTTACGACCAATTTTATCCTAATTGCAAGGGTCAATTTGTACCATACGCAGAGTACACACCATGTAGCAAATCTCTTGATGCTCTTGATGTCCGATTGTATAGATCAAGATTCAAGTGTATATATAGATGGTAATGAAATCGCAATTCAACTTGAAAATAAGATAAAGAAGGGGAAAAATTAATAATTAGAATGATTATGAATTATCAAAACTTTTCCTACATATAGGTTTCAGATCACCTATGTAGAAATAACAGATAAAACTACTACTCTTCGCAAAGTCACTACAAGTGCAGTTGTTATTCATATATGTATGCTTGAATTTATAATCATTAATTAATTCAAATAGTTACTTGTGTGTTAATTTGTTTCCTTTTGCCAGGGAGGGCATTTTAGTGATTAAAGTGTCTCGCAGGTATTAATGCAAGAGAGTACTTAGATATGTTGAAGTTGTGTGGTTTTATGGAGATGGCACATCATTTCAGTAATACTTGGGTCACTGGTATGAGGAATGTCATTAGGAAATAACAACCTGTTTCAGCTTTGTGTAAGCTTTAATCTTTCATTCCTTAATTGAATTTCTCTTCTTTTCCCTGAATATTATTTCTACAATTATAAATTCATTCATTCATTCATTAATTTTCTCCTTCCTTCTGTCTTTCCCATTTTGCTTCTGCTCATATCCTCTTTTAATTCTCAGTATTTGACACCCCCCCCCACTCTCTCTCTCTCTCTCTCTTTCTCTCTCCTCTAGTTCCCCATCCAACTGTTTGTCCAGAGTACATGTGTCATTGACATTCCCTTCAAGAATACAATGAAACATGTGCCACAGGACATAGTTTACATAATGTATCACTCCTTTATGCATTTCACACTTGCAAAATTTCGCTTAACCCCGGGAAATTGGTGGGGCTAAGGGGGGTCTTAGCCCCACCAATTTCCCGGGGTTAAGCTTAGCCCACTTGCTTTTCACACTTACTTTTACCAAAGTGGGCTAACCCCGCAATTAGTACGGGACTATCTGGCCCTGCAAAAAAGCAGGGTTAGCCGGGCAATTGCGGTGCTAGCACCACAATTGCGGTGCTAAGAATGCAAGTGTGAAAACGAAAAGAAAATGCGGTGCTAAGGACCACACATGCCGGTCATCACAGACAACGTGCTCATAAATATGCATTTCCTTATAAAGCTTCCGGGTGCGAAAGTTCACCTGTTTACCTCGGCTTCATGCGTTGCAAGTACATGTACATATACATGTACATGTAGTACATGCTTGATCTTGACGACTAGTATTTTACGAGGCATGCGCGATAGTGAAGATATCTCTTCTTCTTTCGTATGAGGTAGTAGTGTTATACATCAGGCTATTTGTTGATGCTTAGTAAGCCAGTTGATTTGTGCGTCCTTTGGGCTTGATAAGTCAGTCATCCTGTCAGTGAAGATATCAATATTCATGAGCTATCGGATAGTCCGGGGTTAAGCAAGCGCAAGTGTGAAAAGCGGAAAATTTCTCAACCCCGGCTAAGCACTTAGTATGGGATTAAAAAAACAAGTGTGAAAAGCAAAAACGATAGTCCGGGGTTAAGGATAGTCCGGGGTTAAGGATTGTCCGGGGTTAAGAAAAGTAAGTGTGAAAAGCATCCTTTTGTACTACCATGAAGTTTGCTCCATAAAATCAAATCTATCATATCAAATTTGTCACTGCAACAATGAGAGAAAAGCATGACTTTAGCTCGTAAAAAGCTCTCATGAAGAGGCTGCGGATTGGGGAACATGAATTTTATGCCACAGAGGTTAACCCCATCCTAGTATCAAACATATAAAGCACAATTCTACTCACTGTGATATTAAAGGGGACCATATTGTGCACTTGAGTAGGTACACTTCAATACCTTACTAAATATAAACCACTAAAGGATTTACTGTTTATACCACTGCATGGTAGAATTTAACGGGAAAGTCCTAGCGGATATCAGGGTGGACCTCCCCTTTAAAAGCATTTCTTATTAGGCTACATCAAAACCAATATGCTCTTGAATAAACTAACAACAAGACCACAAATACAATTTTTTTCATCACATTGAATGAATGCACAAATAATAAGAATCCCTATAAAATGGCTCACAAGATAAGCAATCATGATCATAATCTTAATGATTGACTGGTCACCTAAGGGGTCGGCAAGCGTATTTGACCAACCGAGTCTCATTCAGATGCACTCAATTTTCTATCCTTGAGAATGATATGCCCTGTAGAGATGAAATAAATCATTTACAGTGAACAAAATACAAGTTCATAATAGTGTATTCTACAGTCCATCTTTTCATTCAAACCTCACGATGATTCCTGATGGAATAAATGAATGAAATCTAAACAATTTGTGTACAAAGTACATTTTAGCATAAAGATAGAGAATGTGCTTTGTAAAAAGCTTATAACACACCATTTTCAATCTATTTCAAAATGGCAAACATATTTCTTAAAGAATCTAATAAAAAGATAATTTTCCATTAAAGAATGGCAAATAGAAATCAAAAGACAATGATGTGGTCTTTCACATCTACATCACTCCTTACAAGACAAATTTGCCTTGGGTTTTTCTTTAGTCACAACTGTTTAATTTAGGAAATCATTCAATCAATTATGTTTCTAAAACAAGAGGGGTAACCTTGGAAATGTATACAATGTAAATGAAACACTGAAGGAAATCAGAAAAGGACAAATTTGAGAACATACAGCTGCAGCCCTAGGGACCATACAAAGGAGATCAAAACAAATGTAAATGTATGCAGAACCTACCTGTAGAAAAATTTATGAAAATCTAGCTGATCATGCTGCTTCTGTCTGGCCCTGATTGTTTTGCCACAATTAAATAAAAACACATGATATTTTTGCTATGTATATCATGTTACATGAGAGCACTTTTGTGATTAAATTATTTTTATGTATGTACTTCATGTTATATGCTAAGTTGTATATAGGTATTTTGTACTGTTTAAGTCACAAGGTTACAGGCATAAAATAATGTTGCATATCATTGCTTGGATCAACGAGGGCCACTTCCTGATTGTCCAAGAACCACCTTGCCCCATTGGGCAGTTGGCAAAGTTGACAAATGTCATGTGACCTACATCAATAACATGAACGGTCAAGTATATCTATGCCAGTTCACTGTACTGTCAAAGATTTTAATATTCCGATGGCAAATCTATAATAATATCACTTCGCCATATCCCTAATTCCCCTGCAGTACACCCTTAAGAGTTTCTAGGAACGTTAATTGCAAGTATATATCATTCGCCCAATAAAGCCATCATTCATGGGCAGATCAATGGAGTTTCAGCTGCAGAAGGACTCTACTCCATTCACAGAATTATCTTATTTCCTGGCTTAATAACCAATATTCAACCAATAATGTGTAGTATATCTTTGGACATCAATCTAAAACATGTTAAGTGTACATGTAAGTACGTTGCAAGTCCACAGCATGACAATTATATAATTTGATATCTATTCTTATAATAGATTTATATTTAATAATATTACATCAAAATTTGAAAGACAAAACTATTACAATAAATTTTCATAAGACACATCATGCTATCATTGTCAATCTTGAGGCTTACATAATCCATTTTAGTTTAACTCATAAGTACCAGATATGTGCCAAACGGTACACAGAAAGTCAAGCCAACTACAAATTTCTATGCTATTAAAGAATCAACATAAGTTCATAGCCAAATTCTTACTCATGTAGCAAAGGAATCATCACAAAGAAAAACAACAAATGAATGGACACCACTTCAGATTTTCTTTTAATTCTCCTATAGTATATATGCCTTTTTGCAATCAAACTGGCCATGTAGAACTGCTAGACTCCTTGACTCTCTGGTAATGTGAGTGGACGTTTCTAATAAACTCACTAATCACACTAATTCAAGGGAAGTCTTCGGGCGAGGATAGCGCATACATCTTTCGGACTTTTCATTCGGCCCCTGGAGTTGTGCAGCCCAGCTCTATCAAATAAAACCAAAATAAGGCTTTAGGGACATCAGGGAAAGTAAGGAAATCTGCCTGCCATTTCCACAACATCATTTACAGGAACAGACTTCCAAAATTTAAATCTAACTTGAAACTACTATTCAGCTCGACTCCAATGCATGTTGTCCTATCATCAAAGACAAAAGTGCAATAAAGAAACCATACATCAGGATTGAAAATTTATTGTTTGCAGTCAAATAAGATACCAAAAGAGTAGGACACAAGTAAGTAATGCCTTTCTGAATTGTCCCTTTTTATAATGTGAAAAGCTGCAATTTAGTTTAAGTTTAGGGTTCATTTGATAAAAAAAAAGTTTTAAGGAACTGCTTTGGTATCAAATTCTTCTTCAAATATAATTAGGTCTCTTCCAAGCAGCTGTCCTGACCATTAACATCTAAAGAATTGTGCTTGATTCTTTACTCTTATGAAGAAAAAAATGAATTTTCACTCTATTTTTACTCCCCTGGAAGTCACTTCAGTGATCACATGTTTAGGAGTGAATATCAAATGAATATCAAGGGCTCTCAAAAAAATAGAGTGAATTTTCTCCCTATTTTCACTATATTTTCACTCACTTATTGAGAGTCACGTATAAGTGATCACTCAATATTTTTATTTTCTTTAAGGTGAATATGAGTGGAATAGTCGCTTTTATGGTTTAGACCTGGTAATGAAAAGGTAATTAAATGAAGCCGATACATCAAAGCGTTTTCCACATATTCATTCCGAGACAATGAGACAAAGAAATACATAAATCTGGAAATATAAACTTGCCAAGATAACTCTTAATATCTACCAGCAAAAAAATTATAGGGTCTTCTTTATCATATTTTACCTACATCTTTCTCATTCGTCTGAAAACAAATTGAGTAAAAAGTGCACTTTAATACTTTAATACTGCCTACAGAATCTAATAATTTGTCTGGAGAGAGAGCCAGAGAGGATTAACTTATACTTTTACATACAGTTCACTACCTTCTAACTCTAAACAGATGATTTGATGGGTATGGCCAGACAGGGAAAATGAGAAGGGGGTTTCACAGCTTTTCAGTTTGAAAATCCAGAGAAAAGTTAAATTACCACATTGAATTACATTTTTGACAAATGAGAAACAGATGTTGATTCTGAGATTAAGGATATGCAATATTCATGATGGAAGAATGATGAATTGAGGTTTGTCAAAATTATACTACAATGAATTATTGCTTGTATGAATTAATCAGAGACAGGATAAGTAAATGGCTCTGAACTTATTTTGTATTGAAATACCAAAATAAGAAAAGAGCATGCTTGATAATTAGGACACTCATTATTTGTCTTTCCTTTCGTATTGTTGATCCTTCCCAATGACGATCATGATTTTCTATCAAACACACATATTAACCAGACCCAAATGGCTTTTTAAATATTTTAAACAATATAACTGTTAGTAAACGAAGAAGCTTGATGGGAGGAATTTAATACTGGGAGTAAAATGCCTAAAAATTTGTTTACAAATATAACTGTTATAAAGGAAATTGTATCTATAGTGATCATAACTTTTAAACATAATAGAAAAAGCACTAATATACCATGTTAATCTTACAGAATTGAATTGCAGATGTAAAATACTATCTCACAACTGCCAACAAGACATTACAAAATATAAGAAATAGAAACCAAATTTGCCATGTTTAGCTCTTTTCTAATTTTCCTCACGGCTGCGATAGCTTGGCTTGTATACACAGAGTGCACAATATTCAGCCGCCTTTTTTAAACAGCTAGATCGCTTTCACGAGGGCCAGCGTGCAACGAGTTTGCTCAGCACTTGGCGGGGACAAGTCTTTGCACAAGATACAACTCCGAACCGGTCACGTTTCTCATACGCCTGCAGTATGTACTCAGCACACACAGGGCCAAAGCCCAGCAGAATACACAGAGGGCTGCAGTCTACACAGCAGCCAACGCCAAGTGCTACCAGTGGGACTGTGCGCTGAATAGGGGGGGGGGGGTGATCCTTGAGCATTTTGCCAGGAGTATTTTGGAACCTATTACGACACTCTACAGCTACACCTCTTGGAAGAGCTTTGAAGAGGTGTGGTGGCATGATGGAAGTGGATGATGAAAGTGGCTGCGGAAATTCCTCGACTAAGCATCTCTTTCACATACCAATGAAGAAAAATCCAACTGTCCATTTGTAGATGACCAATCTTCTACAGTACATCTTGCTTTTAAAGAGCAGCAAGCACTTGAAAAGATTTCAATTCTTATATTACTCTACAGCAATGACAGACTTTCTCAAGAAGAGCGCTCGTAGAAAAAATATTTTAGAATTGTGACTGGAAATCATGTACAACAGACAAATATGTAGTAATTAAGATTTTCAGATCCTTATATCTATAAGTGTGGGTTTGGTTAAGTTGTCATTTCATGAGTTTTTAATAGCAACAAGGTTGAGATTTAGCTTCTACTTGTTCATCAAGGTACTGTCCAAACACTAAGATAAAGAAGTGTTATCTTCATGATAACATCCCCTGTTTAAACAATCAACCTTCTTAATCAAGGAAATATGCTTAGGTTTCCATATCTGATGAAAAAAAAAATCTTCACTCTAAATTTAGGACAATCATTCATTTACATGCTCCTGTACTGGGTGAATTGATCAAAATGGTGATCTAATTGCTTTAATATAGTGCGGGGTCGTGCATATCTACATTATTTACCCATTTGGGTCTATGCTTTGGATATATGCAAACTGTTGTTGGTATATTTTGTACATAATTTTGCTATAGGTGTAGCATATTCGAGAGAATAGGGAGAGAAGTACTCTGTATGAAGCAAAGAAAACCTGTACTTTTTAAACTGTCTTTGTTGTATCTTTGTATCTTTGTTGTAATCATTTTTGTTCTACTGAAATTATCTTTACAAAGTACTGTGATTAACTTCACTAAAATGTAGATAAATGCACATTTTTCATCTAAAATTTCACATGATTTGTTTGAATCATATCTGTTTACAAACTGTTCAAATATTTACACAGTTTTTTTGATGACTTGACTGATATGCGAAAATGATCTGTGCATAGGATGGCTCATTTCATATGGCCTTGATAACAATGAGACAATCAATTAACGAAGTACCATTGGCAAATAAAAAATATCTCTTCTGGAATAAAAGAACATTACTGCTCAAAGTGCATTTTACCAAGTGCTTGCAATAAATATCCTTTCCTCAGCAATACTGATCCAACAACTTTTAATGCATACACAAAGTGTACAATAAACCTGATCAATATTGATGCACAACTTACCTTGTTAAAAAGAGAGATTAATATCTACAAAGAGAGAGAGAGAGATGTGTATGCCTTACACACCTATCTGGGGAAAAGTACATTCAACTCCCTGCAGAACCATTGGAATAATTAATGCCAACATGATGATACAATTCCATTTATTTTTTTGCAACTCTAATTTTGTGTTACCCTTTCAGAGTCTACTTCATTCCAATTTAAATTCTGCTGGCTGTGGAACACACAAAGCATGTTTTGAATATTTAATCACCCACAGAATATGTGGTAATGGCACGGTAAAGAAAGTGGCTAGTCCATCGCATTGCCTCGCACGTTCCTCCACGTAATTCCCCTCGAAAGCAAATTGAATGGATCTTTTACTACCAATTCTAGCATGCACCGTCTCCAATAAAATGAATTTTTCACACATCCAAACTGCAAATTCAGATGAATCCTAACCAAGGATCTTCAGTGCAGAAAGATGCAGTTTAACCAAACATAATAATATACAATCGTATTCAACAGGGAATAAGCTTATTCTCTTCAATTACTTCATGCAATTTATTTTTCTGACAAAAAAAGTTAGCGAGCAAAATCCTCTACTCCAATTTTCAATGAGGAATATATCTTTAATACTACCATTAAGCACATAGAATAAAGAACTCTTGTAAGAATCATAAAACTAAATAAGTTATAGCAGGAACAATAATTTCAGAAGGGGATAAAATGTGTTTTCTTAAAGTTCGCTTTAACTGAAAGTTACAAATTTGATAATGCAGCATTTTGGACTATGGGAGGGGGGGAATAAACATCACAACATGAGACCACAAATGTTTCATAATTTCAAGCATCAGTATAGAGGGAGGGGTGAAGTCTCCCCCCTCCTCCCTGCCTCCAGCTACTATACCTCTTGGAATGCTATGGGGGAAGTATAAAGAAGAGGGAAGAGGAAAAAGTGTAAAGTCCTCCAATCCTCCCCATCCATCTTTCCCTTCAGCTACATCCCTACTCCAGTGAATATACCCCTTGCAATGATATTGGGGAGGCATGAAAGAAAAGAGAGAGAGGGGGATTCTTCCCCTCCCTCCCTCCAGTTACATCCATACTCCAGTTACATCCATACTCCAGCTAATATACCCCCTTGGAACAATATTGGGGATGTAGGAAAAAAGAGGGAGAGAGGGGGGTAAAATCTCCCCTCCCTCCTTCCCCCTCCCACGCCAACTCCATCCATACTCCAGCTAATATACCCCCTTGGAACAATATTGGGGATGTATGAAAGAAGAGGGAGGGGGGGGGGTAAACTCTCCTCTCCCTCTGTCCCTCCCGCCCGCCAACTCCATCCATACTCCAGCTAATATGCCCCTTGGAACGATATGGGGGAGGTATGAAAGAAGTGGCCAGGTGGCCGTATTCGTATCAATTCAGATATCAAATCCCCCTCCTCAGATTACAATAGCGGGAGGGAGAGGACGTAAAGGAAAACATTGCAATAAGAACTAACATCATTTGACAGTACCCCTGATCAGTTATGACACATGAATAACTGGTAGAGTGTAAACACGACAAGTAGGCCTACTTCATTCCATTACCCCCACATACATGCAGTGTAATAGCAGTTATCAGTTGACTTACCTTTGATTTTACACATCGAGTAGCTCTCCAATTTTTTATCCAAGATAAAGAGAATCCTTTTTGATCCAACTAGATGGTGCATCTTTATAGATATATTTGTCCGTCCAGCCTTATATCTTGGTTTGTAATTCTTTTTTTTTTTTAATGCTGCATGTTTTCATGCTGTTCCTTTTATTTCTCCATCCTTCTCCTTCTTTCTCTCTCTCTCTCACCCTCTCTATCAATTTCTCCTTCAGTACTTGAATCGCCCCACCATCTTTTTTCAAAAATTCATCACATAAAGACTGATTTACGTCCTTCATTTTCTTTAACAGAGAAGAACATGGTCACAATCATCGTTGTTTTTAACAAAAACTAATATGGGACCATAATCACACATACATTTTATCAAAATGTGCAAACATCATAAAAGCACTGGTAACATAATCTGCTCAAAGTTTACAAGAAGGTATTGAAATGAACATTCAGGACATTTTTGTCAAGGGCTCTTGATCATGATTGAAGGAAAACTAATATGTCCCTGATATGAGTGTCTCTATATTTACTATGATAAGGTGAAAGCAACTGCACTGCAATTTTACAAAGCACTTGCTATCAATGTCAAAATGCTAGTAAAAAATGCATAACAGGTACCGTTTTCATTTCTCCATTTCATTAAATTGAGAGCCAGAAAACAAGGTACAAACATGATCGAGGTAATAGTACCTCCTGCCACCGATAATGGGGAAAAGTCAAACCAATTCATGTCATAGGGATGCCTCATGTTACACGCTTTCATCTGTGTTTTCTTTTAGTATTTTACTCTCTTCTTTGAATTCTGTTACCCTATGAACATCTAAAAGAGGACCTTAAAGTAACGGAGTACGCAATTCTAAATTTGCCAGGCCCCTTGCTTACTTAAGTAATATATCGTTCCGCAAACAGTGTGACACGAATCTGAACTCCCCTCCTCTTGATTGCTTTTCATTTCATATGACATCACAGTCTAAAACAGCAACTTCTTTATTCTTCTGTTATGTGTAGAGCAAACTCAACATTAAACACATCCTCCACTCTTCACACCCTAGCGCTGAATATAACCGCTATCGACAATCTAACTCATTCTAAGATATTTTTTTTTACTTCAATGACAAAGGAACGAAAAGGAATAAAAGGTGAAGCACTATGAGAGTGTAATGAGAAGAGTGGCATCGCATGGTGCAAACTCTCAAAAACAAACTCTCTTGTTTGGCTGAAATGCTTCTATCAAAACATCCGGGCATGACTGCAAATAGGAATTGCTCCAGCAGAAGCTTGAAACTAAATGAATTACCCAAGAACTGTAAACAAAACAGATATATGCATAGAACAAAGAGCTGCTCCCTTTGAAAACAGAAATAGATGGATGGATGTAGTCACTTTTAGTATGTAAGTAACTAATTTTTGTGCAATGAAGAGGAATGAGAAATTTTACCCTGAACCTCATTCTTATTACTTTGCTATTCATTTTGTTCAACATTCTTTCATGTTAGAATATTTCTTGTAGCGGCCTCTCTGAAAGCATGAATGTACCCGTACGTGCCACAATCCATGATTGCACAAGCAGACCACTATTTTAGACTTTTGAGCAAGGAAAGATCTATTTTCAATGCATTTCAGGATCATTAATTTCTTTTTCAAATATTTATGAATGTTACAATAATCCATGAATGAAATAGTACGCATATAATTTGTTTCCCTACAAATAATGAATTTCCCACTTTCTTTAAAGCTGTGAAGACCGCATATTTCATACAAGAAACCAGCATCATATAAATTAATCATTCCCACCATGAAACCACTATTGGGGTCCGCTCACTATTCATAGAAAATCGCTATTCATTTAACACGTGTTATGAATAGCGGTCCTTATGAATAATTATGAATAGGGGTCCTTATGAATGGAGGTCCTTAAGAATAGCGAAGTAATTTGTCTATGGTTTGCTCGCTATTTAGAAGGACCGCTATTCATACAAAACCGCTATTCATTTAGTCACGCGTTATGGATAGCAGTCCTTATGAATATGTGGTCCTTATGAATAGCGGTCCTTATGACTAGCGAGGTTACCCCACTATTAGTTACGTCAGATCCACGACCATATGAAACTGAGATGTAATTGGTGATGACCACGTCCTTACACTTGGCAATTTAGCGAATAAAAGTTAATGGTAGACAAGGGCTTAATGTCCCTGTTTGCTTTCATACCCTGGTTCCAGCAAGCGAGGGGGTCGACTTGAACTACTCACTCCCTGACATTTTGGTGTATGTCTCCATAGATCAATCCTGTTGAGCGGTGACACATGAACAAATGTTGAATGGCAACCATTGCGAATGTAATGCCTTATATTTACAGCCCCCACCACAGTCCCACTAACTGCTTTACCTGTCGGCTACATCTGCTGCCCATTCTTTGGCTGTGCATTCTGATTGTCATTGCCAATTTGACACACATGCTTATGCCGTGAATGCATCGCATAACAATGCTATCCTTTGACAGTGAATAATCTCATCTACAAGAATGTCATCTTTTCAGAAGATAACTATTCTAATTAAATGCCTTAAGATTGACTTATACTGTGCTTTCATTAATATTAAAATATGTTTAAGCCTATCAATGTCCTGAAAAGGTCTCCAATGGAATCCACTAAATATGCTATTAACTCTTCATGAAGATAATGTCTGCACTATATAAATAATAAATAAATTTGCTGGAAATATTGAAAATTATTTCATTCCTATGCTTACACATGAGAAAGCCAATACATTTGAACCAGTTAAATCTATTGCCTCCAAATTTAAAAATAGCTCCCAATGTAGGATGGATGACTTTCATTAACAAAAGGACATTCTACCATTCATTCAACTGCTACATTGTAAATGTCATCTCAGCTTCTTTCTCACTCCTAATAATTTGTGCACTTTCACATTCGCATCTCTCCATAACCAGATCACAAATTTCATTCAAAGCATGTCAGTCAATTCAACATTTATTTCACAATTTCCTTTCCATATTGTTTTGATCAATGTGATATATGAGATTGAACCTGGCTAAAGGGTTTATTCACCTCAAACAACAGTGGAGATCTTTGTTACTCAAAAACGCTATTAAAATAACAGCAATAAGTTAACAGATGATCATCGTCTACCTGATATGAAAACCAATTCGGGCCTTTCATGGAGTGAAAGATATTTAATCAATTCAAAATGTGACAATTGGCTTGACACTTGAACCTGAGGGTTGAAAGTGGTACATGAACAAAGCGCTGTATTCTCGGCCTTGACTCTGCAAAGTAAATCAAGGATTTTCCCATAACATATACAGACACCAACTGGCCAGTGTTGATAGCTGTGTTTTCTTATTCCTGTAACATAATTGTGGTTGAGCCATGGAGACAGGATTAGGAACAGGTCAATTAATTAAACATCATATTGATATAAAATATGACGCAAAATATAGTAGCATATGCTGCATTGAAGAATGAAAATCTTTGTCAATGGAAGGGCACGTTTGTTTTGATAGGGTAATTTTAATAGTGACAGACAGTTATAAAAGTAATGAGGATGACAAACTTCTTTCATTCCTATTCTTTCTCCCACCCAACCCCCCCCCCCCCTCTCTCTCTCTCTCTTTCCATTAGTTTGTCTTTCTCTCTCTCTTTCACTCCATCTCTATATCTTTCTCTCTCTCTCTTTCGCTCCATAGCTCTCTCTCTCTTTCTCTCTCTTGCTCTATCTATCTTCTCTTACACTCTCTCCCTCCCTTTAATTTTCCTTCCTAGTTATGGGGCATATGTTTTTCGTTAATAAAGTTCAATTCATATACACATGTATTTTCCTATAAGAAAATGTAATTTCTACCAGAATCACAACCCAAATAGATGGATGGTACTCAAGGTACTTGGCATATATTCTGGGGTGCCAGAATAACATTTCTTTTTCCTGCAGAGCAATATCCATCTGTTCAACCGATAAAGATAGAACCAACCTCAGGCAAACACAGAAAATTGAATTAAAAAATAGATTGAATCCATCGTAATAGATAAATGTATTAGGGAAAATGGCGGACATTGCCAAGAAAGGAAATGGAAAAGGGAGGGAGACTTGCAAAATGTGTTGAATGCATACAGTCCACAGACTTGCTTAGCAGGGCCTGGTAGAAAGCTGCCAGTAAACTGGTTTTCTTTGGTCCCACAAACTCTGAATACTGCATTGTACACAATTTGTGTAATCAATACAATCGGGGCATATTTTGTACCCCTGAGCAGAGTGCCACAATGGTAATATGACCATGCCCTACTTGCCAGCCACCCCACTACAGTGTGAGCCCGATTTTCTGGGGCAAAATGGTCCATTTCGCGCGTTTCCATCTGTTTGACATCTCTATTGTGCCAGTCCGTCTCTTAAGACTTCTATAAATATATATCGCAGAGTTTTTCTGGGGAGAGCTGAGGTCCGCAGTTACTCGAACCGGGCTGTATTGTGTTGTCGTGCTGGAGGCTCGCAGCAAAATTTCTGATCTGGTAGTCGCGTTCAGGATTTCCTGTAGAGCCATTACAAAACTAACAATGAATTTGAATATGAAAAGTACAACCATGGTCATAACACCATCACAGCTGATAGTCTATACCAGCAGTCCTTTCTAGAATTTGTTGAAGAAAGACAAGATTATCTTTGCACATTAACCATACAGTGCTACCAGTTTTTCAAACACTTTTCAGAAAAAAAATTTTGTGAGACAAGATTTCAATCCGTGTTGAAGCACTTTTTCTCTTTATAGTAAACATACATATCTTAAAATTGGCAACATTTCTGAATTATAAATTTAAGAGAGAGAGAGAGAGAAAAAAAAGCACACTTGGTCATAATGAAAAATGATAATGTTTCATAATACCCGCTTTCAATGCTTGTTTTCATGGCACCAGCACAAGCTTGTGCCTTCAAAAAAAATTTTTTGGGGGGGGTTGCATGCCATCGCTCATATCTTCATTAAATACAATTGCTTTTCCACTTCTAGTCCAAAATAAAAAATATTTCTTTACCAATCAGACAAAATTCAGATTTGTGCATATAAGGCCTAAGTATGAAAATAGTTCAAGAGGCCATGCATGCAGTTTTAAATTAACAACTATGACCCCACTTACGCCTTGGCCCGGCCCTAATTGCGGTACTCGGCCCCTCAATTTCGTGCGTTTACAGTGGCGGTCTCGGGCCGGCCTAAATTATAACCTTTCAATATTTTGTTGTAGTGGCGCTCTGCATGTAAACAAACGTTTATTTTGGTGGGCGCGCGCAATTTTAATATCTTTGTATGATCGAGAAGACAAGAGGATGGATGAGGAAGGTCGTATTCGTAGAATTCAAAGGTATATAATCATGACGTCATATCCGATTATGTCATGATCGCTGCACTTCCGGGATTGCATTTGGTACCGCATTTGGGTCCGCGTGCGTTTACAGTGAAAGAAGGCCGGGCCGAGACTACCTCCAGAGCTAGTCCAAATGCGCAGCCGCTTTTAACCGCATTTGGCCTTTTGAGCGTTTACTGTGAAGTTTAGACCGGCCTCGGCCCGGGCTAACTTTCACTGTAAACGGGGTCTATGTAGACTCCTGGAGCTACTATCAGCTAGCTATCTTATTCCTCTTCTACAGACTAGGCCTACTACAGACATTAAAATGACTGAAGTATACTAGTAAACCATTAGGCTATCAGTGGGGAACAAAACAAAGAAATGTAAGACTAGCCTTCTATAATCCCCTCTTTTGATATATTCCACAGCTCCTACTGCCGTTTAACATGATTAATCAAATCGAAGAGACTGAACTTTCAAAACCTGCACAACAATTGAGTAAATCACACAAATGAAATTCATCCATTTAAGATCCAAACCGCGAGGGGCAGTCATCAGTGCTTAATTATTGTGAAAATGGAGAGTAATTGGGGCTGGCTGGAGCTCTATTGTGGAAGCCCTAGTTTGAACGTACGGCAGGTTGGGAAACCCTTTCCATACCAAGCCACAAGAAATTAAGACATCATAAGCATCTCCGGTTACCACCATAAAACTTGAGTCGGAGATATTACATCAGAATATACAATTGGCAAGCATCTTCTTTGTAAGTTACATCTAAAGAAAGCCACAATGAAAACATGAGAAGTAACCACAGGCTCAGGGTATATGAGATGGGGGGGGGGGGGGGCAGGCAGATGGGGAGTGACAAATGCAGGATACAAATAACTGTCATCTTGGATTTTATAAAATCAAAGAAAACACTATCCTCTGAAAATGGCAATTGATTCACTGTTTTCAAATTCTTCTAATTCTATTCTTTTGAAACACAATTAAAGGGATACATCACCAGGCGGCCGTGGGGAAAGAAAGAATTGCGTAAGCCCCATTCACTTGTACACAAAGTTTGTGCGTCGAACGCGTCCGTCGGACTACTGGGATTAAATTTCGGACTGCACGAAGCCGACCGAATCTCGCACGAGAGCTCGAGCTCAGGCGGAGCATGCATGGTGTGCGGCGACCAGGTTATCCGGAGTTTGCGCCCCGCAGGGCAACGATCACTGTGCCCTCTCGCGGTATAAAAACGTCCACAATCTGCGGTTGAGTATCCCTTTAAAACGAGGTTGTCAAATTCTTGACAATGAAGTAAAATATAGAGTTCTCCAGTCATCTATATCTTATAGGAACAGATGTCAACCAAATGTTGTTAAAAGTCATTTGGGCACATATATATATATATATATATATATATATGAATGCTTTGCATGCAAAGTGGTAGAAAACAATGCAATGTCAAATTTCAACAAAAGTCATCACTTTCCCCCATTTCAGTGGTCTTTATTATTGCACATATTATTGCACATATATCTATTCCAAAATTTCAATGCAATATTGAAAATTATTCAAACCAATTCCCACATGAAACATAAATCCCCAAAACAAACGATAAAGACGGTGGCAACAACCTCTATGGTCATATCACGGGTTCTAGTCAGGTGGCAAAAAATACAAAACCATGTGTTAGATTTTATACTGACCAATATCATATCATATCCACTGGTCAATCTCCTGACTGCTCTACACGTGCACCAGTAATGCCACAATCAAATGGGTTGGGTCAAGCCTACGGCTTATTGTGCAATGTCGCCAGCAGGATGACCGCAACATACGCACTGACCGTTCCCCCAGTGCTTTTTCCTTTCAATTTGATCGTTAAAGAGTGTGCCCACAGAGTGAAGCCTGACAAATTCTGATGGCTTTAATCTCTTTTCTTTGTGCATGAACTCTTAAGATTGGCCAACACCAATTACCCTTGTAAACAATATACAAAATTGTTACTTTCTGCATTATGTCCACCAATATCACACTTTTTCAGCATTTCTTCACCCATAAGATCTCTCATTTTTCATTTTTGACAATTGATCTCATTTTGTCAATCGGTTTATATTTTTTTCTTGATGCACTTTTCACAGAAGAGGAAAAATAAATGCATAATGAAGTATATTGTGGTTAAATGCATGATTTACTGATTAAGACTGGATAAAAGACTAATTGATGGGAGACTCATCAAGGACATGGATAATACATGTAGAGCTATCTTTTATTCACTAGGTCAAATAAGACATTGAAATAACTCTTTGGACAATTGATACTGAAGTATAGTGATGAAATGTTTTGCTAATGAGAATGAAATACTGACTAATAATGGAAATTCCCCAGTATGGCATATTTAACCGAAGTTTCTGAAATTTCATCCTTGACTCTATCCCTATTCACATCAATACCTCAAGGATTTATCACTTTATCTGTTCATTTCTTTTCTCTTTCATACATACATTCTTTATTCCTTCCTTTTCATTTCATAAAAATCATCAATCCCCCAAAACAAATATCAGTTTGAAAACAAACATCTATAACATATCCAACAGCAAAAAAACATGTATACTCATACTGCAACCAAGCCATACTAAGCAGTACATTTGAACTTGAATGGTCTACATGTCAAATAGGACTCATTTTGACCTAGAAAAGTGTGAGAGTAAGTATTATCATTCACGCAGCCTTCTAGGTCCAAAGGTCCATATCTTCCACATTTTGTTAACAGACTCCCTTATCTAACTACATGTAGTACAACTTCCCTTCCACCCAAATCTGGCACATTTTTTTTTTGGCTATTTCTTCCACTACTCTGATGATAAATGTATTACTCCAGACACTGAAATAAAATATGTGATGATGTACAGGTAAAAACTATTATAAAGAGGGATATACCAAACAAAACAAGCCATGAGAGGACCTCTTCAAAAACACGACAAAACATGACAAAACACAGCGGGAAAGAGAGTGAGACAAACAAATAAACAAGGATATTCATCTAATACCTACTGTTTTTTACTAACAATATAAATAACTTTAAAAAGTTCATTCACTATTCCCTGCTCATCTGGAGAAAGGGAGAGAGAGAAGAAGAAGAAAAAAAACATAGCTTTCTCCCAATACCTTCGTTTTGACATATAACATTCATAAAACAATATATCTCAATTTCAAGATTATCTCTAACAAAATGATCAAGTAAACACCAACAGATAACACCTGTTTACTTTATAAACTGTACCTTGTTTTGGGATGATATGCATGCTCTGATTAATAGAAATAATGCTCTGGTCCATGACTACCATCCCAGCTGATGTTATGAATGTATGGCTTTAACAGCAGAACAACAACATGATTACTGAGCAAATGGTAAGACTGCTAGAACAAGCATTGACAGTGTAGCCATGAAGCACACTATGCTCAACATTGCAATGTTGACAGAGAGAAAAATGAGGCATTTCTGGCTTTCATCCAAACCAGTTTGGAAGTAAACATGACAAAAAAAGGTTACTGAAAGAACTGGGTATCAAGAGAAAATAATCGCCATGGAAAATAGTCCACAGCTTCATTTTGATGGCCAAAACAAAAGAGTGGTAACAGAACCTTTCTCTCTCATGAAATCATGGTTTGACTAAGCAAACTAAGCAACATATTGTGGTAATATTTATCAATCTGGAGTGCTTTGTGACCCAATAAATGTCAGTGAAATGGCAGAATGAAGCAGCAGGCTGAGTGGTTGATTGTTCCCCATCAAGTGCCAGATCCATCAAAGAGAATAGAGGGGGTGGGAATGCTAGTAGGGGTGTCTCTCATTTACAACGCCCACTATAGCTATGCCTCATTACCACTTCACAAGTCCTTGTGCTTAGGATTCATGTGGTGAACAAATGTGATTTAAAGGATTTAAACAATGTTTGTCACTTTTAGTGATTTTGTGAATATATAGGCCTATATATTTTCTTGATGTATCTGGATGGTCTAAGACAAAAGCAATAATCAATTTTCTTCAAGTATCCCTGAAATCTGGGAGAATCTAGAAAAAGAGACCATGTGTCTGGCAGGACATATGTGCCCTCCCCCCCCCCCTTCAATAAAAACAATTATCTTCTAGATATATGCTGTTATTTAATGTGAACATAATCTTGACAGTGATTTATAACCTAAACAGTTTAATCTGTGAGACATTAGTTACGTACTAGTAGTTTCTAAACTTTAAGTTACTTGTAGTTCTAGAACCACAAGCGAGCTCATGGTTACGGCCAAAACCACAAGCAGGGGGGGTCCTCTGTTGAAGTTACGGCTCATGTGAACGAAAAAAACTAAGTTTCGCACGAATAATGAACACAGGATCTGTATGTGTACTTTACACACAATCGGTAGTATCTACTTCCGAGGTTAACCACAACGATCGCTCTGCTTGTAGTTTCAGCTTGTTGTTTAGGGCTCGTGTGTGTGAACCCTCGTTGCGGTTAAGGAGTCGTGGTTTCGTTAACTGAAAGTTTCGAAATCACAAGTCCCGTATGAACGTAGCTATTGACAAGTGAGCCAGCAGGAACCCAAAAATTCTTGGAAATTGTCATTTGAAATAGGATGTCAAACTTAAGAAAATGATGGCATTTCCAAGTCAACCTTTCTTAGATTGGGTTACATGCTAATAAATTTATCATGACATCATAAAATCAAGAAAATCTGATTTTAACCCTGTACCCACTACACAGGCTGCAAAACCTTTCAATTACACCATACTGTAAACGCTGTTATTTTCGCGTGATTAAATTTTCGCGATGAGCGACCCAGAAACATATTCGCGGGTTCTTGAATTCGCGCTGCACAATTACTCACTCGCACTCTAAAATGAATTGGATGCAAACATGTATCAATCAGATGAAGCGCGCAATGCAGCTTCCATTGAAAAAAAGCATAAGAAATCGTGCTAATATTTTCGCGTGTTCTAGAATTCGCACCCGCCGAAAATAGCGTGAAATCCACAGAAATTAATGTACCGCAAATATTTCTGCATTTCCAGTAATAGTGTAGAGTCTAAGTCCAAAGGAGAATCCATACAAAAAAATTGAAATTATTTCCAAGGAATCATCTGTGACATGGAGACCCACATGTACTTCCTTATAATTACATGTATCTCATATGTTTTGGGACACACTAGTATACTTGTATACTATCTACATTTGAATTGGTGTAATGAAGATAATACTACGCTTGTACTTAATAATATCTTTTGCCGGGGATGACTCTTTGGGTTGATAATTTATATTTACGGGAAGACTTCATCATTTATTCCCATTTGATCAACCTGTAACATATTTTCATTAAATCCAATGTCCTTGATCACTTATATCAATTCTGTGACCTTCATCACCCATATCATGGCATTACATTATCAGCTATATACTCTAATTATCTCTGAAACTGAACATCTAAAAGTTCTCTAAATCACTCAAGTACTTTGCACTTTGATATTGTATCTTCTTACACAGCACTTCATATTAATAAGTCCTTATGAAACTAACAGGAGGGGGTCACATAAAAAAATAGGCAAGGAGGGGGCTTTAGGATTATAAAGGGCCAGAGATTGAAAATAATGGAATCTCCACACCTTTGGTTTATTGACTAGCACTGCCTACCACCTTCCAGTAAAATCCATTATAGTTTATACTTATTTTACTATGATTTCATCTATATTATAAACAGAAAACAAAGCAAATATATATCAAAACCCTTAATGAAGCTTTTGTGAAATAATGGCATCAGAACACACACAAATTAAATAGGAATACTGCATTTGATTTTGTATTTATCTCATTTAAAATTATCCAAATAAAATTAACATACATACATCTTAAAACCTCACCCTCTCTGATTGATAAGATACATGCAAGTATTCCATAACAATATAATATACATATGAGGGGGGGGGGGAAGAGGTGGAAAGGAAATACTCATGAATATTGGGAATTCATAAATAGGTAGGGAAATGCGTTGGTATGACATCTGGTATTCGCAAGTGGGTGTGCCCATGGTATTGAACAAAGAGCGGCAAGTAGACAACGAACAGAAAAATCCTCATCATCAAATCATGCATGGGATTGTGGTATGATATATCTCAAGAGTTCAAATCCACTATGAACACCAAATATATTGTCTATTGAGAGCTAGAAGGGTGTTTATTCTATGTAAAACTGAATTAGTTAAATGCCCTTCTGGCTCAGAAAAGGCAATACCATCTTTGCAAAAGTTTTTTTTTTTTTTTTAAGAATTTGGATTTTAAAGTAACTCTGCAGGTATATTACAATGTTATTATCCATATCAGAAATATGGGGTGATTCAGTGTAATCATCTCATGCACATTTGAGGCACCTGAATTATTATCCCTTTCTATTTTCAAGGATTAAATGCCTCATGTTTTGCAATTGTGTTCTTGCCATACATTGATGGTTTAAAATTCATTTATAGGTCTTGGAACCTTGAAAGGCAGAACTCCCCTAACATTCTAAAACTCAATGTCCATTTCCACCACAGAGACCTCATCCCGATAGAAGGGGAGGCAATTAATATTCTTCACAAAAATCTTGAGTGCTTAAAAAAAATCAATGTGGAATGAAACTCAAGCTCCAGTGTGTGCTGTGTGGTAGGAGACAACTTGAACTCTCTCTAGCAGATTTATTCAAACCATCCTACAAAGTTTTACATGGGCAGGAGTGCGGGGAGACCAGACACAAAAGAAGAAATTCAGGAGGTAAAGCTATACCCTCCCAGTTCTGAAATGCAATGAGGTGAAACTGGAAAGGACTGCTTCCCAGAGTGAAATGGAACACACGTGAAATGAGAATGTTTTGGGTGATGCGATTGATTTTGTTTCAATTTACCTTTTTCAGCACCTTTCCATGCTCTTTGTTGGTATTCCTGGACACCGTAGTAGCTGGCTTGATACTGATTTCCACCTACGGGGCACAAAAAAAGTAGGCATTGCCAATTTAAAGATTTGAATTACAAGATTATAACCTGCTTGTGAGATTTTATTGGGAATTTGAGTAAGGGAAATGATAAGTTTACATTTATGTAAAACATGCCAAATCGCTTAACCTGTTCTAGGGCTTTGTGTTAGGAAATCCAAGTTATGTGAGAGGTTAACATTGTTTTTAAAATTTACATGTATATAAAAGCAATCTTTAGGGTCAGAGGTACTTGACTGTATGCTCAAAGCTCACCTCATATCAATATTACAATAATGGAATTATTAATAATTATTATTATTAACCACATTTTGATTGAGAGAACTATTATGCATTACAATATTTCTTTTATAGGCAATCAAAAGTTTGCATATTTTTTCTTTGGATAGAAGGAACTGTGATCTGAGGGAATGTCTCACTTATTAATTCTTAGTACACATTTATAATGCAAAATGAATATCAGTCTTTAAAATGTAGAACTGAAAAATACGATAAAGTGAAAATATCTTAAGCTAATTTCATATCTGTATGACAAAAATGAAAGCTACAATTTCTAAAGATTATAAAGTGCCACATGGATTTTCTCTTTAATGCCTGTACTACCTTGTATTAATGCAAATAGCCTCCATATCATAAATCTTTAAAAAGTACATTAATTCAATGATTCTCACTTCCTGCCTGCAATGTCCATAAAAGTACAGATATTTAAAGGTACATTTTCAATCTACTTTTGATAAACTGAATGTAAAACAACAAATATTAAACCTTAATTTACAATTCCACCACCATTAGGCCGATAGCGCCAGTGGACAGTACTAGCAGAGCACGTAATCTATAATGAACAGTGTCTGCCTGCAAACTCTATTTACTAACCTATCATTGGGAAGCATAATGGTGAATGAAAATTTATAATACTTAAAAATCAACAATAATAAAATTCTGCTCTATCCCCCCAACCAGAATGATTCATTGAGGTCGACATGTAGAGCTCAGGATGTCTTTTCTTTTTGCACTTTGTTAAAAATGTATGTGATTAAGTTATTATAACTTGTTAAGAACCAAAAGGGTACAAAATAAATGACTCAAATTCCTCAATATTTAGTTTAACATCCTTCTGGTTATAAGATGATGACAGTGCTATTTCAAGATATCCAAAATCCAGGGGAATACCAGCTTTAAAAAATTCAAGTTCACCACGAAGCCTCTCAATCTTCACCTCGCTTCATTAATACACAAGCAATGCAAAAATATAAAAAGACATTTGTAGTCAAAATGTAACACTTCTTGCATCCCAAAGAGCACATTAGAGCCGGTGACCTTGTCGCAAAGAGGGTGACATTGAAAGGCAATATTAAAAAAAGGAAGAAGTTATAATCCAAAATATTGAGGAAATTCTCAGGAAATTGATTTCAAGTATTTCAACTTGAAAACAGGAGGCCAAGGCTGCTGCTTAGTTTGATAATGTTTGCTAGAGTGAGTTATTGCTGTACTGGCTTCTTTGGATTTCATATTACTCTGACAATGAAAATAAATCTTTCAGTTTGATATAATGTATGCTCTATTTTAGAGATCTTGTTGGCAAGTTAAAATGCTATTTTTGATGAGTTAAAGTCTGAGATACTCAGAAAAACGTAAGTCTGAAACCCAGAAAAGGTTCGCGCATGTACACTAAGAACCATTTCTTAAAAAGCAACAAACCTACATCAATGTCACATTTATGATTTGATCTCTTCCATATATTTGAAATTCTTAGCTTTTAGGAAATCATATTCTTTTCAATCATACACAAGTATCACTTGACAGCAAAGTCTATCAAAACTATGCACTTACTTTTTTATCATGAATGGAAATGATCAAAACCATTTACAAATCCTTATCCACTCAGTCTGGCTTTGTCGGTAAATAGAGAGATGGAGAAGCAATCTCAATATTTATGACATCATAACATCACAAAAACGGTATTATCGTTGCTTGATATAGGGGAAATAAGCATATTATACATTAATCAATCATGAAATTCAATGATTCATTTTACTGATGCTTGATTTGGTGCTGAAGGAGCCATCAGTCATGATTAACTGAAGCTGCATATTAAATCTGGGTCCTTTCTGCAAGGCAACCTCAAACTGCCATTTTTGGCGCTCCAGGCCAGAGCTCTCTTGGCCCTCATGGTTTGATGATTTTAACCGCAATCGATATGCAGAGGTGAGGCAAAATATTCAGATCAATCGTTTATTTATTTAAATGCACGCCATCAGTCCTTTTAAGAACGCATGTTCCCACACCTATCGTTTTCTGTTCGACAAGGCTTTTTACAAGTGGACAGCCTATGGGGAAAGGTAGCTATAGGCATAAAGCAAGTACTGCATGAAGTTTAGTGCAATTTCACTGGTAAAGGGGCTGCGCACTGTTTGGCAGGAGGTTCTGGGGCAGGTACATTCTGGTCAATGGGAACAGAGCTCTCAGCGTCAAACTTACAGTGCATGGCCCCCAGCAGCCATCAGAATCGATCAGAGTTGAAAAATGGAATGTCATCTAGCCTTGACATTCACATTCTGCACTTTACAATCATTGCTCCGAGAATGATCTTTCCCTCTCTCCTTCACTCCCATCTTCATTTTTCCTTATCTATTATCTGACCAGTTCCTTTCCATCTTTATCTGCTTATCATTCTATTAATCTAGAAATATTCCACCTCTCCTGAAGCATTTTCCTCTTGCTCCTATATTCCCTCTATATATCTCTACCTACATTGAATATGTATATATTTTTGCACATTATCTATGAATTACTTTATCTGTATATCTATTAATGTTACCCCTCTGTATGACCCTCTTCTATTTACTGACATATAAATAAATTCAACTCTACCCTCTTTTATAATTTCTTGCTTATAGCAGGGCATCATTTATCTCTTCAATCATTTTTTAAAATCCAGCTCAGTGCTGTCTCTCTTTATGGTTATCCAAAATCAATCAAGTCAGCTTGCAATTTCTCTAGCCCAATCCACAATTTATTTACTATTAATCCATCTGCACACATATGCACCATATCTATCATATCAGCATAAAATCAACTGTTTATTTAGTACTAACTGCCAATTTGAATTATACCCATCATAAATTTAATCTAATTTTCCCTCCCTAGATTTAAGATATAAATTCTTTATTACATTTTCTTCTCTCAACTGCATGTTCTACTTTGCGTAATCCTTCATCTCCATTTTATAATTGCAATTATAAAATCTAAATTATCCCTAATATTTTCCACATCATGTTTATGATACGAAGTTCAAGTCCTAATTAAAACCCCTACAGCAGCAGTAGATGGTAAAGCAAAGTAGTGGGATATAGTTAAACATTTAAAAAATAATATTCTTTGCATCAACGTTTCTATAATTTCTATTTTTAAACTTTAGGTAGTAGCAGAACCAGGGTTCTCTTTCCGGTGTTCTTAAGTCTGAAAATTCTCTGACAAGCAAAAATTGTAAACAGAGGTCATCATATTTTAAAGGTTTTTTTACTCCCAAATTCTCTTACAAGCAGATAAAAAGGGGAGGGGGAGGGGTCTTCACATTTTTCAGATGCATTTGGGGATCTAAATTGTTGCAGGGGGTACAATTAAGTGTCACATTCATTTTTAAAACTTAATATGTAGTTAAGGTATGCCAGATTGGGTTTTACCAGGGAGGGAGGGGGGGGGGCGGGCAGTGCGGTCCTCTGTAACACATGCAATTCGTTTGTCAAATGAAATGAAACATTACAGTGTGAAAGTAACTTCGCTTCAAGACACCAAAATGCAAATGTGACATCTTGGCCAGTGAAATTCTTATTCATGTTATAATTTGTTTACTAATATAGTGGAATCAAAAGCACTTTGACCAGATAACACTTTGATGTGACAGGGGTAGTAAGTCAGATATTCCGCTATCGACATGGGAGTTCTGTGACTACCTTGAGAGGTGATTTTGAAAGCGCTATCTAGCAAAAAGCGGAACTGATAAAGCTTTGGTTTTTGATGTGAACAGTCACACCATATAAAGCGGAAAACAATGCATTGTGCAGATGATGTAGTTCTGCTCTTACCATCGCGCTCTATTCCGCTTCCATGAAATAGCGGTATCTTTTGCTTGATGTGAAAGTAAAGCAATGCAAGACGCTTCCAAGGAAGGCGGAACGACAACGGAGTCAATAGCGGAATGAAAAGCGCTTTGGCAATCTGAAAGGGTATAAGTGAACTGGTTCCATGACTTAAATCCCATCTCTCAGCTTTCCTGAGCTTTATCCCATTCCTCAGCTTCCCTCTATCCATGACAAACATTTCATGCTCACTCTTTTCCAACCAAAATCCAAATTGCAATAAATTCCATCTTTACAGGGCACAAGAGGAGAAAGACAAAAGAAGCAAGAAAAACAACCCCAAAAAGAGGAGGCAGAGCGAGCTGAGATTGAATTCATTACTCCATGGCACCCCGTAATTCCACATAAATTGCAATCTGATGACAATTTCTGCACATCTCAAAAATAAACATGCAAGTCCATCATGAGCCAGTGAATGAAAAGGATCCCCCTTCCTGTTTTAAAGGCCAGCACTGCGTCTTTCTTTTCTGATGCATTCTAGCAACTGCTTGCAGTCTATATGCTTTCTCACTTTTGGAAGATTCTTATTCTATCTGTAGTAGCAAAATGTCACAGCTTTGGAATTTCATCATCTCATTTTAAGCTCTTAAGCTCGTTTCCAGTGCATCCTAAATGTATATTACTTAACTCAACATCAATGCTTCATTAATAGGCCTATATGTGTACATAATTCCTATTCTGAAGGAGGGCATTCTACAATGAAATATGTTTGTATATTTGGCGGTACTTTAGGGATCAAAGGTTTCCATATACATTAAATACAAAATTAATCCCTGTATATGTTTCTCTCCATTTATTACTGCTACCAACTAATTTCTTAAGATGTATTGTTATGAGCATACATAACTACACAAGTATGACTGAATTTTCACCTGATTGGACAAATTTTTGCATTATGTGGGATTTCTTTATCAATTCTTACTTAAATAACATGATATAAAGGTACAGTCCTTGAAACAATTCTGCTTATAATTAAAGTGTGAACTGCAAGGTTCATGTACAAACCACCTCTGGATCAACCAATAGATTCATTATTACTGAGCAAAGAGATCAGTGACAAGCTAATATTTGTTCAATGCCCATGATAATAAAGAGACCTGCTATAGGCAATAACATGTCGGTAAGGGTTCACCGTCAATAGGGAATTTCGGCCAAAGGACATGCACAGAATGGCAATCTTTTTAATAATATGTTTGCATGAATATCATAAGTAAACAAGTAAACACCCTCTATAAAAATTATAAAATGGAAAGAAAGAAATTTATGTAGTGAGATTATAGTGCAGACCTATGACCTGCATTAAAATTAATATGCTCATTCAGATATAAACTGCAATATGCACATTCTGGTTTTAAAAAAATCATATTAAATTCTTTCTTTTGTCAACCCCTAAATTGCATGTCCTTTCCTCCACAGAGTTCACAAGAACCCACACGTTTGCATTCTTGACACCTGAGTGACATTGCATTACCACCGCTTCAAAAAACAGGAAGCACTCTGCAATGTTAAAATCGTGGGTGACACGCAGCTTTAAATGATTGAATTTCAATAATGTAAAATAATATTGTACCTGGATATCAAAGACACGTTCCAAAAAGCAGAAGAGTAAACATTAAAGATAGACGTGAAAAGATCATATTTCTATCAGCTCTTTGAGAGAAGTCAATGATACGAGAAACAAGAAGACAAGAGAACTGGGTCAAATGCTGCGATCGCCTTTCCTCTGTCGTTTGCGAAGTATTGAAAATGTATGCTAGAGACACGATTAAAATTAATAATGCAAGCATGGAGGGAAACAAGAATTTTATGAAGATATCATGAAATGGGTTCAGAAAGGCACTAGCTGTGACACAATATGTGGAATTAACCCTCTGGAGACTAACCAGCATCTTTAGTAAATATATTGTATGAATGCTGTGTCTCACTGACCAGCTTTCAGACTAGACATAGATTGCCCTGCTTTACATGGTCAGTATTGTATAACTTCTTTCTGATGTTTACATCAGTATATTAGAATGTATAAAGACACTCAGATGCTACTTGTATCATGGCCCTTTACAAGAAGAATAAATGAAAAGCAATTACTCTATTTATGACTCTGTTAATTGCTCTATGGAGAGTAAGCAAACAAAGATAGAATATTCTTTGCCAGGCAAGCTTCATGGAAATATTCAGTTTAAAATTATCATTTAAATATAAATCATTACCTGCAAATTTGAATGTGCTTTTAAACTGGTGTATTCAATTATTTTTTTCATAGAGGATATTATTTCATAATTATACATTTTCCCACATCATCAGCATGTACTGTACATAAAAATTACAACTGGAACATTTGTTTGGCATGTAATATTATATGTTGGTTAAGCAAAACATTTTTCAAAAAAGGCTACATTGACAAATATTATAATACAGCATTAATTTTCACAGTACTTTGCTAGTACATGTAAGTCTGCTCAATTTGAACGTGCTATATAGCATTTAATCATATAATTTACATTGCAAAATAGTACACCACAACATCTAAGTATTAAGCTCCTGATACTACTCTGTAAGTCTCTTAATACTACTCTAAAGAAAAATCATGAATCTTATGTATGAAGGTTTGATTTGGTCAAGGAATGAAGGATTACAAAAAAACAAGCACAACAGTCTACAATCCTGGAGAGCGTTTCATGAAAGGAAGTTGTCTGATATTTTATCCGACAACTGTTATAAGCTACTGAAATCCTTGCATCTGATTGGCCGAGAGCAAATTTGTCGGATAAACTATCTGACAAGTCCTTTCATGAAACGCTCCCCTGGAGAGATGGAATTTGCACTTATTGAAAACGTACATTAGGCTTCATTTAATGTGCCTGTAGTGTAATCATGATTACGAGTCGAAAATTTTCATTAAGTACATTTCATCTTTTGTAGTGCTGTCTAAATGGACAAGGACAGACATTTCCCTAAAATCTACGTCTTGGCTGATTTCATGCGGATCCTGTGGCTAGCATTTTAAGTGGGGCCTGACTAATATATTGGACACAAGCATACGCATTTACGTAGGCACAAGAAAAAGCCCACGACTTTTCTTGAACATGTTTATCAACCAGTAATGAAGTGTGGTGTACTGCACCCCACCGAGTAATAAATGTACTGTGATCAATACGGGAGAGAGGTGGAAAGAAGCAATGCAATAATGCATGGACTACCTTGAAATAAAGATTGTGTCCAATCAATAAACCAATTTCATTTCTTGTCAATATCACCCACCCCGAGGGAGAGAAAGCAGAAGAAACAGAGAGAGAGAGAGAAAGAATAACAGAGGGAAAGAGATGGTGAGAAAGAAATATGAGAGAGAGAGAGAGAGAGAGAGTGTGTGTGTGTGTGTGAGAGGGGGGAAACAGAGGGAGAGAGCTACTGAAGCTCTTTAGCGTATATGTTATTATACACATGGTCTGATGAAAAGCCAGAAGGGTGTTAACCCTACATATCCAAAATCTATTAGATAATGTCCTTCTGGTTCTAAGCAGACAACACATAGATACAATGTACATGATATCTCCTCACTTCAGCTTTATCACTTTCTACAAATTCATGTACGTAATGGTCAGAAATTGATTCACCAGTCATAATAGATATGTATCCAGTCAAACACCACAGGGATACAGGATTATAGATATCTGGTATTGTGGAATGTTTTCTTCAACTTTCAAATAAAGTCCCTCACACTCTTCAGGTTCACGACCAAAATGATCTTGCCTGTGAAATTACTATAAACAAAGGAACATTTATAAAATGGTTCTGAATGTAGTCGTTAGTAAGCCTGAGTCATATCGAATATTTCATAAACCGGGATTCGACGGCTTTGATTCGATCGAATATCGGTTAATCGATAAATGATGTGCGGTGAAAACAGAGTTGCACACAGTTGCACGCAGTGCATGCACCATGCACCGGTGACCGGTCCGCTGGCATCGCGGGCATATGTATGGGCTCTCGCTGCTCGAAATTAACGATAGCCCGCTAGCCAATGGCTAGTAAAAATCACAGCGGACGAGCCAAAATTTTAAGTTTCTAGTCCGTATAGCTAGCCAAAATGTCACTAGTGTCCCACGAAGCGATGCTCATTGTCGACACACCCGACAATGATTCAAATTCAAAGAATTAATAATCTTACTTTTGTCTTTGGAGAGCTGAATGGAACACGTTTGTTCGATGCCAAAAAAAAAAAACAATACAAAATAAACTTTTCGTAGCTCAATATAGACTCGACTTCATTCAGCTTCAGAGATCATTCAGAAGTAATTGCCAATTTGATGAGAGTGTGATATTAGTTATTGCGAATTAAGTAGGAACACTCGTACTCATGCCCGTATTTATCATGTTCAATTATACAATTGTCAAATTGACAATGCAAAGAGAGTGCAAGAAAATTATCGTAAACTTCAGTTCGTAACGACAAAACGATTTTTCCATAGAGAAAGCACAGGTAAAGTGCGACGTCCTCCGCGAGCGAATTAGCGAAAGTTAGCCAACAGTTTGAACTTTGAAGTCGCCTTCACGTTCTCTGCTAGTATATATACTGTACGTTACGGAGTTTTTTTTTTATTTGATTTTTCAAATCTGGCGGACTACAAATCGATGCACCGAATTTGCCAAAACGTATTCGGGATTCGATGTCTTCGATCGAACACCGGCTAACCAATCGATTCGACTCAGGCTTAGTTGTTAGTAACTCTAAATTTCAACTTATTCAACATCTTAAGATTTAATAACCCATACACTTCCACTACTCTTTTTTTCTTTTCTTTTTTTTCTTTTCTTTTTTTTTTTGCTATTCTATATGCAAGCAGTGTACTCTGAAATAATTTCATTTAAAAAAAGTCTTGTTGCTGATTTATTTTTCTTTCAAAATTGAATAAGGATGCTGTTCCCCATACAAAATCTAAACCACTCTCCCTACAATAGTGTAAAGAACAATTTCCCACATATCCTCACCACAAATTATCTAATTGTCCAAAGGAAACATCATTACTATGCACTGAAACTGTAATGCGTGCGAAGCCTAACGGATAACAGAAATAGGTGAGAGAAATGACATAATCAAGTTTTCAAAACTTGACTTATCTAGTTAGAATGATGCATTGTTATGATTCATGTCTGTGAAGTGTTATAAAGAAAAGCATTAAACCTTGCCAATACTATTCCCATGCCAGAGAGATTCAGTATGTAGTTAATTGGTAGAAATAACTTGATTTGGGCAAATTTTCAGCAGTGTTTTGTCAAGGCTGGTTTATGTAGGTCCTTCTTGGCCAACATGCCGTGTACAAATGATTAACCCCTCTTAGAGAGTACATGTACTTCTCTTGTACTTCTCCTGCTACCCTTTCAATTAAGTATTCAATTACATCAAATATACACAAGTATTCTTTCATGAATGTGCTAGTAGTTTTATTATCATTTCATTATCATTTTGTTTTCTATCAAAGTATATTTTACCTCAAAAACTGAAATACCATTCAATTTAATTCAGACTGTCCAAACTTGTGTATTCTCAATCTCTTCTTTCTGAAGTGCATCAGCCTCTCTCTCTATTAGTTTTTCAACTTCATATGTTCCCAATTATAATGTTAATATCTCATATCACAATTTTTGCTATTTCTCATCCTCTTTACATCTGTTCCATCCATTTTATTTCCTTCTGTTTGTTGTGTGCTCTACAACTGTCTTCCTGACTGTTTGTTTGTCTCTGTCTCTGAATTTCTGTCTATCTGCCTTCTCTCTCCCTCTCTCTTCTCTCCTCTCTACCTCCCCCTCTCTCTCTCTCTCCCTCCCTCATCATCTTCGTCTTCCTTCTCCTTCTCACCGTCTCCCACATATGACTCCAGCACCACTCATCGACCAAGTTGGGTTATCATGCCGAGGGGAAAAGTGCTCTTCAGCACAGAATATTTACTGAGGCTTGAGAACAGCAGCCTTCTAGCTATGAATCGCTAAAATGGATGTCTTATGATGTAGGTCGCCATCGTTTTTTTGTGTCAAGCTGACAAGTCCATATCCCCCATAGCTTCTTGAGTTAATTGTCCTCATAATTGTTGTGAATGTCTGCTTTAATTGACAACCAAAAGGCGTACAGAATTCCTGCTTTTCCGTGACTGCATACAGTGCTCTCTGTTATGTTCCATGTTTTATTCTGCGAACTGATGAAAGGGGCACAATTCATTTCATGCAAATAATAGGCATTATCAAACAACTACACTTAAATATCAGTTGTGCAACTGTTATCCATAGTAGTGCTACAGTGTATATCCAGATTGTCAACCATTTGTAACTGACTACCTTGGTCAAAACATAACTTCACATCACTTGGTCATGCATAACTTTGAGTTTCATTTAATTATATGATTTTATTTTAACTATTACAATATTTATTTTGCATCTTTGAGACATTCTCATAAGGTATGATTGGAAACATTATGCATTATGCTGATTTTTTATCTGACTCAATCTAAATAAGAATACTAAACTTCTAAAGCATGACAGATTCATTTTAATATCAAAATGTACATCACTCTGAAACATAAAAACCAACAAGATATATCTTGACAAAGTTAACAAAGAACTTCTGCCAAATGATAATACTAAAACTGAGATGTTAAATAGAATTATGTATGTAAGAACTGCATGCTTTCAACAAATTGGTGGCAGAGTAGAAGTCTTCACTATATGAAAATTATTGTTGAATAGTAATTACATGTAGTAATATACTATTTCTCCATTGAAAATTTACCCAATTCACAAGAATTCAACTGTGAACAAGGTTCACATCGATCAGAATAGAACTACATGTACATATACACTGCAATTTATTAAAGGCAGCAGTTATTTTTACAGTTTCTGATAGAGACTCTTTTATCTCTTATCTGACTTCTATTTCCTTCTTTTCAATTCAAACTCAAGGTATATCACTGCACGATATTCCTCATAGGTTTAAATACAGGCCTGCTCTTTGGGGTGATAATAAAAGGGAAAACTCTGCTTATTACCCCGAAGAAGCACAGAGGGGTGCCATAACCTTCTCCATCCTCCATCACTACAGCACCACCATCTACTGCTACCACCAATGAGATGGTCTTCAGCTTGGTCATGTGGAGGAAGATCTTTGACCCACATCCCTCACTCAACGCTCTCGCAAGTTGGACAATGGCTGTTTACTGGTCCTTGCTTAAACTGGTCAATCGGTGGATGCAACCACTAACTATGGCTTCTTTTTCTGTGTAAATGCAATTGAGAGCGCTCTGCCCTGTTTCATGTTTCATATCTATTGCATTGAAAGCCGAGATTGGTGGCTGTTGAATTGAGTGCAAGGTCACTACTGCCATACTGCCACAATTGCAGTTGCACGAAATGTAATCAAAATGTAGTACAATAGTCTATACTAACAATCTACGTCATATGGCATTCACAAAGACTTGTTTTCGTCATCTTTCTTCATCAAGTGTAAGACATTTACATCACACATGAACAGAGATAGAATACACTATTCATATATCAAGTGAAGTATGAATATAGTTACAGATTTATTTTCTTTCACCATTAAAAAGAATATTCAGTTTATAGAACACCACATAGCACCTACTGAAGCTGTTCATGCTTTTTCAATGTGGAATGACCTTCCCCTTTCATGTATACTCTACAGCACGAGATTAATTAGTCTTGATCCTCGAATATCTCATCTACAGTAACAGCTATTGATTATAATCTCTGTTCCTGTATATGTTTCATTTTCTAAAAGACCCTCAACTTTTTTTTCATTTGTGTCTAAACTAATCTACAACCCTACAATAAGTTTCAATTAATAACATGACTAAAACTAAAGCTAAGCAATACTTCTATGTAATTTCCTTGAAATGCCACTTCATTCCTAGGATCTAGATACCCTCTAATCCTCTCACCATATACAGTCTAATCTGTAAGAAAACCGGCATGTCAATTCGAAGGACATAAGAACAAAAAAAAAATGAGCCTGAAAGTTAGGCTTAGCTGGACATGGTTATCTGCATAACTGCAATGAGTTCAGCTCCATGTACATGAGCATGTCTGTAAAGTGAGTCCTTGACATTCAAAACCCTCAAGGTCAAGACAGACATCTCAATAATATCCACAGACAAGGTGAATTATGAGACATGTAATCTCTCATTAATCAGCAGTAATCTCAGATTTATTTACAGCTGTCACATCAGGAATGTAAGACACTTATGTAAATGATCATGTACAATGTAAATGTATGTTTACCTAACTCTACATGTCGATCTTTTTCACTTCATATAATATAGATGGATGCACATACTAACTTGCATGCAGCATAAGTGCTTGGAAAGGAGAGATTTGTTTGACACAAATTTGTTAATATACATGTATATTGATATTGAAAGTAATGATTCTGGAACCAGAAAATTTCGGAAAACCAACATAATTCATTATACAATTTTATATGAAAATCTCAAATTATCAAATCATAAGTTAAATTTAGAGTTTCATGAGTTGTGAATTTTTAAGATAATACACAGTTTGCTAGAAATATTTGTCCTACTGATAGATTTGTTTGCGCTCATCATTATGGTTCATGCTGTACAATGCCGTAAAGAATCAAGCCCACATACATGTATGTAAAAATATTTTCAGGTGTACCCACTGCAACCCTCTCGCCTTCTATCCATTCCCTTGAATTGTCCATGTTGCTCAAATTACTTGGAGACATCTTCCAGGGGCAAGTGTGTCTGTGGAATATTCATGTCATCGAGCGAGTAAGCATGCATATGTACAGTGTAAGTGTGAGCACCAAGTTTGCAGATTTTATTCTTAAACATTCATAGCAGCAGCTGCCACATTTGACACTGCGCATATCGGGTCTCGCTCTGGCATTTGCCTTGAAAGCAAAATACATGATCATCAAGCAGGGAGGCCATGGCTAAAACAACATGAATATTCATGTTGAAACAGAATCAGAAAAGTGGGTTAATGAGATCCAAAACTTGCAAATTACCATGGCAACTGATCCATTAATCGCACCTATTTCGAACGAGATTGAAAGTAATACGGATAACCCAAATTCTGCGTTAATGTATTGATGACACATTCAAGGGTAAATTAGATCTGGCGACTTCCGGCTTCATGAGTTACAGCTTAACTACATGTGAGTAACAAACAATATATGAAATCATGTACCTATGAAAAGGTTTATGGGCCATTCAATCAAGTACAACGTACAATATATCCACACACATAGTCAAGTTTAATCAATCAAATGTGCAGTACTTCTTAGGAAATTTCACTATAGGAATGCAGTGAAGACCACGTACATGAGGTTGCATCATTCTCAAGAACTATGTATATGTACATGTATGTCCAATGATGAAAATTTAAAAATCAAGGATGAGGGGAAACATGAAGCTAATATTAATAATACATTCAGTTTGAATTATATGAAGCTATATTTTTGTAGAAAGTGTAACATAAAGTCAAATCATATTTTGACAAGGATGATTATGGTTTTAAAGTTCATTTTCACCAGATGTGAGAGGCTACTTGGTACTGCCAGAAACTATTGTCCCACAAGTCAATCTGAATTTAAACTAAATAAAGAAAAGATCGATATTACGAGCACATGATTACAGTCCTTAAAAATGTTGAATAAAATATTCAGTCAAATTTCCTCTTTAGTGATTAAAAGGCATGAAGTGTACACAAAACAGTTCTTGTTCCTGGGAGCTCTTCATATATATTTTTACTAAGTAACTATAAAAAAATAATGACAACTCCTCACAGCAAGTTTTATATATTTTGTTTTCTGATCAGAAATGTATTTTAGCTTTCCACAGCTAACTCAATAGGCTTGACCGAATTAAAATAATGACAACCGACATCTGTATATCCCTGAAATGCAAATTTTCATTCCACTATTCATTTTACTACCGGGCTTTATAAGATTTGTTTTGGGGAGGGGGAGGAATCTCCCATGCTCATGCATGTACTGTACTTCAAAGTCATTTAGTTCATGACTTGTTTTATATTATTCTCCTTTGTTTATAATAGACTACTCTCTCTTGGACAGAATCAGCTGTGACAGATTTTTTCAAAGGAATTTATTTATTTTTGAGAAACTAATCATCCCTAGCCTTCAAGCAATACATGTACAAAGAATGTGAAGGTATGTCCATGCATTAGGCACACTGTTTATAGACAAAGCTTTATACAGAAACTGTATTCATTCATCCAGGACATATCCACACAATACAACAGAGGTCTACATTTCCTGAGGGTCCTTGTACTAATGGTCCACGCAGTATACAATAGAGGATATCAACATTTGCAAGGACAATAAAATATCATACCTCGGCACACATACTCGTGAAATAGAGCATGAATCATTGTACACAGTACTATACGCAGACAACCATCACAACACAGAAACCTTGACGTTAATGATCTTCCCACACTATATTGTTCTAGATGTTGTCTTTATAGATCTATAGAAACATTCAAGAGCATAATTCACTCTCCAAATCATTTTCTTTCTATTCAGCTGGATGGACTATTGTAAAAGGCATCTTAGGCATATAATAAACAGTACCATACTACCAAACTACAACTACAACTAAATGTATAACCTATATAATCCAAACTTCTTCACAAATCCCATAGCACAGGTTTTGTATATTGAGGTGACCCATAAAAGGAACCCAATTGATTTCCATTGCCTGTTGACTTGCTGCTTAATTTTTAATTAAGTGAAAGGAAATCAAACTTGGCCTGACCAGTATGCAAGTTTATGGTTTTATAGACTGCTAATTAATGGGATCAGTTCAACATTACTTATAAAAGTCCATGATTAAATAAATGAAGGTACATACATGTATATAGGTACATGTATGAATAGCATTCCAATTCAATGTACAGTAACATAAAAAAATAAATAATAAACTGCACAACAAGTCCCTCAAAACATGACATTTACCAGCACAACACCTAAAGAATTTCTTTTCTTTTATCCCACCCCCCCCCCCCCCCCTCCCCTTTTTTTTCTTCTTCTTCCTTTACTTGTTCTTCTGCATTGCAGTTCTAAACCAAATGATCAAATTGAAGTTTGTGTAGCTGAAAACATCAAAAAATCAAATAACCCTAAAATGTTAAGTACTTGTTCAGTTAGCATACACCATTCACTGTAATATATTACACTACATGTACATGTAGGAGGCTTATGCTATTAGTAATAATAGTTCCCAGTAGAAAAACAAGGTGAGCCTTGATACTAGTTTGTTGTATAAAGAGAGTAGGATGTAAGGAAATAGCAAAAACACTGAAACAAAATACTGGATATATGCACAAAGGAAATACTACAACCTTGGGATAGTGCACAATTTCACAGGAATAGGGATAAATCATTGAACCAATTAGGAAGCTTAGCGAAACATGCTAGCGTGTAAAAACACAGGAAAGATGCATATGACAAAATTATTCAAAATCAGAATTTTATTATACAGAGGCAGAACCAAAATATAAGGTTCTAAAATTAGTATTTACATGTAAATCTATGAACACTTTTAAGCAACATAATATGAACAATTTTATTCAGATAAGTCTGATTGCAAGTTCAGATGCACAGACAAAACTAGCAATTTGCTCTTTGCATTTTTACGCGCTATTGCATTTTGGTAAGCTATCTTGCGCATTGTACATTTGTGTTGTATGAGGAACTCTTATTGCTACATGTACCTGTGATTATTAATGATCAATGGAAACAAGTACATTTGCTACAATTCTATGACAAATGGCTGAAGATATCATGCTTTAAATTATATCGTTTCCTTTCAAAGTTTAAGTACTACAAGTTATTATGCAATAAAGTGACATACATGTATTAACTTCAGATGCTGACATGCTGTATGATACAGAAATTACTCTCCTTGACCCATTTTCTAGTAAAGTGAGAAACAATATCTGGAAGCAACAATGCAACATAAACTATTAAAACATGATACATCATTAAAAATGAAACAGTTCCTATTAGAATAAAGGTCTCTGTCAGGAGTATGCCCGTAAATTTGATGTCAAGCTCAAGAGGGTTGTTTATTTTATTGTCAATGAAAGAGTCTCTAGAAGAAGAGTATTTAAAGCTTGTCAAGTAGTTTCTACATCATATCCAATCATGGCAACATTGCATGTGCATTCAGCATTGAAGTAGCAGAGAATTCATTTCTACCAAAGCCTAAAATTATTTTTGTGAAAGATTTATAGTATTTAAGATTGATAGGGAAAATGTTTCACTCCTTTGGTTTTCTTGAGAAAAATAAGATTCTATATTTTTGAATACAGTCTTCAAAACTTTATGAATAATGGACTGTACAATGTAGCTTTAAGCTGAAGATTGAATAGCAGAAGATACTGCACTCAAAGTATGTGCTAGCTCAAAATAATAACAGAAAATAAACTAATCTAAGTAGTAAAGAAAGATACCACCATATCAACTTAACTTGAATCAGAAACTATATGACCTTTGAACAGAATGAATCTCTAACAATATATTCAAATTTCTGAGCTAGTCTTTGCTGTGTAAAATATTGCAAACATCTCAAATATGATTGATCAATAGGTCATTAATATGCATAAATTGGAATGTATTTCACATTAAAAAAAAGTAAATAAATAAAATACTTAGGTACACACTTAGTTTAAAATGTGCATTACTGATAAAGGAAACATTAAGACCATGTGTCTTTTCAAACAAAAACCTAAATTCCATACAAGACTGACTGACAGAACAAAACTGAAAGTGGATACTACAAGGCTATTTCCCTTAGTTTATACATTTTTACATCAATATTTAAAGGAGGTGTAAAAACAATACTGAGCTAAAAGTATCATCCACTTAAAATAATTTGATATAATTATCACTGGCGGATCCAGGAATTTGAAATAGGGGTGGCGCCAGCAGAGAGGGAGCGGAGGGTGTGGGAGGATGTATCTCCCCTTCCACGGTAAAAATCACAAAGCAGAAAAATTAAAGGGGTGGCGCGCCCTTGGCGCCCCTGCCTGGATCCGCCACTGATTATAGCATTTGTTAGTCTTAGTATTTCTATTACTTTTCATCAAATTTATATAAAGTTGTATATATGAAACTATGAAACAAAAGAAGTACTGTAAATAATTTACAATATTACCTAAAAGGATTTTAAAATATACATTTATATTCCTTCTGTTTTATAACGTTTTTTATATATTTAATCTAATAAAATATATTTTGAGTAAACCACTTATAAGTAAAAGACTACATTAGTATCATGAGTCCTACATATTATTTTCATTTGACCACTGATATGTTAACTATACACAGAATGTAATCGCGCTGCACTTTTTGAAAGGTCACACCCGTGCATAATATACACAGCGCTGTCGCGAAGCGGTTCCGCGTTGGACAGGTTTGTCAAAAGTTGAAATTTTATACCCTGTGGACATCGCCTGATGGCTTGCTCGGGATTGGATTGAACTTCAACAAATCCATCCAAGCAATCGATTTCATATGAGTATAACGTAAAATTGGAAGTTTAACATACATTTTAAATTAATTTTGTACATATGTTTTTAGTGACATTGAGGGGTGTCGCAATGAAAGTCTATGTGTCCTTGTCAGACGCCGTGTGAAGTCTGGTCGGGCTACTGATATGTATACAATCAATACAATAAAAATGTTGATGAAATTTAATACATCAAAAAACTTTTTTCTTAAGTTTGGGAGCTGTTACATTATAAACCTATGATAAACAGGAAATGCAGACTACCAATTTAACTCTTCATTTTACATAGGAAAGTAGTATAACTGTAAATCCCACTCTAATTTTTACATTATAAATATTGAATATAATAATGATATACAGAGATTGCTAGTTGTAGCCAATGCTAGCCAAATATATTCATGAATTGACCTACATGTAAGATAGTACCACAAACTGGTTCAATTATAAATTTGTATCAAGTCAACTTCACAACAAACGAAATATATTTACTTCCTGTTTCTTTATTTTATCTAATTGTGCATGAAAGCTCTGGGGAAATTATTATATAATTTATACAAAATGATCAACTTAGCTGCTTATTTTTTCAACTCATAACCTCAATTTTCTTTTTATGACAAATTATATTTAGAACAAGTATGTTGCATTCATATGGTTTTAAATTTATAATATGCCACCTGCAATATTTTAAAAGAAATCACCAAGATAGGATTCAAAGACAACAATGTATTATAAAAATCCTCACCTTAGAAACACATGCCATGGTTTAAAATGAATGTTTGGCAAGCCATTGCATGTGACATGTGTGATGTGACAGCACAAATGGAGCAGTTTTGGTTTTAGAATGGTCTCATAATCTGTATTTAGGGCCTGATCCAGATGACATCACGCCATGTCAATCAAAATATTATGTGGACACAATGGGTACTGATCTATCACACTGAATATACATTTGACAACATACCTTTGTACCGTTGCTTGTTCGGTTTCATCCCAGCAGCAGTAAGTCCGGACGGTTTGGCTTCACCAGGGCTTCGCGTTGTGCTATTTATTCCCCCAAAATTCATGGCACTTTGCTGGGAATGAATCGGTTGAACATTACTCGGTCCCATTGACCCAATTCCACTGGACGAATACGAGTCCTCGTGTAAATTCTGCGACGTCGCCATTGTAGGCTTGGTCGAGAAAAATAGGGCTTAAAAATAGTTGAAATGTCAGTTATGCACTGTACAGTAGTCGGTACACAGTTGTCATCCGTGGTGAACACAGATGCGATGGATTTTCTACCGGGTATGTGTCGCGAGGTCTGGCCGTGACCCCCCTACGCACACCGCTAGTTACCGACCTGCGACAGGGTCTCCGCAAACAGTTTACTTTCGTTTCGGGTTGCAATTTACTCACTTATTGCGACAGGAATGTCCTCGAATTCACTGCGAAAAAGACTGTCCATACATTCAGGTATCTTCCAGTCAGCTGTAGCTCAATAAACATATAAATTATGTTGAAAAATACGCCAAGGACAAGGTACTATGTAGGACAGCCACACGGCTCTCCCCATAAACATACACGAATTTTATCGCACATATAAACCGCACGTAAGAACTTTTGCTGTTATTTTGCATCAAAGCCATCATGCTGCATGCATAGAGGGTGATCCCGATAGTGAACGTGTCCGGCCGCTACTCCAACGAATACATTATACTGTAGGTGTATATTACACGCTGTCGTCTTCATAATAACCAATATTTCTTTTACAGTGTTAAATATGTCATATTCAAATGTACAATTATATAAAAATCATAAAACATTATAATAAATATGACCGTTCCTCTCCTTTACCCATAGATAATGTGCTAGCTCACTTCATACCGTCGAATACTACATGCATTTCCCTCAATGACCCCTAAAATCTAATCGACTCGTCCAAAATCAGTGACGTCACGTAATTTGACATCGATTGCCGTAATCCGGTAGTTTTGAATGTTGTGTCCTTACGGAGTTCATGTCGGGACACTGACCGCACTGAATAATATGGGTGGGGGCTGGAGGGACACCTCTGGACTGTCCGGAGAGCCTGGACTACTCATTTACATATAGCGGGACGTTTGGGCCCGCTATGCGTGCCTACGGCTTATTACACAATACGTCCGTTATATGCTGAGATCCTAAGCCAAAGGCTTTGCTTCGCATTCACCATATTTCTTCTCTTTCAGATTCCTATGTATATAAAAAAAAAAAAAATAGAGAGAGGGAGAGAGAGAGAGAGACCTATATGCAGTTATCTGTTACTTGTAATTATTTTTTTTAAATTATAAATTTCAGTGACGGATCCAGGATTCTCTGACAGAGTATAAATAGTCCTCTGTGTCCAAAAATTATATAACATTTTCAGAGGGTATTTAAAGGAGAATTAACACTAGAATATAAATGTACTCATGTTCAAAGGTGTAATATATTCTTAATCATTGACCTGTATCACTTTAGAAATAAAATATCAGAAAAGGGTTTAAATCTAGACATTCTAGCACACGGTATCATCTGCTAACACTTCACGGGGGCTGCCATTTTCTTGATGACATGGAGTTGTACATGAACCATTGGAGACCGTCCCGGTCAGGAAGATATTTTTAATCCACAAGCTAAATTGCTTCTATTCATTATAAAAAAAGTCCCATATATGATGGAAAATACATAACAGGTGTATACATTTATTTTAAAATTTGAAATTTATAGATTTCTTTTTCAATTCTAGAAATTGATTTCTTGGTCTTGCCTGGCAGAGCAGAACATAATTTATACAACGCGCATTCTGACTTTTGAAGTCCATTATCTCAAAGCAGGTGAATGCATAGTTTGTCACTATTGACGCTCGGGAAAGTCATCATCCATAAATTTAAATTAATTCGCTCCGTCACGTACGTCATAGTATCAAGAAAATAGATTGATATTTAGTAAAATCGTAATTTTCAAAGAAATATAAAACACATTTTCGTTTTTAGAATATATGTATATATCTGTTAAATATTTTAAATCTCAAATTGAATTTTGTACCAGGAAGAAAGACAATTTTGCATTCGGATTAAAAATATCTTTATGTACACATCAAGAAAATGGCAGCCCCCTGGAATCGCTAGCAGACGATAAATCTTGCTGAGAAAATCCTGATTTATACCCATCTCGTATATTTTAATGCAAAACTACGTAGGGCAACAAGAAGGAATAGATTACATCTTTGAATATGAGCACATTTATATGTTAAGGTTAATTCTCCTTTAAGCAAAGCTATGTTTGATGGCATCACTGACACGTCATATCACCTTTGGTTGGGTACACACCACGGTGTATAGGTCGAGGAGCATCCCCCTATAACCCCCCCCCCCCCCCCCGGCCTTGCCGCTGGTCTATGTTGATCATCGTTAACCACGTGAGGGAATATTAATAGTCATTTCATCGTCTTCATCCTTTTATGTACGCGTTTTCGCTTGTGCATGTGCAAGGAATGTGTAAACATTAATTTACAGTGCAAGATTTCATACCAATTTCGTATAGTTGTTGTCTTTTATATTTGTTTGCAGGGGCGTCGATCCTGGGGGCAGGGGCAGTTGCCCCCAAAGAAAATATTGGGGGGGGGGGGGACATATAATTTTGCCCATCACCCCTCCCTCCCCCCCCCCCCCCATAAATCCGGAGGTGTACAATAAAATATGAAAATCTGATGCAAAACTCGGGAAATGAAACCTTCCAAACAATGAAATACAAAGGGTATGAAACTTTGCCGCGCACTACGCGCGCAAATTCTGCAATTTTCCCTGCTTCATGTAATCGTGGAGAATTAGAAGCTGGTAATTAAGAGGCGTTAAAAAATCATCAAGGGTACTATACTTGTCTGCCCCCCCCCCCCGTCCGAAAAACGGATCGACGCCCCTGTTTGTCTGTTTGTTTGTGTTTGTGTGTATGTGCGGGTGTGTGTGTGTGTGTCTTTTCTTTTAATGATTATATTTCATTCAATTATATTTTTGTTGTATATGCCTTGTTTCAATGATTTTATTGATTGTAATTTGGTGTATTCATTCAAGACGAATGTTCCGTTATATAGGAATGAATAAAAACTACTGAAAAAAAAAGTGTGTGATTTGTTTTGTTTTTGTTTTGTTCCCCCCCCCCCCCCCTCCATAATTTGCCTCAGTCCTGCCTACTAGTAACCAAAACTATATTGTTGGCTAAATAGTTCGTTATGCATGTTTTACCAAATATCTACCCAACATGTTGGAGATATCGGATAGGTTAGATATAAATACTAACACCTAGGTCCTGTCTTGCAATTGATTCGAATAGTTATTGATTCGAATCGATCACAACTTAAAATTGATCGCAACTGTGTACATATATGAGATAGGAGTTGCTATCAATTTCAGTGGCGGATCCAGGAGTTCATGACCGGGGGGGGGGGGCACACCAAGTTCCAAAGTAGCGTCTTGGGTACTATAATGTCAGGGCGGATCCAGGATTGGGTAAAAGGGGGGGGGGGGCACACAAATGAAGGTTTGTCAACTTTTGGAAAAGGTAGACCCGTATTTTTTTGGTCTCGCCAGCTTCTCGAAAAGTCGCTCAGTGGAGGGGGGGGGGGGGGGGGGGGGTGACGACAATTTTTTTTTTTGCCAGACCTTCAAAATTCGCTCAGTAGGGGGGGGGGGTGTTATGGGGGTCCAGTTTCCCTCCATAATTCCCTGACAAGCAAAAAAAATAAATTATGTGCCCCCCCCCCCTGGACCCGCCACTGAATTTTAAGATGCCGTTATTTACTTATTTTGTATCAAATTGTGGCTCTAAAACGGGGTCCTGGTGCATGACTTTTTCTCTAGGGATAAAGAGTTGGTGTAGCGATAATGTATATTCGCCTACAAACTGACTCTGATCGGACCCAGGTTCGAATCTCAGTCACGTCTTTCGCTCGGTTGGTCCCATGCAGACGTAAATAAGCATTATTCATTTTGAATGATACACGTCTGTAAAAAACCCAATTAACAACAACTATTTCTCAAAAAATTATAATAACTTTTTGAGCGGAACTTTGTAGATTAGTCTATGAAATGATAATGGCTCTGGTATGAAATAATGAACACTTGAGAAACATTCGGAAATACTATGGAGCTTACAAATAGTGCAAGACCAATATCCAGTCAATGACTCTCTGCATGCATGGTATTCTTTTTTCTTTCTTTCTTTTTTCCATATGCATAATAAATGGAATGAAACCTATGCCGACAGCCGCTGGTACCCGTATTCCTTATGTTCTTCAACCTTGCTGCATTATTGTGTGGTGCAGCATGTCTACATATTTCATACTGTCAGACTAGGGGGACGCGAGGATTACATCCCACGAGACCGACGTTTAATAGAGGAAGCCTATAGAGAGCGTCCTAGTGCTGTGAAGGTGGGTACATGTGTATTTTGATTCTGGAAGATGAAACGACAATATAGCGCAATGGAAAGCATAAATGCTTAGGCATAAATGTAATATTAGATGACTTTGCTAGAGTTGGGGAGGGGCCGGTGGAATCGCTTTTGCCTCCAAGTCCTTGACAGAGAGAGACACAAAATCATTCTCCCTCACTCCGGCGCATCTTGAGGCTATCTACAGCGTTATACGAAACGCTACACTTGTTATTTGCGAGGGGGCGTAGCGACCGAATGAAGATTTTGTATTTTGTAATGGAGAAACTTTGCATTATAGGGCAGTAGAAAACTTCGTTATATTCCAAAGTTACCTAGAATATTTGTGGAATGTTGAATGTTTGCATTTTACAGCACTAGAAAGCTCATTATATTCTTTTTTTTTTAATGTTTTAAACAGTTATTACAAAAAAATTGTACATAATTTGTCTTGCGAAGAGGGTAGGAAAATCGATATACCTCCCTTGTTGATAGAAGGAGCATTACTTTTGTACCACAGCCTCCTCCTGCTTCCGGTTTCTCGGCCCCCCCCCTTCCTTTCTGTTTTCTATCACGCTTAAAACACACCATATTAATAGTGCTACATGTATATATAGTAAGCACGTTTCTTTTGATATATGGATTGTCACTATTCTAATTTTCAAACAAGTGTCTATGAAATACAAGCTATGCTTTCTACATGTAGATAGACACCTCCACTTGTGTTTTTATTTATTATGTTCAAACCATTACTGTAAATCACATCAATTCTATTGAATTGTGGTCTGTTATGCTATTCTTGTTCTGAATTTTGATATGTACCCTCACTTGCCATAATATATTGCAACATAGCAAAAATTGATGCCTATAAGACTAATAGACCTGTCTATATATTAATTGTCGTTTTTGCATGTGCATACCATTGGATAATGGCGAATTATCGTGTTTAAAAGGAAGGTAGAGCTTGTACTTTTTTGTTCTAAGGCCCGTAGATCACCAGACACAGTCATGGCCTAAGACAACAGACTGACAAAACGAGCAAAGGCAACAATCGCCATCTTGACAGCTGGGTGTGTACTGTGGCCCAAATCATGATACGGTTTGATATTGCAAATTGTTTACATGCATGGTTTGCATACAATCTAAACAAAGACGCAAAGCCCATAAGCTACCGAGAACAGGGCGCATAAAAATGACCACACCCAGAGAAGACAGCTACCTTTTGCGCTGTTGCCAAGACATTTCCAAGGAGGATGCGCGCCATTGTTGTCAGAGGTTATGGTTATCCAACAAAATATTAGAAATGTTTGAAAAGCATGGTTATGAAACTGCATAAAAATGACCACACCCAGAGAAGACAGCTATACCTTTTGCGCTGTTGCCAAGACATTTCCAAGGAGGATGCGCGCCATTGTTGTCAGAGGTTATGGTTATCCAACAAAATATTAGAAATGTTTGAAAAGCATGGTTATGAAACTGCATAAAAATGACCACATCCAGAGAATACAGCTACCTTTTGCGCTGTTGCCAAGACATTTCCAAGGAGGATGCGCGCCATTGTTGTCAGAGGTTATGGTTATCCAACAAAATATTAGAAATGTTTGAATAGCATGGTTATGAAACTGAATAGTGGAACAGAAATTTATTAGAACCTCTTTGCGATACAAGCCTAAAAGTGATCCCCTCCATATTTTCTTTTTGTGTTGAGATACTTATGGCTAGTGAGGGTATATTGTGTTATTTTTCTTAATTTTGAAATGTACTAGCATGAGCGGATATACATGTATGCAGGAAATTCGTTTCTTCGGGGGGGGGGGCATAACAATAGGTCGCCCCCCTGATGAATAGAACTGCGTAACAAATCTCCGCCACTGTGTATTGGTACAATAAGATTGTAAAAGACACGTGGAAATAAAGAAACTTTGACAATTTTAAGCATTATTTATACAGTGGCAAGAAACACTGAATCTGTAATTATTTGAGGGAACTTATCGACCAAGCGAGAAAATTTAAATTTTGGCATGTTGATTGCATTTTATTAGATTTTTAGAACACCAGAAAGCTTTGTAAAATGATACAATTATGTATTTTTTGTAATTTTCAGTTTCTCTTGCGAGGGGAGGCACAATGGGGATGGGCAGCGAAATATATTTTACCCCCTCCCTTTTTAAATATTGGGGCATCTGTCCCCTCTGCCTCCCGCTTCCAGCACCTATGACAAGAAGTGATGATTATTATATTTGCAAGTGTATCACCAGACCCTTTTATCAATCAGTGGAAAGTGATAATTAATCCATGCCATGCACAAGTGCAGCAAAAATGCTCTAAAATTTCGTTACCGCCCATGTGGAATTGCATCGTAATAATTGAACAGAGTCTGCTATTTGCATAATCATTATAAATGTATGTATAAATAATACTGGAACCATCCAAATAATTAATGATAAGGTCAATGCCACTTTTTAAGTATACACAGATATTAGTCAACTAATTGTAGTTGGTGTGCATGTATATAAGCTTGTGAAATTCACGATATTAAGTAAATGTATCATAGCACCTCACCGTCTGAACACAATGCAATAAATACTACTCCCCATTCAGTAAATATTGGCTATACCCTAAATTTAAAATCATTATGACATCATTTTGAGAATTTCGGATGGATAGGAGATATATGATTTATATACAAAACAATCTCTTTCACAACCAATTATTAAAGCCCCTGTATAGTTATGAGAATAATCATTATAAACATAATCTATTCCATTCCCTAGATAGTCAGTCTGTTGATTGGAAGGTCACGGTGACTACGTTTTAGGTGTATCATAATTAGTGATCGCAATGACAACTTTCTCAAGACATGTCACTGGACGCGATGTAATTAGTAACCACAGCACATCGTAGACTCCAGTAGTGCTATCCAAAGGGACCAATCATAACTCATCTAAATGACGTAGACCAATACTGAATTAATCGCGTTGATATGCAACCAACGATGCCCCCTCCCACACTGTAATAGTTGGGTTAAAAGGTTGCCTATTATGACGGTAAGGGTCTGACCAACTTTGGGTAATTTTTATGAACAACTTGGTTAACGTTTTACCCAAATCACATAATTGAGCAAAAACCACCCGAATAATATAATTGCTCAAAAGTTAGTCGGATATTTGATTTGATTTGATTTATTTATTCTCCACTTATGGGTTGGATTGCCTTTGTCAGCTAATAGCTGTTTTCAAAGTGGGTCCAAGCCAAAAAATAAAAAGGACATTTGAACAAATAAATATACTTATCACAAGCAATCATAAAAATATGAATCATGTAAAAAGTACACTCTAAAAACTTAAGTGCTGTATATAGCACTTTTTGAGGGCATGCATAGGGACTGCACTCAGCGTGCTATTTCAGCACTTTCACGGGAGCTGGACCGGCTCCTTAAACTGCTAAACATTCATTACAAAAATCGTGATTTTGGCGAGCCTCGAACCAGGGTCCGCTGATCGAGAATTGCTGGTATTACCGCTAGACTAACTCACATCGTACGATTTAGAGCAGATCATATTGTTACATAGTGAATTTACGACACCGCATAGTTCTTGTTATCTACTTGACTCCCATGACTAAATTGGATTGCAAGAAGCATTCGTTAGTCCATCGGTAACGTCAGCTCCTCTTAATCAGCGGAACCTGGTTCGAGGCTCGCCACGGTCAGATTTTTTTTGCTGGTAAATTAGCACACTACAAGTGCTATAAACAGCATTTCAGGTGCAGTCACTATACATGCCCCTAAATATAGCACTTTAGTTTTTACAGTGTAACATAATATTACAACAAAACAAAAAATACATATGAAATTATATACTGTTGAATGTAAAGAGTCAAACAAGAGCATAACAAAAACAATACAAATAAAATCCTAAGATCTAGCATACGATCTTTAACACTGGGAGTAAAATGCCTAAAAATTTGTTTACAAATTAAAATTCCTCCCATCAAGCTTCTTCGTTTACTAAAATCCTAAGAAAGATAGAAAAGTGGGTGAAAGAAAAAAAATCTCTCTATACGTATACTCAGCTTGGCTTTAGTGTATTGTGGTTGTTGTTTAGTTGGCCAGAGCTTGGCCCCGCGATATTTGTCTTTGGCTGTATGAGCCAGAGTTTCTTAGGGCCGGATCTAGTACAATGAATTGTTTCACGGAAACAAAAGATATTACTGAGGTAGGGTGGGCATAGTTTATGAATAGATCGGTACATGGGGCATGCTAAAAGTTTGGACCATCGAACATACATAATTACACTCAGTTTGGCATTTTCTTTTTTACAGCGCATAAGGGGGAAAATATTATAGGGATGGTTATAAAAAGAAATATATATATTGCAATTTTGAATAAGAGTGATACGCAAGTGCACTTTCAGATGAATCAGTGAATGAGACTGAGTATTACAAGTGAGATGACGCAGCAGGAGCAGAAGGCGTTCTTTAGTTGTAGGAATAGTTGCAACATGAATGTACCAAAGTCCGTTTGAATGTGCCGACTCGTTAAAAAAGTCAAAATTAGCAAACTTCTTGGTATCGAGAGATGTGACGACAAAATAAAAGGGTGCCCCCAAGAAAAACTACAGACTTACCACCCACCAGCCCTTTTTAATAGCGACAACCTTGAATAATTGAATATCACTTCCATACATTTCAAACCAGTTATGAATGAACAGCTCTTTGTTTAATCCGACTTAATGAAGGTGAATATTTTATTTTCATTTGATAAATAAAAAGTGCACACATCTGGTTGTAGCTATAACCAAAATATAAAACGCCCAGATCCATTTGCTTGCAATGAATTAGAAAGTACTTTTTAAATCAATATAGGTATTATGCAGCTATGATTTTTATCATTATCCATTCAAGAAATACCAATCAAGTTAAAAAAATATAAACAAATTATAATTGGAATCACTAAATATAAGAAACACGTGCATTTTCACGAATTAAAACAAAGCGCACGACTTAATAATCATGATATTCCTGTGAGCAATTTTTTTTTTTTTTTTTTTTTAGTCATCACTATCTCTCAAAATTTCAAACCATTGGAAGTGCCATTTCGTATATTCTGGCTTTTCATGTTTTTAGCATTTGGGGTTAAAAAAAAAAGATTGCAGAAAAACAAATAATTGAGAGGGATTACCCTTAATTCGACTCGTCATTCTATCCAGTCTCCTTACCCCCGTCTCTCTCTCTCTCTCTCTCTCTCTCTCGCACTGACCTGACCATTTGACACGCTATCACCAAGGGGATAATGAGAGAGGCAATTAGCTGACAGAATGAAGGGTCTACTTAATTACCCCATTACATCGAAAACACCTCGTTATCAATGTACCCTTGACCTGCTCTCCTCTGTATTAAAAGGCATATGCTAGGCTTTCTTAATTGAATTATCATGTGTCTCCTTGTGAATCTGCAAGAAGAATCAAAACAGAAAGAACCGTTTCAAATTAACAAGTTTAATGAGATTTATTATTTTGATGTTCGACTCGAACGAAGTGTGTAGGCCTACCATTAAAGAAGCCACTAGGCCTAAATGAACCTATAGTTATTATTATACCTTATAGTATCAAATAGAGAAAATGTGGAATACATTGAAGATTAGAGAAAAGTGTTGTTTCAATAAGGGAAGAGTCTATACCCCCTTTATCGCTCTCTCTCTCTCTCTCGCTCTCTCTCTCTCTCTCTCTCTTTCACCCCTTTCTTTTTACTCCCTTGCATTTATACTTGATGCGTATGGGTTTTTATTATTTTTCTCCATTTACACTAATCGTACTACTGCCCGATGTTTCCTTATTGTTTAATTTATACTGAATTATTTTTTTTAATTTATTTTGCTTTATATGACTGATTGTTACGTAATAATTGTTAATGGTACAAGAATCAAGTCTTTTTTTTATTGCTCGTACTCCAAACACTCTAAACAAGATAGAAGAAATCAAGTATCTAATCAATCAATTTGGTTTCATTAACAGAGTTGTTCTATTGGACATTTAATATTATTCCAAATGAAAATTGCTTAAAGCGCTTGATTATTAATCCGGTCATTGATTAGATTCATATCTCCACTCATTAGAGCTATCATTAGTATGCTTACTAGGAGTGCTTTGATATCTTGATAAATACAAACATTATTTTTCAGGTTGGCGGTAGAACGAGTTATGTTATACTATACCTAAAATGTTATACAGGGTGTTTTTTATTTAAACAAATTAAAAAAACGCATTCCTAAATTTTCCGCATTTTGAGACGGTCGGGAAAAGGCAATATAAACCTCTTTTTAGACCTTGTCCAAGTCTTCATTTCAAATCTTTAAATTCGATGAGCCGTGGCCAAGATATATTTGACATTTTCGCTATATTGAGTTGATGAGGGGGGGGGGGGGGGGGGGGAGTGCCGGACCAAATTTGCCAACAAGTTAGCAACAAAAAAAAAGGGGGAAAAGGCGAATAAGAAAAGAATGTCTCATCTTTTCTGACGAGGGTAAAAACCGGTTGCTAGATTTTCAAATTGATTGTCGACGGACATCCGAAAAAATGTTGCCATCATGTATATAAGAAAGAAACAGTCATAATTTTTGCAACTTGCTAAAAATGGCTGGGGAAAAATCAAATTCTCCGACAAAAGTAATTAGAAGAGGGTGGTCACACCCCTTATCCACCAGCAAGCGACACCCCCTATTATTTCGTTTTCAGTAGTACTTGGTGTACTTTCCAATGCCACCACAGCACCATATACATTAAATTTTTTATCTTTGTGTTCTCTTGTAACCATGACTACGACATTGTATAATCTCATCATTAACACCATAACCTATATTATTTCATAACCGATAAAACGACCATTACCAAGCAGAGATAGTGTTCAGTTTTCGGGGCAGAGAGAGAGATGTATTTTTTTAATGTTTTGATCATTCCTATTTTAGGCGCGCAAAATGAATGTAAACTCTGAAGAAACATATTCGAGGAATTTAGCAAGGCAATTGCAAAGTTATGATTTTTTTAGAATGTTCAACTGTGAAAGTGCTTTTTTTATGCACTTCTGTTTCTTCTTACGTATGGCGTTTTGCAGTTAATTTTAAAGCACTAATATCCCATTTAGGGGAGCAAAATTTAACAAGCTCTTTCCTTATGCTGGGGGGCAAATAAAGTAGAGTAAATTAATGGTTAACACTTTAAAAACGCCATATATGCGCTACAATTAGGGTGCGAAATAGCTAGATCATGATCATATGCGAGGGACAAAGGCGACCGAGCTTTAACATTTTTTGCAATTTCAAACCCTATGAAACACATTTCTTACGTATATTGTCCTTGAATGAGACGCAAATAACCCTCAAAGGTCATACATTTTCTTGAATTTCCTCTATTCTTTCTCCCCCCCCCCCCTTTTTTTTAAGCCCCTTTCAAATGCCGTCCGGGGCACGTGCCCCTCTGTCCCCCTTTAGATACGCCACTGCGAATGACTCGGAAATGATTTTTGGGATGATGGGATAATGGAAAATAAAGAGCAAAAGATTGGAAAAATCAAATTCACTACCTTTGGATTGCTAGGTTGGGGAGGGGTCATAAACTTGCAAGCAATGGAGAGGTATATGACAACTTGCTATTCCATGCACAGACCAGTAAAAAATATTTTTTAATTTCTACTGATCATTTAAGGAAAAGGAATCCACCCCCTCCCCCGAAACATCCCATGTATTCCCTAGTGATATTGTATTCACGACGTTTCTTAGCAAAGTGCGTCTAGAGCCGTCTGCAAACGTGCTGTTATATTTGTCATATCCCTCATATAATACACATTTTTAGTAGCGATTGACGCCGATGATTGTAAAGATTTTACCATGATCTACCAGCGCCATGAAATTTATCACGATTTGGGAGTCATTTTTACCGCTTTCATGACCAAAGAGTTTTCATAGAACCATTCGTATTGTTGCCCGTACTATTTTATATATATATCACTGTATATGTTCGAAAACTAAAACACCATTGACACAAACCATAATGGCTCATATAAAGGCCAAGTCCACCCTAACAAAAAGTTGATTTGAATAAATAGACAAAAAAACAACAAGCATAACACTGAAAATTTCATCAAAATAGAATGTAAAATAAGAAAGCTATGGTATTTTAAAGTTTCGCTTGTTGCCCGTACTATTTTATATATATATCACTGTATATGTTCGAAAACTAAAACACCATTGACACAAACCATTATGGCTCATTTAAAGGCCAAGTCCACCCTAACAAAAAGTTGATTTGAATAAATAGACAAAAAACCAACAAGCATAACACTGAAAATTTCATCAAAATAGAATGTAAAATAAGAAAGCTATGGTATTTTAAAGTTTCGCTTAATTTCGCAAAACAGTTATATGCACATCCTGTTCAGTATGGAAATGAGGGAACCAGTGACGTCACCCACTCACAATTAGGAAGCTCTCATTGAATTGTGTATAGGTTGCAACAATGGCAATTACACATGTTCAGCGAGGAATCAAACCTTGTTTCACATTACAACAAGGAAAAATTAAAATATTTCGTATTTCATGTAATAAAATACAAAAGAAATAGTGAGTGGGTGACATCACTGGTTCCCTCATTTGCATACTGAGCAGGATGTGCATACAACTGTTTTGCGAAATTAAGCGAAACTTTAAAATACCTATTTTGATGAAATTTTCAGTGTTATGCTTGTTGGATTTTTCTCTATTTATTCAAATAAACTTTTTGTTAGGGTGGACTTGGCCTTTAACAATACGAAGTCAGTCATACTCTGATACCATTATCATCATCATCATCATATTCAGAATTATTTCCCCACACTCTAAAATACGTAGGGAAAACTTTCTCTCAATATTGGGTATAAAGGTAACATGCATGTTTGTTGGGTAAAATCTTTACCCAATGTTGGCTAAACTTTACCCAACAACATACATGTGACCTTTTTACACGACATTGGTTACAAAATTTATCCAACCTATTGTAGAGCGCAGAAGTTAATTCAATGGAGAATAGTGTCATCATCTTTGTTATAGGCCAGGAGCCTGTCCGAAATAGTCTCCCCATTTTACATATGAGATTTGACCCCTGAAAGTTATTTAGACTATATCCATGCAGCGGCGTATCCAGGATTTCCCAATAGGGGGTCGCCGTCATGTGGGAGAAATGTTTGCTTCTGAAGAAGGGCTGAGATGCAAAATAGTGCTATATAGTGCTATATTTTTTTTACGACGGCCAATAGGGGGGGGGGCGCCTGTTGCGCCCCCCCCCCCTGGATACGCCACTGTCCATGTCATTCACAAAAAGCTTGTCAACTTGAACGAAGCCGTCGGATTTGGCCCAGAGCCCCGCAAAAGGGCCCCAAGTCGGGTCGATTTCAACCCATCTAACGTATAACAAACTTTATCAGAAGGGATTTGTATGACTATATACATTTAAAAAAAAACGCAAAAACTGACATTTTCCATCGAGATGGGTTGTTAGTCGGCCTCTAAAAAATTGGGGCAAATTTTTCCCCTTGAGGCCCATGAACCAAATTTTGTCAGAAGGAAAAGGTATGGGTGTATATTACAAAAATATAAAAACTGACAAGACATAATAGAGGAGCTTGCTATTAAAGCATCTGGGCTATATGGCTGCCATTCTGAAAGCTACCATTCATGTGTTAATTACATGCATAACTACCTTACCTTAAGTGATAAAGCACAAATTACAGTAGATGACGCCATATAAGATAATACTTTTCTTTCGATAATAATTTTGCAAGTTTGTAATTCCTATGCGAATCAATTATTGTTCCATGATTCAGAGATTTCTGTACAATATAAAATATGGAAAATGCAGATGGTCACAAACTAGATGTAAAATTACTAAACGCGTTTCCTTGATATTATGACTTGTAACATTATGGTCTCTTTTTTAAAGAACTCAGGTTAACTTCATCAGTATTATCACAGCTCTATCTGAGGGCCCTCGCGAGCCCTTTCACGTATTCCAAACAAACGTTCGTGAAAAATAAACCCAAAGAGATTATAGCCATAATATGTGAAATAATGCTACATCAAAGTTTGCTTTCAAATTTCAAGGGCAAGAACGAACTGATTATATGCAATTGTTTGATATCTAATCCTGACGACAGCATGGTAACAGTTTAACACTGTTGTATAATGTATTCATATCACACCTAAATATAATATTAAGAAAGATTCTTCTCCATCAGATGGAAATACTAGATTTGAGAATGATGATACGCCACAGTGTGTTACAGAGATTATGTGAAGAGTGTGCGGGATGTCGCGCAGAGTCGAGGAAGCATATTACGTTCCATGCAGCGCTTCGGTCACGTGATAGCTGGATGCAGCAACCACCGTCAGCAGAAAGACCACCATGGCGCCACCTTTGGTCACAGGCCCGTTACCACTGCTGCACTTGCTGCAGTATCCGAGATTAACATCCGTGTAAGTTTTTATATAATTATAATAGAATAATTATAACTGCCATATACCACTTTCCCATTTACTGTGTTCACATTATCTCCTTGAAATTTAAGATGACGATAACCTAGTAATTTAAGCACATGATGATTCCCACCTCATAAAGCAATAATCTTGTGATGATTTTGCGACCTGGCATAGATGTAGGTCAGTCGTGACGTAATAATCGCATTGCCACGGTGCAAAAGAGAAGAAGAAAACGAAGAAGAAGAAGAAGAAGAAGAAGGAAAAAAGAACTTTGCCAAACAGCGGGTCAATAACCGGTCACCCCGAATCGGCGGACACACTGACACCAAGATACATGGCGTTGGTAGATAATGTTCAGTCTTACGCAAGTACGTTTGATGTAAAGATATCCAGTGGCGCTGTGGCCTTCTGTGACGGTAATGAGAAGGGGGCAGTGCCGAGGGGCAGGCGGTGCTTGCATGATATGCTTTCGATGGATAAGCGGCTGTAGGGGTTACAAGGGGTGAGCGCACGGTCCAGCATTTCAAATTAGGTTTGATGCCTAGGAGGACTAGTTTATATTCTATTCTTCCCTCCATTTCTCCCTCTATAGTTTCTTGAATTGGTTTGTCGTTTCAGTGGGTTGTTGCCCTATACAGACCACACTCAGATATGGAATTTAATTTCTGGAGAAATTGGGTAGTTGGGGTGGATGGGGTTATATGCCTTTATGCCAGGACAATGTTAATGTGCTTGCAAGTGTTTTTTGTTTTGTTTTGTTTTGTTTTTGGTGTTTTTTAGATGGTGAATATAATTAAGATCAATTCAGGGATAAATGAATTTGTTTCTCCACTTTGTCGCATATGTCATGTTGTTTTATCACAAATTTATAAAAGGATGATTAAAAAAGGGAAACAGAAGAATATTTCTCGTTTGTTTACTGAATAAGATATTTCACATGAGAGTGAACCTCCTTAAAAAAATCAGCTGATAGGCTATAATCTTATGCAAAATTATAAGCATTAAAAAAATCTTGAGAATACTATTTGATAACTTAGTTATGGAGATCTGCCCCCCCCCCCAAGTGTGAATTTTCCTTGCTCGACATCCTTTCAGGCTTCTATGGGGGTATATCTATCAACAACAGGGCATAACTACGGGAGCATGGGGGCGTGCCCCTTATCAAATGAGGGAAAGGTAAATAGGACAGAAAGGAAACAAAAAGGAGATCGGAAAAGAAAACAAAGTGAGTATAAAACGATTGTCCGTCTCACACCCTATACCCAAATCCATTATAGCCTTGTTAAATCATTGTTAATTTCACCCATCTAGTCTGAGGTCATGACCCCCCCGTTCCTGCCCTCTTCCGCCACCCTTGGACCCACACCCTGCCACTGGTGTTGATGAAAGAGTTAGGAAAGTAAGGAATACCCCAAACGCATGCATTTTTGAAAAAAGGAAGGAGATGGGGAAAGGGATTTTCAGCTTGACGCTCTGGACGGTACGGCTACATTGCCTGTCATTTTAGCGGCCTTGGCAAAGGTATATGTATATCTATAACTCCCGGGTAGACATATTTAGATTCAGCCTTGACCCTAGGATAAAAACGTCGTCCGTCCACTTGTCCTCACATTATCATCTTCAAGTATTGACAAAATCGATTTCCACCAACGGGGTGAGCTGCGACCCTCTGGCCGTTGGCTTGGAATTGTGTAGCCTTTATAACCCGCAGAGGCTGAGTGATGGATGTGAGGGGGAGGATTGGAGAACTTGAATGACATGCATGCGTTCTGAGAATTGACGGAGCCGACGGGTTGGTGGCAAAATAAAGATGAGGGCTGGATGAAAGTATTTTAAGGTGACGGAGACAAAAGTAGTGATGTACTCATGATGAAAAGCATAATAAGGATGATGTCGGTGACCATGTTCATGGCCATGGAATCAATGGATGCAGTTGTATGACCAGTGATGAAATAGTGTGCGTTTCATGAGAAGGAAACCCAACTTCGAAACATTTCTATTATATATTTACCTGGCAATGTATAGAATTAAAATTATTGTCTTCAAAATTATGCGTAGTATTCCAGATTTCCTAGAGGTTCACTTTTATGTGAAACAAAATTATTTGAAATTATTCGTGGTGGTCGCATTTTCCAGTCAGGGATCAAGATTACCACCCCCCCCCCCCCGAAAAGAAACGACAACAAACAATGCGATTTAGTTATATATAACATAGATCTTGAAAATGTTCTCATTCACATTTTGTTCTTTCTGTCATCTCCTTCGTAGGATGGTCTTAGAGGTAGACTGAGCTCTTGACCAAGGTCACAATTTGCCTTTGGGGTTGCTTTATCAAATTTCGGTTTGCTCCTCATGAGTTAGGGTGGTGTTAGAAGCTCATATTCTAGTTTTAAAAAATGAGACCGATATTTTTTTTTGTAATCTGGCCTGGTCGACCTTGATCCACAGGGGAAATAAGCACTCTGGAGTATTGCTTTCTCTTAACGTGCGATGGATTTGGAGTCATGGTTTTAGGGAAGATCGCATCTCTTTCTCTCTCTCTCTCCCTCTTACTCCCACCCCTCCAGGGGTGTTGACCCGTGTTCATGATTGGGGGTGGGGGTGGGAAGGGGGTATCCCCCTCCCGCACGAGGGACTTTTAAAAAAAACTTGCATTTTAAAGCATCCCAAATGGTTTTCTGTGTGGTTGTCTCAAATCACGACTCTGTAGACCAGAGGGTATGAGTTGTGAAATCAACAGTATAGGAATTTATAAAATTCAGAAATATCATAAGCCTGCCAAGCTCATACCGACAACTTCTATGAGTTCTATTGTGTAGCAGGTAACAGTCGGCAGTTCGAAGTGGTTCCAATATATTCTTTACTGGCAGAATGGATAAGCTAGATGGGTACATATACCCCACACTCTCCGAAATTTTGTTAGGTTGGTTAATATGAACCTACCAACTGTTGGTTAAAAAAATCCCCATGTTTTACATATAATCTTTTTTAAACCAACACTTGCATAGGTTCATATTTTAACAAACCTAATGATATTTAACCATCATTTCTGAGAGTGCAGTCATAATTGACAGCGATGGGTTATTAACCGAACTTACATACTTTGTAATATCAATTAAGTACATGTAAGCAATAAACAGGTGATATAATAGCATGTTAGATACATTTTTATCGACGGAAACACGGGAGTAAATATGCAAGAATTTCTTTTCAAATGGGGGAAGGGGGAATTTTCTTAGATATTTTCGCATTTAATTTATGGCATTTCTTATTTCCTTACTTCTAATGATTCTAGAATGTGATGGTATTTCAAGATCAAACATAATAGTTTGGGTAATTATTAGTTTTAAGTTAATGCATAATTCTTATATATTCTATCCAAAGGTATCATGGGGGTGGATGATAATACAGGCCACCCCACCTTAAATTTTGGGGAGGATATATATACCCCCACCCCCCAGGATCGACACCCATGCACCCCTCCCCCTTTTTTCCTTCTCCTGTACACCCTCCCCTCAACTCCTCATCTTCAGTCTGCCCCCCCCCCCCCCTCTCTCTTCTGGCGCTCTTTCATAGATATGAATTTGAATATCTATATTCCTTAATATAGAAGTAAGAACGTGTGAAAAACATTTAAAATTGATCATGTTGATCAATGAACCTCACAACATGAATTGTACGAATGTGTTGTTTTCCTTTTATTCCCATCTTCAAACCATTCTTTTTAAATATGAGGTGCATCATCTTTTACAGATGATTTTCGCAAATAAAACTGATTACACTCCTCTTCACCACGAGAACGCCATACGTATGTCATGCTTATAAGTTATAACACAGTGGAAGTGATGATGGGTTTATAAAAGGTATTTGTGTCAGCTGCATGTATTATTCCTTTATATAACGTGTGAGAGAAACGTAGTAACGAGAAAATGCAACACTTGTTTACTTCCCAGTATCTGTTCACCTGCTTTTGTATCATGGTCCAACCCACCAGATACGGGTGAAAAGTGGCATCCTTCTTTTGAAAATGATGTAAGAGAGGCGGGAATGGGAGAAGCTTCCAAGTTTAAACATCAACAAATTTCAAACGATGAAACGTGACATTCGTGAATCCTAGAGAAGTCTGCACAGATCTTGATCATCTCTGCAGTTTCTTTATAATGCATGCAATGCACTTTTTCGAAATGTGAAAGTGTGATGTTCATCAAGGCGCCATGTTATAAAATGTAAATTACTTGTCAGCACTTTTTAAACCTGTGCCCCCATCCCTCGCAAAATACTCTGGGCTGCGCCTGCTCAGAACACCGTCAAAACTTTAATGGTTGGAACATGACAGCAATAAAAATAGGAGCGGTATTAGCGAAAGAGATGGAGGAGATAAATCACACTAAGAAGATAAAACAGAATCAAAAATAGGTAAATGAAGACGATTAAAAAGAGGGAAATGCAGATAAGATTCCGAGGATGATGTAAGAGAAAAAGGGAAACGGAAAAAAGTACATACTCGTAGAATAACAAGAAACAGAAAAAAGTACATACTCGTAGAATGACAAGAAAAATGATGAAAGAGTTAGTACTAATCAAAGTTCAATGTGAAAATAAAGAGAAATTGTAAAAAAATAATTTCAGTTATTCGAAGTTATGGAGATTCAGCGTAAGATGGAAAATGCAAGGCAGAAAAATATGAATATTACAAACTTTAATATGAAACATACGAAATAAAAAACCATGCTAGGATAAAAAATCTCTCTGTTCACTTGTAGACAAGAGAGATGGAGAGAGAGGGGGGGGGGGGGGGGGGAGAGAGATAAAGCACAATAGTCTAACCATTAAAGAACAGGTGTGTAAATGAATATTATTTTCTGTCAGTCAGTTTAATTTAAGTATCATAGCACTGACAGGTGTCATTTATATTTATACTATAGTATTTCACGTGGACTGAACTGACAAAATATAAACAAGGATGCAACATGTTGCAGGTTGATGAACGGATGGTCCCATCATGATGATCACATGGAGGCTTAGGATGTTACTTTAAAAGGCGAGGCACAAAGTACAGTTGCAATTAAACCCCCCCCCCCCCCCCCCCCCACCATGTATCATTCATTATCTCCAACTTTTGTCGGCATTGGCTTATTAGGTTTATATTATTCGTATTATTTATCAAGGGAGTAGGTAGGGGCCTTGACAACGTCGACATAGCTTTGGCTGGGTTATAGATAATACATCGTAAGTGAAGGCAGTGGAAATTGTGACAGTATTCATGATGTCATAGGTGTGTGGATATTTTCGCCAGGGGATGACATCTTAAATACCACAATACCAATTTTTTAGTTTATAAAATTTGGGAGGAAGTGAAGCGATAGAATGTCTTCAAACAGAGCACTTCACTGCCTAATTATTAGGTGGCAGTTGCCGGGAAATAGGTAATTCATGAATTCTTGTGGGTTGTAGAAAATACCCTTTGACCATTGTGTATGTTGTTTAATGTTCATTGCCTATAACATTCAATCCATCATTTTGATCCTTGACGTCTCTATAAACCCCTCCTACACATGCACTTCCCCAACTTTCTCCCCCCCCCCCCCCCTCTCTCTCTTGCTTTCTCTTTATCTCATGCTCTCTCTTTCCATAATAAACACTACATGTACATACACTTCTCTTTCGTGTTCTTCTTTCTCCTGATCATTTATACAGGTATCTCTATTAGAATGTCCTTTTCTCTCTGCATCTTTCCCCAAGTACTACATACACTAATACAATTATAAATTCCCTTCCCTCTTAAGTACCTCAATTAAAATGTGCCAATTGTTGCATTTCTTAATCTTTACAGAAAAATCCATTTCATATTTTCAAAGACATTAATTTGAAAAGATTATAAATTCATTATTATATGTAAATGATGTATTGTATAAGGTCTGGGTGAGAGAGATACAAGACCAAAACTACCCAGATAGTATAGAATCAAAATTTTATGGATTTTTTGTATTATTGAACATAGTGCTAGATGTAAGACTAAATCTCTAGCACAGATACCTATGCCTAAAAACAGATGACTATTCCAGATAACAATTATCCTTTCACAATACAAGTGCACAAATAAAAAATCCTGGTATATAAAGCAATATAGAATTTATACAAGAAGTTGTAAAACAACAACTGGTAATATTGAAACCAAGACATCAGAAAATATTCACATTTTCTTGAAATATATAAAACATATTGCATCAAATCTTGTATGTATCATACTTAGAAAAGACAGAGCATGATAAATTCAGGATAAAATGTTGCAACTGCTTGTAATAAAATATCCCTCTTTTCAAGTATTTTGTAAAGAATAATGACAAGAAAGTTGATTCTCAAAGAAGAAGAGAGACTACTCATACAATATGAGACAAACATTTTCAATACAAAATTTGAAAGAAAAATAAAACTGCAAAACTTTGTCAATTTAATGAAATAGACATTTACAAAGCTCGTAACATGTGTCTTGAGATCTATTAATCTACGCCAACAAATAGCAATCAAATGTGAACAATTTTCACCAAAAGTTATTGATGTCCATCTGTTAATTTTCAAGGCGATGTTTTGCTTTTCCAAACAAGCTTATAAATAATTTATGATTTCTTATTCATCATGTGATCACTAGTTCAGAAGTACTTTCTTGGAATACAGTTACAGTTCTATCTTCAAAGCCCAAGTTCACTGATATACCAGCAATCTTAACTAGCATGAGATAATGACTTTCAAATCAAGAAAATTATTAGAACATGCTCCATGAAGGAGGTACATCGTAACCCATGGTTTAAACCTCCATGAGCGTACTATGCATATGTCCTATGTCCAATGGGTAGGCAATAATATACTTATATTAAATCTATTATTTATTTTCAACCTTGGTTTTGACCATGGATACAGAAAATCCTCCTTCATGAATTCTGGCAACTGGGTCATCAAATCTACCTGTCATTGTAGCATGTCTTTGTCCTTAAAATTTGTCATACCTTTTGATGATCCAACCACTTTATAGTGCCTTAAAGTGTGTTTTCAAACGTAATTGTGTTTAATTTTTTGAAGAATATCTTTTGTTTTTGCATGTTTTTTATATGAAAGTGGTGAATAAATTCAATTTAATTCAATTCAAATACTATGCCAAAGATAACTCTGGCTGGAGTGTATTGAAAATAATAATAATAATAATATAATTTCTTATATAGCGCTATATCTAGTTACAAACTACTCAGAGCGCTTGGAAATACTATTATTACAAATGGTTTTAACCAAAACTATCCCATTTTCAGATACCCTCTTCCTTATGAAGTGATGAATTACTATTAAAATGAATGACCTTTTCATACAGAGAATATTTCTAAATATCAACCCAAGGTCAAATTCAATACCCTATATTATTGCCTGTAGAAATCATGTTCGGATTGTGTAATATATCACTGTGGGGGTGTTCACAGAAAATATAATGCACAAGGCTGATGAAACTGCTGTTAGTTGATTTCTTCAAAGACTTTGCAATCATTTAAAAGGTACATTTTAGTTGCATTTACTGTGTTTTTCAGGAAAACAAAATTAATCAGCATGATATTCCATATTTAAGGCTACACTTAGACTATACCTGCACTGAATTAAGCTTTCACTGAATTATGCTTTTGATATTATATTACAAAGGTCATGACATGTCACTCAATGTAAATGCAATTGTATCTTTATCCAAATCTCTGATAGCTGGAAACTACATGAGCTAACATTTTAGGGTGGGTCACATTTTTCTGATAACGATAACAAGATTTTTCATCAAAGGTACCACCACAGAGCTGCCATGTTAACAGACACAAGCATTCTCACACGTACACACTATATACATGTACATGTAGTAAGGTGTACCTTTACTTGAAAATCTCATTATCATAATCATTATTGGTCAAATGTGACAGAAGCTTTAGTTCTTATTCCTGTTTGTTACATGGGGTTATTTCAAAGTTGAACTAGAAACCAATGTAAATCCATTTGCTACTGTAAATATTTAATAACGGTGGGAGACTTAGGTTTAGTTGTCAGAATACACTCACATATTACTCAATTGTCTCTGAAAGCAAACTCTTATCTCTGACACATATAGAACATGATTGGGTCAGAATTCCGAAGTAAATGTTCCATGATGGCCCAGGTGAAGTTTATAATGCAGAATAGGGCATATCCCTGTTTCATTAAACTTGTTATCAATAACATGATACAATAAGCATTTTCTGCAGTAAGTAGATACATGTAGTACAAATGGGGTAACCTCGCTATTCATAAGGACCGCTATTCATAAGCACCACTTATTCATAAGGACCGCTATCCATAATGCGTGACTAAATGAATAGCGGTTTTGTATGAATAGCGAGCAAACCATAGACAAATTACCTCGCTATTCATAAGGACCTCCGAGCGGACCCGGTACAAATGACCCCAATTGTCTGTGCACACAACTATATGACTTGTACTCAGTGCAAATGACCTTTCTATGCACAAGTGCAAATTGTAATAAAAACCTAGCTTTAATATTTTCATATTAAGCTCCTGAAATCCTTACATTGAATTAGCTTGAGATTTGTCACAGGTCTACCTATGACAGTTGTTATAGATAACAAGTTTTATGAAACAGGGCCCAAATCTCATCACAAACATGGTCATACCACTCTGTTGGCATTTATTATAACATATCATAAATTTCTATTTACATATTCATTATCCATTTCACAACAATCTTTTGCAATCTGAACTTTGTGAATTAAGTAATCTTCTACCTGCTGAATCTCACGTTATAGTCAAAGCTTTCTGAGTATATGGAGCTAAACAATCATATCCTTATCCCGGAAGGTTGGTGATGTTTACTTAACCACAAACTTCTCTCTTGTAGATAGGCACTGTCACTTTAACAACGTGTATTTGATATTGAGCCAAGTTATCTCCAGGATCGCTGTTTCCAAGAAAAAATTGAATAGTGCAAAGATTTAAGATTTCCATCTTATTTGAAAGTTTCATTAAATCAAAATGACTGTTAGAGATTTCTTGAGTTGCCAGATGACCGTATCCAATCATTTAACAAAAAAAAGACTGGTGCTGTACATTAAGGCCGTCGTTGTCTTGTGCCATATCTCTTACCATTATTATACAATAGCGTCACATAGAATGATCAGTGATGTTGCATCTCGGAGTCTTCCTCCCCATCTGGGTTTTTCCAAAGACATCCTTACACAAGTCATTTGTTGTTTATTTTGAAGTCACTTCTCTCTCACTTATACATGATACTGGTAACAGATGAATGCAGCTCTTCATTTTCTGATGTTTGCATATCGCACATGCTCTTCATCAGGAATGTCTTCATTCAGCTTCTTCATCCTACTTTTGCTCCTCAAGATCTCGTATCGATTCTTGTCCACGTTGATCTTGGCCATGGCAAAGGAGGAAACTCCAACCGCCATGATACCAACCCTGAGGGTAAATTAAAACAAATCAGGATTTTTACCGAAAACATACATCATTTTGTGATAATAGAAGGAAATGATACACAGCCTTACATTCCTAGACTGTACTAGTCCATTGGCATCTTAATGCCCTACAGTAGTATCATGGGGCAAAAAGGCTAAAATATTTTAACTTGAATATTATCAATAATTCTATTGCGATAGATGAATACGCATAAATATAAACAAATAAATGAATTTCAAAAAAGCCTAAAACCTACTAGTAATTCAGCCAATTTCTCTGAGATTATCAGCATTGAGTGATCTACAATGAAACATGGGTAACAAGATCAATCATTAATTTGTAAACAAATCTTTCGGCATATTTGTTTCTGGAGAGGTTTTAATTTTTATACAATATTTCTGCTACTATCATCACCACTTAAACTTTGTTTCCACAGAAAAACATGAAGAAAAAAAAGAGAACTTATATTAAAAGCAAGCCATTTTGGTATGAACGCTTCTGCATCATCCTGAAATAATCCACTCTCACTTATAATACTGCATTAAGTATACCCCAAAACATTAAAGGGCAATCCAACCTTGGTAATAAGATGATTTATGTGAAAGCAGAAACATAAGAAAGACAGGATAGTGAAAGTTTGAAAGAAATAGGAAAAGGAATAAGCAAGTTATGGATGTATTATCACTAAATCTGTTCGAATCTCAAATTGGCAATTTGGTGAGTTCATTGTGACATATTGGTGGTCAACTCTCCTGTTTGTCATACACTAAAATATCATTTATTTGCAGTTTTCTCCAAAGCACCTTTTTCCTTGGGGAAGTACTCAATATATATTGTAAATATCATATTGTTATAGGTCATCATAAAAGAAAAGGATCCTACTAAGGGATACATTTTGAAGAAAAATAGATTTTAGTCATTTTGTGTGTTGGATGAAATGGGAGAGTTGTCCGCCACGACATCACAGTGACATTACCCATGTGGCCAAATTGAAATTCCCATATGCAGAGTGATTAAAACTTTCCAAAATTCATAACTTTCTCATTGCTTTTCCCATTTCATTCAAACTTTCACCATTCTGCTTCTCTGATTTCCCTCTTTCTTTCAGAACAACTTGCCATTAAGGTTGGATTTTCCTTTAAAATGTATGCAAACTTTGGATGCCTTATCAGATGAGTGGTCTTTGCATGCAGCTCACTATAAAAGTCATGTTTGCATGCACACTGAATGATCAGGGATCAGGAGTTGGTCTAGCGATAACCTCTACGGGCAGCTCTTTGTAATTGCCTACAAACTGACTGTGATCGGAGCTAGGTTCGATTCTCAGTCACGACTTTTTGATGGTGCCGTTAAAGGTCGGTCCCAGACGTAAATAATCAATGATATTTGATTGATACACATCTGTCAAAACATATTCTGACTCCCCCCGCCCCCCCCCCCCCCCCCCAGCACGGAAAGAGGAACAAACCACCAAAAGCAGAATCTATAACAAAATATTTGGTAGTGTGACTATATTTTGCACATGACCAAAATTTGTGGTCAGCCTTTGATGTACAAATTTCTGTAACATTTAACAATTCTGCAACGATTAATGGAAAAAGTGACCTAAAAAGGCTAAATGTTACTTTGTCACTATAATGTACAGGTATTGTCAAAAGATTGTAAATTTTGCATGCAATCCGAAAAAAATTGTGACCTGATCAGTTAAGTTTAAGTTAAAATTAAGATTTTCATTTGGTATACCCAGACGTTATACAGTAAATCGAACAACTTTTCATGCAAATTGTCACAAATCTTTAACAGGATACTTACTTCATGCATATTTTCCATAAAATCTGACAGCAAAATTGACAGGCTAATTTTTGGTTAAGTGTCTAAACACACAAGCGACCGACCCCGCCCCCCCCCCCCCATCATATTTTTCCTTTCATTTTGCACAGTTAGATTTATTCTAATTTGTAATAAATCATCTCCAAGCTCTCATTTACAAACTTTGGACTCATTTTTGTTTAAATCTTAATTGTTTAAAAATTCAAATGTTGTGCTTTCCAGTCTGACATCAAATTTTGAGATCTTTATCATAAAGACTTAAGTTTATTGCCGATTGTAATTTGAATATTTCAATTTTCACCCAATTATAAAGTAGACTGTAGTAAACTTTAGAATGTTACTTTATTGGCTATATTAGCTAATATGCCCAGTAATCCTCAAATTGGCAAAAATCCTACCTAGGATATTGAAAAACAGTGAGCAGAACAGAGGTACTGAATTTCTATAGAATGGAGGTATAAAGCCTTAGTTAAGAGCAATGAGCTGTACCGTCAACTGCTCGTGGTCTAGTGGTAAAGAAATCTGCATGGTCGAAGTATCCTTATTCTACACCGCACGTTCTACAATGTTGCTGGTTCGAATCCCGCTCTTCTTGACTGATATATTTTTTCAGTTATGAATTAACAATAGCGTTTATTCCGTTGAAAATGATCAGAATTTCAATAATAAAAACACAAGAATTAATGAAGAAACTTGATTATAGACTTGGTCAGGCGGATTTAATGGTGGCTGGGCATAATCATGGGCATAATATCGAATTTGGCCACTTTATTTTACTTTACATTAATTAAAACTAAATATGATACAATGCGAGATATCATGGATCAATTATGACATTTCTAAAAACTTTACAAAGAGCTTTAGTCCCCCAATCACACGTGCACGACGGACTCATACATGTAATACTAGTATTAATCTGGTATTAATCACATCGAACAGATCAAACACAACAATAGTCACTACACAATGTACAACACACGGGACTACGATATATTTTAAAACTTTTTTCTTGAACTGCTACTCACCAACTCAGCAAGATTTTAGCTGATTTACCAAGGGCCATAACTACTGCTTTGTTGCACGATTAAATGATTCAGAAAAAGACTTCAGATAACTATAAATTATAGTATTATACAATATTTTGAGGTCGTTTGGCTTCTCATCGGTCGTGGCTAATTCTACATCAGTCCGGAACCTGAAGTTAGCCCAAGCGATCCTAGAGTCAATCTAGAAACGTTGCCAATTTGAAGGAGCCTAGAACTAATAATAGTGCGGTTATGCCAGTCGTACACGTACGTAACTATGACTGCGCTACCTTAATTCATTCAAGAGTGTCGTGTAACATGAATTACATCACTGGCGTACTGGTTGGGGGGGGGGGGGGGGGGGGGGGGAGGCTTGGGGCGGTGCAGCACCCCGCCCCCCCCCCAAGAAAGAACAAAAGAAAAAAGGGAATCAAATTACCCTAACCCTAACCCTAATCCTAATCCTAAAAAAACTTAGATTTTTTTTTGAAGCGGGGACTATTTCACGATATTGCCAAATTACCTACCAAATATATTATAACAAAATTGCATTTCGTTTTAAAAAGGTATATTGGACCCTGTGTCCCTCTGACAGCCCCCTCAGTTCTTTTGGCTCATTACGCCAATGAATTACATAACACTAAGAAAGGCATAGGTAGGCTTCTTTTGGGAGGAGAGGGTGGGATGAAATACGGGTTCACATCCCGTGTGGATCGGGAATGAAATAACATTTTTATTCGAAACTAGGAATTGGTTTTAAAGTTGATGATCAAAATGGGTATAATTTATAATGGGTCCAGGCATGGAGTGTGCACTGGCATTATTGGGGGGGGGGGGGGGGTTTTGAATATAGAATATAGCGCGATTGAGCTATACTAATTCGGAAAAATGCAGAAAAAAAGACAATTATTACTTTGAATAATCATTTGAAAATAAATGACACAGGTTAGAATGTCATTAATTTATTATTTTTCGTGAAAAACAGAAATGATTAAGATGTACATCAGTCAGGTACATGTTGTACATCAGTCCAGCACATAGCATGGTATAACACATACTAGTTCGAATATATCTCGATTGGGCTATACTAATTCGGAAAAATGCAGAAAAAAGACAATTATTACTTTGAATAATCACTTAAAAATAAATGATACAGGTTAGAATGTCATTAATTTATTATTTTTCGTGAAAAATAGAAATGATTAAGATGTACATCAGTCAGGTACATGTTGTACATCAGTCCAGCACATAGCATGGTATAACACATACTCGTTAGAATATAGCTCGATTGGGCTATACTAATTCGGAAAAATGCAGGAAAAAAAAAGACAATTATTACTTTGAATAATCATTTGAAAGTAAATGCCACAGGTTAGAATGTCATAACTTTTTTATTTTTCGTGAAAAACAGAAATGATTAAGATGTACATCAGTCAGGTACATGTTGTACATCAGTCCAGCACATAGCATGGTATAACGCATACTCGTTAGAATATAGCTCGATTGGGCTATACTAATTCGGAAAAAAATGCAGAAAAAAGACAATTATGACTTTGAATAATCACTTAAAAATAAATGATACAGGTTAGAATGTCATTAATTTATTATTTTTCGTGAAAAATAGAAATGATTAAGATGTACATCAGGCAGGTACATGTTGTACATCAGTCCAGCACATAGCACGGTATAACACATACTAGTTCGAATATATCTCGATTTGGCTATACTAATTCGGAAAAATGCAGAAAAAAGACAATTATTACTTTGAATAATCATTTGAAAATAAATGCCACAGGTTAGAATGTCATAACTTTTTTATTTTTCGTGAAAAACAGAAATGATTAAGATGTACATCAGTCAGGTACATGTTGTACATCAGTCCAGCACATAGCATGGTATAACACATACTAGTTCGAATATATCTCGATTGGGCTATACTAATTCGGAAAAATGCAGAAAAAAGACAATTATTACTTTGAATAATCATTTGAAAATAAATGATACAGGTTAGAATGTCATTAATTTATTATTTTTCGTGAAAAATAGAAATGATTAAGATGTACATCAGTCAGGTACATGTTGTACATCAGTCCAGCACATAGCATGGTATAACACATACTCGTTAGAATATAGCTCGATTGGGCTATACTAATTCGGAAAAATGCAGGAAAAAAAGACAATTATTACTTTGAATAATCATTTGAAAGTAAATGCCACAGGTTAGAATGTCATAACTTTTTTATTTTTCGTGAAAAACAGAAATGATTAAGATGTACATCAGTCAGGTACATGTTGTACATCAGTCCAGCACATAGCATGGTATAACGCATACTCGTTAGAATATAGCTCGATTGGGCTATACTAATTCGGAAAAAATGCAGAAAAAAGACAATTATGACTTTGAATAATCACTTGAAAATAAATGATACAGGTTAGAATGTCATTAATTTATTATTTTTCGTGAAAAATAGAAATGATTAAGATGTACATCAGTCAGGTACATGTTGTACATCAGTCCAGCACATAGCACGGTATAACACATACTCGTTAGAATATAGCTCGATTGAGCTATACTAATTCGGAAAAATGCAAAAAAAAGACAATTATTACTTTGAATAATCATTTGAAAGTAAATGCCACAGGTTAGAATGTCATAACTTTTTTATTTTTCGTGAAAAACAGAAATGATTAAGATGTACATCAGTCAGGTACATGTTGTACATCAGTCAGGTACATGTTGTACATCAGTCCAGCACATACTCGTTAGAATATAGCTCGATTGGGCTATACTAATTCGGAAAAATGCAGAAAAAAGACAACTATTATTTTGAATAATCATTTGAAAGTAAATGCCACAGGTTAGAATGTCATAACTTTTTTATTTTTCGTGAAAAACAGAAATGATTAAGATGTACATCAGTCAGGTACATGTTGTACATCAGTCCAGCACATAGCACGGTATAACACATACTAGTTCGAATATATCTCGATTTGGCTATACTAATTCGGAAAAATGCAGAAAAAAGACAATTATTACTTTGAATAATCATTTGAAAATAAATGATACAGGTTAGAATGTCATTAATTTATTATTTTTCGTGAAAAATAGAAATGATTAAGATGTACATCAGTCAGGTACATGTTGTACATCAGTCCAGCACATAGCACGGTATAACACATACTAGTTCGAATATATCTCGATTTGGCTATACTAATTCGGAAAAATGCAGAAAAAAGACAATTATTACTTTGAATAATCATTTGAAAATAAATGACACAGGTTAGAATGTCATAACTTTTTTATTTTTCGTGAAAAACAGAAATGATTAAGATGTACATCAGTCAGGTACATGTTGTACATCAGTCCAGCACATAGCATGGTATAACACATACTCGTTAGAATATAGCTCGATTGAGCTATACTCATTCGGAAAAATGCAAAAAAAAGACAATTATTACTTTGAATAATCATTTGAAAGTATATGACACAGGATAGGATGTCATAACTTTTTTATTTTTCGAGAAAAACAGAAATGATTAAGATGTACATCAGTCAGGTACATGTTGTACATCAGTCCAGCACATAGCACGGTATAACACATACTAGTTCGAATATATCTCGATTTGGCTATACTAATTCGGAAAAATGCAGAAAAAAGACAATTATTACTGTCTTTGAATAATCATTTGAAAGTATATGACACAGGTTTGAATGTCATTAATTTATTATTTTTCGAGAAAAACAGAAATGATTAAGATGTACATCAGTCAGGTACATGTTGTACATCAGTCCAGCACATAACACGGTATAACACATACTAGTTCGAATATATCTCGATTTGGCTATACTAATTCGGAAAAATGCAGAAAAAAGACAATTATTACTTTGAATAATCATTTGAAAATAAATGACGCAGGTTAGAATGTCATAACTTTTTTATTTTTCGTGAAAAACAGAAATGATTAAGATGTACATCAGTCAGGTACATGTTTTACATCAGTCCAGCACATAGCATAAGTTCGAATATATCTCGATTTGGCTATACTAATTTGGAAAAATGCAGAAAAAAAGAAAATTATTACTTTGAATAATCATTTGAAAGTAAATGACACAGGTTAGAATGTCATAACTTTTTTTATTTTTCGTGAAAAACAGAAATGATTAAGATGTACATCAGTCAGGTACATGATGTACAGCAGTCCAGTACATAGCACGGTATAACAGATACCAGCTCAAATATATCCCGATGTGGGTATTCTAATCATCAGAATACCAACATAATAATTGGTATTATTTGGAATAATCATTTGAAAGTAAATGATAATAATAATAATAAATAGTTTCTTTTATAGCGCAATATCCAATCTTTATAAATGATCAAAATAAATTAATCAACTAATTAAAAGTCAACAAAGAAATATGACGCAAATGTAATGCAGTTAATTACAGTGTAAATATGTATATGTTTTAAGATGCTTCTTAAAGAATTCGACTCAATGCTATACAGCGTAATTCACATGGTAGCTTATTCTATGCAACTGGAACGCTGTAATGAATTTTGGAATTTATTCTAGGCACGTAGAAAGCTGTTGTGTCCGTAGTTGAGCGAATTTTTTGTAAGTGGAGTGACCGGAAATTGTAGCAATGATGACAACAGATATTCAGGGGCAACATTATGTGTACATTTATAAACAAATAGTGCACTTTTGTACATTATTCTTTTTTCAACTGGTAGCCAATGAAGTTGTCCAAGCAGGGGTGATGCGTGTTCCTGTCTGCAGCTAAATAGAATATCATATCTTCATAAGGTTTAATTAAAAACAGATATGATTAAATTGTACATCAGTCAGGCAGGCCCGTAACTAAAGGGGGGGGTGTTCGGGGGTCGAACGACCCCCCCCCCCCCCCCCCCCGCGCTGGCGAGAAGAGGTCCGCTTGAAAAACAAGAAGAAGATTCATTTTAAAAGAATAGGTGAAGCGAGGGGGAGATGAAGGAAATGGGAAAATAATGTGATAAAACTTTCCGCCTAATTTAATACTTTTTATTCCGATTTTGTCCTGTAACTTCATAATCTGGCAAATCTGTAATAAGTCAATGTCATCTTTCACCAGTCATTTTCGAATTTTGTACATTATGCCATGTTTCAATCGATTTTGTCAAAGCGTTATTCAAAGAATTATTCAAATTTGTTCGTAGAAGTAGTAGGTCCATGGCAGCCCTGTAACGGGAGCGGGTTCAGCTGGCGAGCAGAAATCTGCTTGAACATCAACCCCCCCCCTAGAGAATCATAGGGCGAACAAATTTGAACACATTTTAATTTGCCTTTGTCCCGCAACTTCATAAAATTGCACAGTCATTTATAAGGCACATATACGTAAAGTTACGTAAGTTGACTATAGTCAACTTACGTATTTGGCCCTTCATTTTCGGAATTTATTTTTCATTTTGCTATCAATTTCAGTCAAATACTGAATGAGTTCAAAGAGTCATTCAAAATCGTCGCCCGCTCGTTGTAAGGTCTTGTCTGTGAGAAGAATTTCAATGACAATTTCTTGAAATCAACTTCGAAAAGATGGATTTGATGATAACATTTTGCAGCGGATCGCCAGGTCAGAATTTGAATGACATCTGACGAAAATGAATGGAGATATGTTACCTTTTGAATGACATTTTAATTATTAAACTATCTTGACATTTGGAAGATCATTGTCTATTCTTATCAGCCTATAGGACGAAATTGAAGCGCTCTATATGGTGCATTTTGATTTTTAAAACGGGTTAGATTGGATAGGAAATGCTGACAATTCAAGGAGATTGCTTAAAGTAGGTATTCAAAGAAAATCACAAATATGGCAATTAATGTATCACTAGAAACTGGGAAGCTTACAGATGGCAATCGTATAAGTTTTATGTCAACTGCGTATCTGATGATTATAAAAACAACACAAATAAAAGCTCTTCTCAGCATCTGGAATATCCGAGGATTCGCCAGAAATATAGCGATGTTTTGATGTCGTCACACTCGGGATCGATCCTACTTAAGCAGACGACGTCCTATAATGAATGAACGTAATTGCAATGCAATTATTTATCAAATTATAAAGAGTTTGGTGTATTTAAACATGACCTTATTTCACACCATTATAAAGGGAAAGTGAAAGTGATTCTGATAGCTAAAACCGTTTGATTGTAAATACACAGGAGAAGGGTCAATGATCAATGAAATAAACCCCACTTTCAAATTGAAAAGCCCTCCGAATAATAGCAGGATGGTATTCGTTCCCTCTTGAAACGCCGAACATGCTCCGGTGCAAGCAGCTGAAAATACAATGGCGTCTTATTTTGTTTACAAGTGACTGATTCCTTTATTTTTTTAACGCTGCATTTTTCATCAAAATAATACCATACACGAAGTTAAGAGTGAGGCAACAGACTAACATTAAGACTGACGCTAGTAAAGGAAGAGAAATAAGTGAAGAGGAGATGACAAAATAGGCTCTGAAAAATGTGTAAGATGTTATGGGACATCGTCTGCTTAGACAGGACTGGTCCATGGTGTGTCGTCACATATCTCAGCAGCGTTCGAGGAGCTCTTCAGCTGCTATATCGGGGGCTGTATTTTACCGTTTTATAATTGATAATAATCATTACTTCAAACGTTTCCAAGCGTTGAATTTGGATAACCTTGTTTAATTTATGCCATCTATGCAATAATAAGTATTAAGCCAATATTTAAAATCATTAAAGTTCTACTTTAAAAACGCCATACAAATATAATGTGGGACGATAAGCAGTTATAAGCATGATAAACGCTCAAATGAAATCTGTTGTAATGGAGAAATATAGAAAAACATGCTTGAAAAGAGAGGGTGTATTTAATGTGTCTGTTCACTTCAAAATAGAGAATTTTCCCGCTCTCAAGTTGCATGGAGTATATTGTCTCCTGGTCTAGTCAGTCAGGCCCTTAAATATTTGATTATGGTCCTCTAATACAGTCTTTTTAACCGGAGTGCCGTGATAGTATTTTATATATAAAACATCGACTTCTTGGAAACTATAATAAAAAATAGGATGCCCCCGATAACACTGGGTTATTTTGAAAATAAAATTTAGGAGATAATAAAGTGCGTTTTTCACTCGTTCGCTTTTCTCACTCACAAACCTTAGAAATGAGATAGATTCAGGCTTTGAGATCCAAGAATATTTCCATAGGATTTGTTTATTGTAGTGTTGTGTATTTGAGTAAAGGCCTCGTTCACGGGGTAACAGGCCTCTAAAATAACTTCCATGAGTGAAACGATGGAGAACACTTTAAGAGAAAAATTCCACGATTATCTATTCCATATAGTCAGTATAGGATCCTCAAAGCCTGCTGTGTACAAGCCACGGTGTTGGGCATGATTGTGACAAACATGTGTTGGAGTATAAAATCGTGATAATTGTATATACCTGAGTGATGTGCAGTCACATAATTTTTGTTTCTTATCATATTGGAAAGTTATGACATGTAACTTTTTTCCATTTAATTCGAAGTAAACCCCCGAAATATAGAAATGAACGTACATCGTTCGGACTCTCAAGAAATAACGGGGCATTATTCTGACAAGTATTTAGCATGTTTACCAGACCAATATAAAACATGTTAAGTGACAGTGTATTCTGAGTGGTGTATAATAAGGTATTAATGAGACATGTCGGAATTGTGATATTTGAAAGGTAATCAACTTTTCAGGCTAAAAACTTTAAACATATTTCACATATTTGATATTCATATACCTGCCAAATTGCTATACTAATGTTTAAAAATCAAAGTGCAATAATTACCTCATATATACACTGTCCTCCAAAAGTTCGAGTACACCTGTAATAAGAACTTATTTCTCACAATCACCCACAGTTTATTTATCATCAGATGTGTTGTATTGCAACAATTTGGTATCAAACTGAGGAGTAGACATCACCCTTCATGGTGACTCATGGTGACACCCGTTTAACATATATGTAAAGGGGCAGTCATGCGTTAAAAAGGCAACCTATCCCCCAAAATACAATTTCCAGCAAAATGAGAAGGTCATTGGTATAGTCATGCAGAAAACTAGTATTTTCATCTCAGAAACACATCAACATTTTGGGAACACCACCATACTTCTCTTCTCCGTACTCCTTTTATGTTGCACCTCCATTCTTCCCCCTTTTCCCCCTCTTTTTTTCTCTCTCACTTTCCTTTTTTCTTTTTTCCTCCAATCAGGCCCAGTGGTCTAAGAATGTTATCTTTTTTTTTGTAGGTAGTTATTTTCTTTTTTATATATTTATTATGTAATATTATGTATTGTGTTACTAAGACACCCTCTCCTCAAGCTTTTGCTTTTAGAGGTTTGTCCTCCAACTTATGTATGTACCACATGAATGTGTATTTTGTCGTAATTTTTGTTAAAAATACATGTACATCATTTTGCTCATTTATTACTTTGTACACTAATATTGAAATATTGGAAATAAATGTATTGAAATTGAATTGAATTGAATTTTTGGTTTTTCCATTTTTCATTGAAAGTCATATTCTTTGCATTTGTGTATACCCTTAAAGGAAACATTATGATTAAATGATTGGTATGTCATGAGATGTACATTTATTCATTTTTCAGTTTTATTTTATCATGTTTCTGGCCATATAGCACATGCCCCTGGCAGCGATCACAACACTGCATATCCTGGGCATCCGGCTGGTCAAGTTGTGGAGGTAATTATGGAGATAGTCACTGGAAATGACTTTCTATGCCTTCTGGAGATGAAAAAGTATTGTCGTTCATCAGGACAATGACCCCATTTACTAAAACTACCTGGAGAAAAAAGAAAAAAGAAAAAGGGTCCTGAAAATCATGGATTGTCATCCCGATATATAGAGCTGTTGTGGGAAGTGCTGGACAGGAAGGTCTGATAAAAATGCCCAACAAGTGAGCTTCATCTTCTGAAGGCATTGGAATACATTTCCAGTGACTACCTCCACAAGTTTGTCTTCCTGCAGAAAAATGACCCCAAACATTCCTCAAGGCATGTAAAACTACCTTTAAAAACAGAAGAGATAGGGGTCCTGAAAATCATGCTATATCGGAAGAGTTCTACGGGAAGGTCCGAGAAATATGCCCAACAAGTGAGCCTCATCTGTTGGAAATCCTTCAGAAGGCACGAAGAGACATTTCCAGCGACTTCCTCCCCCGTCTTCCTCCACAACTATACTTCCACAATTTGACCAGCTGGATGCCCAGGATGTGCCGTGATGTTCTCGTTACCAGGGGCGGGTTCTCTGATATACACTATGAACATGGCGAACAAAGAAGCGGACAAAATATACAGCTCCTCATTGTACCTTCCACAATTGCCCTGGTAGACAAAAGAACATCCCTTCATTGCTATTATCTAAAAATATGTAGAACAGGTGTCACATGCATATTCAGCTGTTCTACTTATTTCACATAATAGTAATGAAGGGATGTTCTTGTCTACCAGACCAATTGTGGAGGGTACAATGAGGAGCCGTATATTTTGTCCGCTCTCTTTGTCATCGTTTTTTGTCTCTTTTTTGTTAAACACTTCAATATTATATTCTTTTTTTTTCCACATTTAATTCAGTTTGAATATATCTGCATCTTGTTTATAACTTAATGCATGAGCTCCCCCCCCCCCCGACCTCTCCCCCGTATTAATGTTGACGACGCTGTAACGCTCGATGTTTGTGTGACTGCCTGTACATTTGCTGAAGAAGGGAGAACTGAAAACGAAAAAAAAGTGGAGGTACAAGTACAGATAACGAAAAGCAAACTAGTCAAGATCATTTGGTACAAGTTATTTTACTACAGGTACAGGTATTGTGTCCTTACGTTATACAGTTAGTATCATGATGTGGGGGCATCTCGTTATTCCGAAGGTTCGTATTTCCAAAACAGTAATTTCCCATGCCTGGGGGTTCAAAATTCTGAACATTTGTTGCATTATTCCGAAGGTTCGTTTATCCAAGGGTTCATATTTACTCACAAAAGGACTGTCCCGCATTAGGGTGATGTCATTTTTGCATACCTCCTTTCCCTTCTCGAAACCTAAAATTCAGTTGCAGACTTCCTTCTCGTTCCAAATTGCATTCGGGATAATGAAATCGTACGTCGATTAAAAAAAAGCCTTGTCTACGATCTGGAGTCCACAGTCCAACTCGGTCAAACCAAAAAAGAAATAGTCTAAAAAGTAAAATAAGCAGATGTCAGGTTTGCTTCTAGACCTTCTCTATATTTCACCCCTTGATTTTCACCTATATTCTCCTAGTATGCAGCTGGCATATTTTGCCTCTTTACTTTTTGTTCCTGACATCACCCAACGCGTGTTTACCTCTGGCATTTTTTCCTCTAGCATTTTTACCTCTGGCATATATTCCTCTGGCATTTTTACCTCTGGCATTTTTACCTCTGGCATTTTTTCCTCTGGCATTTTTACCTCTGGCATTTTTTCTTCTGGCATTTTTACCTCTGGCATTTTTACCTGGCACCTGTGTTATACCGTGCTATGTACTGGACTGATGTACAACATGTACCTGACTGGTGTACATCTTAATAATTTCTGTTTATCGTAGAATATAATGAAGTTATGAAATTCTAACCCGTGTTTGTTTGTTTGTTTGTATTTATTTCCGTATTAAGAAAACCACATACATTTCATAAAATACAACGTATACATGAGCTTAAAAAACGGAGGATGACCCAAATTCAGCTGGTATTTACAAAATGCCGCTGTTCTTCCTTGGGGTCCCACATTGTGTCATTTACTTTCATATGATTATTCAAAATGTTGACAAGATATTCTGGTGGTATTCTACTGATTAGAATACCCAAATCGGGATATATTTGAGCTGGTATTTGTTGTTCTGTGCTATGTACTGGACTGATGTACAACATGTACCTGACTGATGTACATCTTAATAATTTCTGTTTATCATAGAATAAAATGAAGTTATGACATTCTAACCTGTGTCATTTACTTTCAAATGATTATTCATTATTCAAAGTTTTGAAGAGATATATTGGTATTCTTCTTATTGAAATATCACAATCGGGATATTATATTAGAGCTGGTATGTGTTCCGTGCGTTGTACTGGACCGATGTACAGCATGTACCTAACTGATGTATATCTTAATCATTTCTGTTTTTTTTTAAATGAAAACAACATTATTCTAACCTGTGTCATTACTTTCAGATCCATTTTGAAAATGTTGAAAATATATTTTATTGGGGTTTTCGTCTGATTATTATAGCCAAATCAGGATATATTCGAGCTGGTATGGGTTATACTATGCTTATATACTTATATATTTATATGAAAATAATGAAGGTATGAAATTCTAATCTGTGTCACTTACTGCAAAAATGATGATAATATTGGCCAAATCGGGATATATTCCACTTGGTAATTAATGTACTATATACCCAATTGATATACAACATGAACATTTTGATTATATCTGTTTATCATTATTTTTGCTCTAAGTATGAATGTTAGTATTGTTCCTCTATTTACTCTCCATTATACAAGTTTGATTCTCCTCACATTGCTAAGATTGACTTCAGTCCTACATTAATACGGCTTATATGACACATACTTTTCGTTAATTGGCAGTCGCAAAACAAACCACATTTCTGTAGGTCTATATCTCAACATTTCTATTATAAACAATTAAAAAATATCTTTTTGACAACAAAAAGGGGGAAAAGTTGTTTCAAAATGTACTTCCGAAGAGGTTCAAGTACATTCTTTGGGGTTATACAGTATTTTCATATCAAATTGCCCTTTTCCACTTACGAAACTGCATTTTCACGTCTTATTCAGACCATACGTCTTAGAATAATTTGTTTTGGAACTTTGTCAAGTGGCGTAGCTACAAGGTGCCCCTCTCTAGTCATGAAAAACAGAAAAGGAACAGAAAAGCAAGAGAGAGAGAGAGAGAGACGGGGGTACGTGGTATGATAGGACCCCACACCCTCCACCTAATTGATGACATTGTTCATTTATCCACCAATTCGGACGTTTGCCTCAACCCCAGAACCCCCCCCCCCCCATAATGCCATTGCACTCTCCATGCCTGGACCCATTATAAATTATGCCCCTTTTGATCATTAACTTTAAAACCAACTCCTAGTTTCGATTAAAATGTTATTCATTCCCGATCCACATGGGACGCGTATTTCATCCCCACCCCTCCCCACAAAAGAAGCCTACCTATGCCCTTCATAGTGCCATTCATGTAATTCAGTGGCGTAATGAGCCAAAAAAATGAGGAGGCTGAGCAGAGGCATACAGGGTCCAATTTATGAATGCTTGCGATCGAGCAAAAAAATCGACCTTTTTAAAATGAAAATGCAATTATATATCTGCTAGGTAATTTGATGCCCTCTTTTCTTTTGTTCTGGCGTGGATTTTTTTTTTTTTTTTTTTTTTTTGGGGGGGGGGGGGGTGGTTGGCACTACACTCTTGATGAATTAAAGGTATCGCAGTCACAGGTCAGTCATAGTTACGTACGTGTACGACTGGCACAACCGCACGATTATTACTTATAGGCTCCTCAAATTGGCAACGTGTCGAGATTGGCTCGAAGATCGCTTGGGCTAACGTCAGGTTCCGGACTGATGTAGAATTAGCCACGACCCTTCTCATCGGCATTACGCAACTTCCGGCACACAGCCGATATGTAGCAGACGACATTCACACAGTTTCATCCAGATTATTCTTTGATGGCTAGCTAATCATTCTCATAGGGGCATCTATATCATCATAAATTTAAATCTATTCATACCGATTACCGGTGTATTGTGGTAGCTTGACTTTTGAAAGCATGTTTTGACAAAGCGACTTTCAGCCTTTGAACTACACATCCCAGCATGCAGTTCAGAATTATCAAACTGAAACTATTTATCTATTTTTAGTCAACATTCTAATAACATACGGTGTCCTAAAATTTACAAGCAAAAATATAAGAAAACTCAAGAAACCATGTAGGTGTAAAATTAATTACATGCAACCTCTACGGAGTAATAAAATGGCTGGTTGTCGGATATCTAGAGCTGCCGACGGATTTTCACTTTTTTTTTCATGAACGAGCAGATTAATAGAAACTGAATGTCATCAGTTTTTCGAATTTTGCGGACAGCCTACAAAAGTATATAAGACAGTTATTATAAGTATATGCCATCATATTTTTATTTCATTTATTTATTTATTTATTTATTTATTATTATTATTATTATTATTATTATTATTTTTTTTTGGGGGGGGGGGGGGGTTAATGAATAAGCAATAAGGCATGTTTAAATACTGCTAATTTTTATAACGATAGAGCAGAACTCTATTTTGTTGTTGTTGTATACTGTGCAATTTAAAATCCGATTGAAATATACATTTTTTTAGTAATAAATATAATGCACTGACAGACATTTCACCCTATTCAGGTGTAGATTAGTCCTACTGCTCATACCTTCAAATGGACACTAAAAAACGCTGTTTACCCTCCCCCCCCCTTTTTTTTTAATGTTTGGTCAGAGAACTTTCTGAATATTGTTCCCTCTACCTCACAAAATCTTAGGAAGCATATTATTTCTTTCCATACGGTCGTTTTCTCAATTCAAAGAACTAGATTAAATTATTACCAAATTATCCCGGGGAGGGGGATGTCTCATTGAGGCCTGTACATCATCATCATGTACTAAAAAATGGATACTATTTTTATCCAAACCCCCCCCCCCCCAAAAAAAAAGTATAGATTCCCCCCCCCCCTTTTTAGAACTTTTTTCTTTGGGGGGGGGGTCGTACTTCTCCTTCTTTATTTTTTCAGAAGAGTTGTATGCGTGTAAATTACAAACGTATATCAATCAAATATAATTACCAACCTTTAACCGTTTAACGTCACCATCCAAAGGTAGTGACCAACTCCCGATCCCGTGTTTTTCCCTGCCAAATGAGTCTTTTTTTTTCAACATAATTATAATTTTTTCCTTTTCAATGTCTGTCGTTTTTTCGACACCATAATTTGTCACTGAACTTGACGTGGTGGTCGACAATTTCAAGGAGCGGCCGCTGCTGCATTTATCTTGAGGAGTGGGGAGACGTGTTTTTGCTTTTGCTACATTAAACGAAACGAAAAAATCGGTGAGCTGAATCACGAATATTATATTATTAATGTTTCATTCAAATTTGTTCATCTCCGAATCAAAATCGTTTACCAAATTGTAGATTGCTTTTTCGGGAATTAAGTCAGTGATTGCCCCACGTATTTATATTTGTGTTGGAGACAGAAGCCTGCCGTGCGTGCGCATGCTCTTAGTTATTGAGTTATTGAGCAGTGCTTATTGAGTTCACTCCCGGGTACATTTCTGTAAAATAGTTGGTATTTTCTGTCGCATGTACTAAAGGTATGGGGGAAAAAATAAGATAAATATTTTAAATACTTGCTTTCAAATTCAGCCCTTAAAAATCTCACTCCTACCTCAAATGGCCGTTAGGAAGAACTTTTGATATTTTCAGCAAAATCCAAAGTCAAAATCTTGTCCAAAACCGGAGAAATCCCCGCCGATTTGTTTCGCGATCGCGTGTTGTTTACAAACTGCCGATTTCAGGAAAGGATTTCAGACTGCCTAAAGGAGTTCCCTGTCTGTGCCTCCCAGTACGATACACTCTCCCCCATCTTGTTCACGAGTGCAACCCTGCTACCCTTTGACCCGAGTCTTCCCCCTGAAACCAACAATAGACTACTGCTCTTTACCCTCTTCTTTCTCTATAAATTACACTCATATCGCTCTAAGGCTACTAGTGCATAATTCATCATGTTCGTTGTTAGAATCATAGAGCTTCATCCTAAATAACTAGAATCCAGACTCTAAGCTTTCAACCTGCTATTACTTGTGATTGCCAGACCGCGACTCTGTCGCTCATCTCCGAAAGAGCGGAGGCGGAACCAGAAGAAGAAGAAGAAGATGTCTTAGACTAAAATCGGCCAATATAATTTTTGTCCACGAAGAAACTCGGGATCGCAAGCGCATGTCGATCTTTACGATCGCGCACACAGAAAATCAGGACTTTTCCGTGTATGCCACAGGGACCGAATTTTTAAGGACAAAACTCTTTTGGGGAGATGTCAGCGCCCGCGGCGACCAGGAAATGTACACAATGACTCCGATAGCTCGTTTCGCGAGAATCAACAGTAAATTACGGATTTCATTTTTGGAAATATCTTTTCCAACATCGGTGAGTTGAATTTATTGTATTTCTTGGATATTTTGATGTCGGTTTTTGTAAACTAAATGCCGATTTTGAGTGAATGTTTGTGACTTTTGTGCAGTGGTGTTTTAAAAAGTTGAGGTGTATGACTGCCTTAATTATACACACGAAGTATAGGAATGTAGCTATGAGTGATAGTAACGACATTGTAAATGATGTATTTACTTTAGTCTTAAGTTAAGGCAGTGGCTATTCTTACGAAGAGTCGTAAGAATAATTTTCCGGCTATTCTTACGACACGCGCACACGCTCCATTTTCGTACTCTGCGCCGTCGTAAGAATAATTTTCCGGCTATTCTTACGACATGCGCATACGCTCCATTTTTCGTACTCTGTGCAGTCGTAAGAATAATTTTCTGGCTATTCTTACGACATGTGCGTGGATCCGGTGACGCATGCGCAAAGTATTCTTTTCTGACTTGGAAGTTTTGACGGAGATCTCCGTATTGTCGTAAGGATAGGGCGGCGGCTATTTTTACGACGACGAGTGCCGTCTTTTATGCGGACTGAACAAACAAATGAGCAGGCTGCTACAAGAATTTCTAACAACAGCCAGACTCTTATTAATAGGCCTAACATATTTTCGAACAATCTCAATCGTAATGGCATGAATGGTATATTTTATTCCGACATATCTGATCATTTACCAGTATTCTGTGTGTCTGATTTAGATAGTCACTCTAAACCTCAAAATCTTAAAAACAACATGTTTTATAGGAAAGAAACTCAAGAATATATTGATTTGTTGATTTCTCATTTAACTCAGGAAGACTGGAGTGACATTTTAATGGAAAGTGATGTTAATAAATCATATGACTCATTTTTATGCAAATTATCTCAGTACTATAATGAGTGTATTCCGTTATAATGCAAAAGGCGTAGAAGGGATGGTAAAAAAACATTACTCAAGGTATCTTACGATCCATAAAAACACGAAACCGACTATATAAAATATCGTTACGTCGCCCTACCTCACAAAATTAAACTAAATATAAAACGTATAGAAATAAATTAACTTCTTTAATTCGTATTTCGCGCAAGTCATATTATGCGGATAAATTTGAAAACAATAAGAATTGTGCTTGAAATATATTGTGAGGAATGAATTTAGGAACACCACCTATTATACCTATTATAAGTTTCCTAAGATATATTCAAGGAAAGTGGATTTTTACAACATTATTGTATAAGGCAATTGGAAAGTATAGCTCACTTACATCACAGCATCTCATTAGCATAATGAGGACATGGCCAATTTCAGATCTCCATTCATTTAGCGATTTTAGAATTTAAAATATTCATAACTTTTTTTATTAGTTGTCTGTTTTTCCTCAACATTTCACTGATAATATGCTTCTGTGATTGTTCTGCTTCTATTCAAATGCATTCATTTTACGGGTTTCATTCTCCTTTAAGGTATAGGGATAAGGATTTCTGTGCTGTGATATAATTACAGAGCTTATGCTGCCACCTACAATGTTGTAGAATAGGTTCGGGTGGGGGGTCAGACTTCTCTGAGATTCCAGTTCTTGTCTTATGAAAATTGTCAGGCGCTCACTTCATACTTGAGTTAGGCCTATAGGTGCCAACTTAACATACAAATATAAACGGCAGTTTTCTAAGGGTGTAGTCCCAATTCTAGGTAAGCAAATTACTTATCATCTAGTCTGTTGAGGCTTACACGACAAGGCCAGAGATTCCCACTTTTCACTTCAGCCATTTGACTTGCCGGTAATTGTCAGAGTCTCAGAAGACTGAAAACTGTATTGTCAGTACAATGCAATTGTACAATACATGAAACAAGATACACAATTTACTTTCAAACAAAAAAATTTTTATTGCAGCTTTATTACCAGCTTTGGACAATTCTTTATAAAATATCATCTTACCAGCTTTCTTAATATTGTATGCATGGGGGGTGGTTGCGTGCCAACAGCCGGCCAGTGAGGTGTGCGCAGAGTACGAAAATGGAGCGTATGCGCATTCCTTACGACAATACGTAGATCTCCGTCAAAACTTCCAAGTCAGAAAAGAATACTTTACGCATGCGTCACCGGAACCACGCACATGTCGTAAGAATAGCCGGAAAATTATTCTTACGACGGCGCAGAGTACGAAAATGGAGCGTATGCGCATGTCGTAAGAATAGCCGGAAAATTATTCTTACGACTCGTCGTAAGAATAGCCACTGCCTTTACTTAAAAATCACAAATATGGCAATTAATGTATCAGTTTATCACTAGAAACTGGGAAGCTTACAGATGGCAATCGTATAAGTTTTATGTCAACTGCGTATCTGATGATTATAAAAACAACATAAATAAAAGCTCTTCTAAGCATCTGGAATATCGGAGGATTCGCCAGAAATATAGCGATGTTTTGATGTCGTCACACTAGGGATCGATCCTGCTTAAGCAGACTAGCTATACGAGCTCCTTCATCCTTGGCTTATCAATCTGGTACTGGGCCTGCGGAGCTATACATGGCCTGCTAATATGGCGCCTGTTGGACCATGTCAACACAAAAAACACACACATTAGAATCACACATTCCCATGCACACTGGACCTTGGAAACCACCCTCGGTGTTTGCTGTGGTGGTTCTGGTCAAAATGGAATATTAACATTAAAAATATATTAATAATATCAACACTTATCAACAAAAAATCGGCAGTGGGGATAGGATTCAGCTCACCGTACACATGTTGCTGTAAGAATTGTCATTATCATGACAAAAGATGACCTCTAATTCTCTCGCAGCTGATCGTCGGCGAGGTGTCAGCAGACTCAGCACTAGTCTAGGTTCTAGACTTTTTTAATTATTTTGTCCGTAAAACCATGAAGCTATATGAGCTATACAAACCTGTGTGTGCGCACCATAGTTAGATGCGCACTGCGCACCCATAGTTAGATGCGCACTGCGCACCCAGCGTAGAACGGTGCACGATTCACTCTCCCCACAACTTCGGGTTTGTATAGCTCATAATAGCTTCATGGTTTTACGGACAAAATAATTGCAATGCAATTATTTATCAAATTATAAAGAGTTTGGTATATTTAAACATGACCTTATTTCACACCATTCTAAAAGGGAAAGTGAAACTGATTCTGATAACTAAAACCGTTTGATTGTAAATACACAGGAGAAGGGTCAATGATCAATGAAATAAACCCCATTTTCAAATTGAAAAGCCCTCCGAATAATAGCACGGATGATATTCTTTCCCTCTTGAAATGCTGAACATGCCCCGGTGCATGAAAATACAATGGCGTCTAATTTTGTTTACAAGTGACTGATTCCTTTATTTTTTTAACGCTGCATTTTTCATCAAAATAATACCATACACAAAGTTAAGAGTGAGGCAACAGACTAACATTAAGACTGATGCTAAAGTAAGAGAAATAAGTGAAGAGGAGATGACAAAACAGGCGCTGAAAAATGTGTAAGATGTTATGGGACATCGTCTGCTTAGCAGTGTTTGGTGGGTAGCGCAGTAGACGGAGATGCTTGTCTGCAACTGTGTTCAGCATAGTGTCTCCAGGAGTATGATGGTGCTTCTCTCGATATTTCAGGCCATAGTTTGTGGTCCTGGAGCGTTTCGGTGATGCTAATTCATGGTTAGTTTTTGATTCTCTTTGCAGGTGTGCGTTTCTGTTATCTTCATCTTGGACCTCTTCATCGACAGCTAGGCTTTCAATTTGTTGGTTGGGATGCTATAGGGGTACTCAGTTATCGGGTTGTGGATGCCAATTGGTGCCTGTTGTTGGTTCACAGATTTGGAGTGGTGATTAATGTGAGCTTGCTGTCCATGCTGATGGTAGTCGCGGGGAGATGAGCCCATAGTTCGGCAGTTCTGGCTGGGGCTGGTGGGTGATCCAGGTTGCAGATGGTGGCGGGAAGGTGAACCTTGATGATGGTTGTTGGACTTGTACTGATGGCTGCTGTTGGTGAAGAATCTGCTCTTTTGCAGCCTTGGTTGTTGTGTTTGGACTTTGTGTTGGTGGTGTCTCATCAGAGACGTTTTCCTCACTGGCAACACCTTGGAGACCATGGGTTTTGCAAATGGTGGTTAAGAAGTCAGCTTGAAGCTGAACCGATCTCAGCTTGCCTTCCTTCTTAAACAAGGAGTTCTGTAATGTGGTTATTTCCTTGTCCTTTCTTTCAAGCAGGGCCTTTTCACAGTCTCGTAGGTCTTGAAGGCTCTTTAGCTCCCTCCGGAGCTGCCGCGTCTGGTTGAGGAGTTGCTCAATTGGATTCCTCTGCGTTTTATCTTCCAGCGAGGAGTTGTGGTGTTCCGGACGCTCATCTCTGTGGCTGCTTTCACCATGTTACTGAGGAGCTTTGTTTGCATCTTCGTCATGTAGTTCTGGTCCAGGTGCTTCGGGTTGGTTTTCCTTGAGGGCAGCTCTTGCAGAAGATGCTTGTGTGCCTTCATCTTGATTGTTGGAACTGTCTAAGTTCTCCACCTCGTTAGATGACACCTTTCCATCGAGCTGTGATGGCGAAATGCATACATGTAGAAGCCCATTGATTGCGGAGCGTGGACTAGCAGACAAGGGACCAACATCGCTGGGACATGTCAGGAATACGTGCCCTGTTTCTGATTGTTCCTCTGTTTGGTCTTCTCTGAGATATTGGCTTGGTGAGGTACCTTCTTGTGACAGCAGTGTTAGGGTACATGGCTTATTAGCATTGCAGGCAGAGCAGGTGAATGGGGCACTTTTGTCTACTATTAGTTCTGCTAGATCCTGGTCTTGTAACCCTGGGCATTCGAAGTGGGTCCATGTGTCGCATGCACAAAAAACATGCATGTGTTTTACAGATGGGGCATTGCAGTTTCCGTTCCTCCGGGGAACATTGGCATACCTTGACAGTGGTAAGACTCATACGCGAGGTGTCGCCTAACCTGTTGATTTCATCAAAGAAGCAGTTTAAGCTTCTTTTTTACCGAAGAAGCTGCAGTGACATCATTGGCTTCTTGAAAGAGGAATGACTTGAGTTCTGTGATTAGTTGAAATTGCTTGCCACTTACAAACATGTGGTGAATATCATCAAAAAAGAAGAGGGATAGCTGTTTTGCCTTTCCTGCATCACCGCGTTTCTTCTTGTCGAAGATCTCGAAGCCATTGCTTACTTTACTGATTACCGGGACTGCTACATGTGCAGGGTTGAATGTTGGATTTTTCTCTTAGGTGTCACATACAACATTTTTGATTTTCATAGACAGAGGTTTTTCAAAGGTTACGTTGATAAATTTGTAGCCCCCTTTGAATTGACCTTCGGAAGAAATGTCAGAGGCCTGGGGTTCTTCTGTAGATGAAGTGGTGGTCATTAGCAATGACATTGTTTAGTAAGAAACGGATAAATTAAAATCAGATAAGGAACAGAAAAAAAAAAGTTCACAGTCACAGTTTTTGACAGGACCACAGAGGTTTGAAGGGTAACACAGATAGACAGTATGATAGCACGGATGAACAGTTACATTTGTACAGAGCGCAGGTAGCACAGACGAACAGTTACGTTGCTCAAGGACAGGTAGCAAAGACAGTTACAACTACATTACCACAAAGTCCACAGTACAGATGACAGCTACTGTAGACTTGAAAATTTGCAAGTGACGACGCTTCCCTTCTACTTAGTTGCATCGTTAGTTGGCTGTATAATTGACAAATTTTAGCTGCCGGATCTGGATACGACTTAACAGAGTTGGAGACCAAGAAGTCAGGCAGAATGCAGAACTAGCTCCATTGATGAGATGTACATGTAATTTACTATCACCAATGAAGATATGTGGGACTAGCTGGACTGAATGCCAGAAAGCCCAAATTCTAAGGGTCCAAAGCTTTTCGGGATTTGCACTCTAAGGAATCTAAGTTCAAGTATGGTGTTTACTGGCTAAGCCATCTACAATATTAACCAAAAAGAAAACAATTCTGGTTTCAAAAAATATCAAGTTTAAGCGTTTAAGTCTGCAGCAGATTTGGAACGCACCCTTCACACAATGTGCCAAAATGTTGATGAAGTATTATGTGCTAGTCTAGTGTAGATACCAAGTTTCTTTGTGGACAAAATTTTATTGGCCGATTTTAGTCTCAAGACATGGGCGGAATGAAAACAACATGCGATCGCGATAAAAATCGGTGGGGATTTTCTTCGGTTTTGGACATGATTTTGACTTTGAATTTTGCTGGAAATATCAGAAGTTCTTCCTATTGAGGTAGGAGTGAGATTTTTAAGAGCTGAATTTGAAAGGAATTATTTAAAATGTTTATCTTATTTTTCCCCCATACCTTTAGTACATGTGATAGAAAATACCTAGAATTTTTGCATTCACCCTGCGTAGTGGTCAATATGACCACTATTCGTGGTGTGGTTCCATGAGTGGATTTTACCTTGTCCTTGAATGGCCGTTAGGAAGAAGAAGAAGAAACTATGCAAGACTAGTCTGCAAAATTTAGGGAAAACACTTGCCTTTTTAGGATGGTAAAATATCTTATTTCCAGACGGTTCCTTTAATTAGATCTCTATTATTAGTATTACTATTATAGATAATAAGAAAGTGTGGTTTTGTTTCATTTTCATTTTCATTAGAGCTGTTGCAAGATGGACCCAAATGGAAACCAAGAGCAGGATTCAGATCTAGATGAAGGGATTGAACTCTATGATGATGACAATGATGTCCCTGCAGGTCAGTTTCTGTTTCTTTTGGTAGATATTTCTTCAGAATATTGTAAAGATCTGGCCGTTCATGTATGTCTGCTCGCTTTAATTCAGTTTTGAAATGAAGTACATGCTTTATTCCAGGAGAAAAATCTACTGTCAGGACATTCTTTAGAAGCAATTTTCAGAACTTTGAAATTATAAGACAACAGTCTCCACATCATGTTTGAATTAGTAAAAACAGTGCATAGGCTGACATGTTTAGACTCTCAGATATTGATGATTTTATGAGAGAGGATACAACCAAACATTAACCGGTTGACCACTGAATCCTCTCATTCTCCTAGGCTTGATTACAGTTCTGGTAAGCAGTGGGTTAACCAACCTTACAGTTTGGGTACTGCTTCACCTCTGCTGTAAAGATAATGTACTTGTAGTATTGAAGGTGTCAGCATGAAAATTCTCAACATTTATTAATAATAGGTTGTTATTTCCTGAGAGAATTACAAAACTGATCTTGCTGTTCCATTGCTGTTCCATTGCTATTCCAGAATGCTAACCTGACATAGTGTAGTTACTAGTTAGGAAATTATCTGTAAGAGTAACAGGAAATGTGTGATTAACTGTATTTACTGTACCCCTGTTTATAGATGTCATAGCCAATGAAATGGGTGATATGGATTTCTATGATTATGATGAGATGAACGATGAGGTGGATGATGAGGATGAAGGACGAGGAGTCGATGAGGAAGGAGCCATGGCTGCTGCTGGTCCCAAGGATGATGCAGTCACACGTTTTGACAGTCATTCAGGTGAGAATTTTTAAATTCCCCTTTATTTCATATAACAGTAACAACAAGGAAATAGAAATGTAACTTGCTGAATATTCTCTCATACGTTCCTACCTGTATTTAAAGATATATGTAGACATTATTTTCATGACCCATCCATGGTTTCTGATGATTTTGTAATATAAATATAAATATAAATATAAATGAACTTCACATGAGCTTTGAATTCTTTGTATCATGTTATCTATCAACTGAAATCAAGAAATTTTATGATTTTTTTTTCTTTCTTGGGCTAATGAAAACTTCATGTGCTTTAGGGGACCACACAGTAAAACAATTTTTTGTGTTATTATTACTGATAGGTATTTATTGACTTATTGATTTATTCATAATATTATTATTATTCTTTATGACTGAGTAGGTGCTGTGTTCTGCTGTGACATCCATCCCGCTGGTGGATGTTTGGCCGTCACTGGAGGGGAAGATGACAAGGCCTACATCTGGAATACAACCTCTGGAGAGTCAGTTTTAGAATGCACAGGTGAGACAAAAATCTTTCAACAATTAAAATCACATCAAGAATTCTCGAGAGTTGGGTTGTTATGGATAATATATGATTGCATGACAAATGTTACAGCAACCATGGCTCTGTGGTCAATTTCAAACACTTGTAATTTCTAATTCTAATTCTGGAACCAACACTGTAGCTGACCTTAGCTCCATAGCTCCATAGCTAAGCCTTTCCTAAAGCACAATTGCAATCTAAACTCTAGGCCTACATGTACATCTTTCACAAAATGTAGCCCAGAGCAAATACTGCAAATGTTTCATCTCCGCTTCTACTATTATTCCTCAAGATATGGATGGGATGAAACACACGTTGTATCTGTTACAATCTTTTGACAGTTTCTAAGATTCTTGAGGGAACATCCTCTCTTTTCTTAAGATGCATTGTTCTGTTCTTGCCATGATGATTCTCACCAGAAGGGTGGTAGAACGTGATAGAGTGAATTATCAATTATGGACACAACCCTTTCCAACTTCAAATTACCACTCTCTCCCTGCATGCAGTATGATTTTTGCAGTCATTTTTCCCATTCAGCAGTAATTCATAATTATATTACTTACGTATTTGAATGTGAATTTTGATGAGAAACTTGTAAATAGGATCTGCTCTGTTATTGTTGGATATGAGGATCTCTACGTGCATCTGAGAAAATGTAAATTCCATATTTCAACCAATATGCTTGGGTATTCAATTCATTATATTTCTAGGGCACAACGACTCTGTGACCTGTGTGTGTTTCAGTTATGATGGAGAACTGGTTGCCACAGGCGACATGAGTGGTGTTATTAAAGTATGGAAACTAGCAGACAAGGATGAGATCTGGACGTATGAATGCTCAGATTTAGAGGTTTGTTTTCCCCTTGAACAAAGAAAATATCAACATCATGTGTTTTGGAAAAGTATGTATAAGTACAGTGCATCTTTACTTCAAAAATACTTGATGTGTCAATAGTCTTTTGGCCTTATGAACTATTGGTATTGTGTATACTCCTTGTTACGTATCTACGAAGAAAATACGCTACTAGACAAAGACAACATGTTGGCACCATATATATATATATGGTGCCAAACAAACGTCTTCATATTAATTATGACGTCTTTTTCATTGTGACGTTTATTATGTCATAATTCCTAATTTTAACCCCAGCAACACTAGCGCATAATGCATTTGCAATATACACTTAGACTGCGTTTGCTTTTATTTTATTATTGTTTGTTATCAGTCGAAATCACTTCACGTTTTCCCTGACGAAGGGGGAGGACCCCCGAAAATTTGGAGAATAAAATTTCTGTAATTGGCAATCAATGCATTTCAGTCATCCTTTATTTTTATATATATATATAGATATATACATGGTATATCCATATGTGCTTTATGAAGTGCTTCTGCCAGCACTCTCTACTATTTAAAAGTCATATGTTGTGAATACATTTCTTGCATTTTCCTCCCCACAGTGGCTGACATGGCATAGTGGTGCCAATGTTCTCCTTGGTGGCACTGTGGAGGGCAGTATTTGGATGTGGAAGATACCGTCTGGAGACTGCAAGATGATGCAAGGACATGGTTGCCATCTTACATGTGGAAAAATCTTCCCAGATGGTAAATTAGAAGTTTCTTTGGATTTATATAACTTTCAGTAAAGAACCGTTAATTAAGAAGAAATCATTTTTGCTCATGATAAAGTACATGCACATAGATTCTGAACTTATGAATTATAATTCTCCATTCATCTATTTAGGCCTACTTAGTACATTACGATTATGTATTATGTCTGTTACTTCCTGATAATAACTTCCTGATATGAATTGCATACTTATCATCCACTAAGGCCTCATAATCATTCTTCATACCACAAATTTTGCCTGGGTATGGTACTTAAAATATAGTTACTGCTGTGGCTGAGATTGTAGGCCTTCTTTGTGGGTGAAGTATTGCATGCACTACTGAATATTTAGAAAGAAATCCCTACTGTTTTGATCGGAATTTTGTTGGAAATATTCAGAGGTAAATTTATGTCTCGATATAATAGAGCAGAATAGATTTCAAACTCGCTTGATATATTATTACTTATCATATCCTTTAAAAAAGTTACATTCTATTTTTTATCCCTCTCCTGTTTGCTTTTTGTTTGCTTTTCATCTCTGCTGTCTGTTTTCATATGTCAGGAAAGAGGTGTTGTGTAGGATACAAGGATGGCTCTATCAAGGTGTGGGATTTGAAACAAACTACAAGCGTATTTCATTTCAAAGGTAAGAATTACATATTTATTTTGAAATTTGTACAAGCGTCTGCATGTCTCATAATTTTGTCATGGTGTCTTTTCAGTATGCTATTTTCCTGTACTGTATGAATGAAAGGAAGAATGAACTAAATTCCCTAAATTTGATCAAAATACAGTACATGTAGACATTTTTATTTCAATTATTATCGCAATACAAGCCTTGGTAGACAGGACACTTTGTAAATGTATCATCAGATTGAACTGTTGATCATCATTAAGTAACTTTTGAAAATTTGTAGGGTGAACTCTAGATATTTTTATGAATTATGTCATCAAAATTAAATAATTTCAACTGTCTTCAGTGATATTTTTGCTTGAAATTGTCAACCATTTTGCAGTGCATAGTTCAACATTCTGGGAAGACATTTTGCAGATGCATGAGAAGGAAATGCAGTTGAATTATTAGATCTTTTAATGAAACATCTTAATGAGTTTTATCAAACCATCTCACTATTTTTGGTATAGATGGAAATGGACATGAGGGAGATGTGACTACATTAGACTGTCACCATGATAACACCTTAGCTCTGTCAGGTTCAGTGGATGGGACAGCCAAGCTACTTAATAGTAACTCAGGAAAGGTAAATAGACAGCCATTAAATTTGTCCTCTAGGCAGCTTTGTTCACCTGATTTTGATCTATTATTATGATATATGAATCAGATCCAATTATTTATGCTGGGGACCGACCTTTAACGATACAGGATTATATAAATGCTAGGTCATTGGAAAGGTAGAAAAGCCAGTAAACCACTGGAAAAAAAGTCAAATGTATTTATTTGAAAATACAGTTTGTAGTTTACCAGGCAGAGGGGCTATGATAAATGTATAGCCAGTGGATGTACATATCGAGAATTTGGTATTTTAAAGTTCTGACCCCTCTTTGACTACATCTACCTAAACTGTTTTTCCAGAATGTCTTTATATCATGCCTGATGGAGAAACATAGAAAAATGTAAATGAAAGAAAATATGTTAACTGAGGGAACATATAATTGACTATTTCATTCCTATTAGTGAAAAATGAAGGCCACCGCACACCTTACGATTGGTCTGCGATCTGATTTGTGAAATGAATCGCTATGGCATTAAATATTGGCATTTTAACAAATGAAATCTACCTTATTCAAGTTCTGAAAAGTTATATGAATACTAAACATAGGGTTTTGGTGAGCTGTCAGCTTTCTACAGGGAATAAGGGCAAAATTAGTTTCAAATCGTAGGCAGTCGTACGATTTTTGTGACGTCACTACGACTCAGAGCCGATTTGGCCATTCCACCGACTAGAAAACTCGGCAAAGGCCGTATTATCGATTTTACTATCTGTATGACTATTCAGACCCTCAATCAAAATTTTTTTTTTTTTTTAAATGATTTGTCAAATGATATTACATTTTCTTCTGAAATCGGATTGCAGACCGATCGTAAGGTGTGCGGTGGACTTTAGTTGAAGGTTTTCAGTCTCATATCATTGCTCACTTAAAAATTATGCCATGCATCAATGACACATCTTGTTTGAGTTTGAGTTTGAGTTTATTAACAACACATCACATAAATGATAGTATAATCATCAATAGAGTAGTAATTTTACATTCCAGATAATACGGTGATATGCAATATTCATCCATTCTATTATTGTGATTTTTCAATACAGGTTCTGGTTACTTTTTCTGGTGGTGCAATTAAAGAAGACATTGGAGAAACAAACTCAGTAGAAACAGTAGGCTTTTCATCCAGGTAAATCATTGACTTTTTGTAAGGACAGCTTGTCCTGTACTACAACAGTTTTGTCCTGTAGAATGTAAGGAACAGTGTATGGATTTAATTTTAGAGCTTGATTCATAAGCTTAGAAAGAGATGGTTTGACCACTGACTGTTCACTTTGTGAAGTACTAGATAGCTAGTATGTTGTCTGCATAGAATGGGGGTGTGTACACTCTGTTGAAGTTGTGGAGCAGGAATAGCAAAATATATTGATAATTATTCCGTTCTAAAACACAAAGTTGGAATGAACATGTGTTTAATATTGCTTTTATAAGCCCCATTTTTAGAGTATAGTTTTGAGCTTTTTTTGGGGGGAGCTAGTTTTGAGAAATAGCACATTTATACATACCGGTACTGCAATGTAAAAGTATTGCCTCTACTACCACAGTATACTTGTTTGATTTACTGTATTGCTGCTACTGCTGTACATGTATGTATGATTTGTATATTTTCTCTCCTTGTTTCTGCAGTCAGACCCTGGCTGCCTTGGGTTCCCTAAATGGCATGCTGAGTATCTGGGATATTCCTACTCAGAAGCTAAGGCATCAGTGTGATCATGGGGTAAGAGTCAACTTTTCAACCTGTCATACAAAGAAAAAAAAAAGTGAATAACATCTCTCCACTCTCAAACGGGGGACTGGAACTGAGAGGTCCTGGTTTAAATTCAAGCTAGTGCTCTTAACTGCTGCATAATTAATTCGGACTCACCTAGACTCTTAGCTCTCCTGGTTACTATGCTACAAACATATACTTGCTTGCTTAGTGTCCCAGGTGTAAAAAAACCCTAATCACATACAATATTTTCAGGGCGGAGGTCTTGTTTGTGATTTTTACATTGCTTGTCATTCTATGCTGAGCTGTTAGCTTTCTTGAAAAAAAATGGAATATCATCAATTGATATTTGGTTGAAATATAATATAATAGTGAGCTAAGGAAGGAGATCGAATGTAGCATTGATCGTATCTGAGTGACGAGTCTTATAGAGGCATAATGCCTTAGTGGCTTCACCTAGAAGCACTACACCTTTGAAAGGATGATCCCAGTTTTAAGACCATGTCTCTAAACTATAATCTATTACATTTATTGAGGTAGACTCTTGTTGATGTGTGGTAGTAGACATACTCATGAAATATTCACAGGACAAAAAAATGTACAGTGAGAATCTTGTCTGAAGTGATTATTTTGCCTCCGACAGTTCCTATGTGGTGCTCACTGGCAGTACTATCAAAAGATTATAAGAAGAGAAGATGAGTGATAAAAATTGTCATTATTGTCTTGCTCTGTGACTGTGCAATCACACTGAACACTTATTGTAATTTGTAAATCAAACCTGTGCTGCCATTTATTACCCTTTCCTTTATAAAAAAAATATTTGACTATCAGGCAGGTATTGTGAAACTGGCTTGGGATGTAGAGACTCCTATGATCTTCACAGCTGGTCTGGATGGAATGGTCAAGCTATGGGACAGTCGGTCATCAGAAATGGTCACATCCTGGACCGGTCATCAGGGCGAGATCCTGGACCTTGCAATCAGCAGGTGAGTGCCCTTATCCGAATGTTCTCTTTCTCGGCCATTGGCGGTTTCTCATTTGCTGTGTCGATATTTGCTCTTAGCTTTACTTTGTCAAAGATATATAATTATGGTTTGGGTTGAAAATGGGTTTTAAGCTAGGGTAAGGTATAGGGATAATGTTGGGTCAAGGGTCATGTATGGGAATTTTGTTGATTTGAGAAATTGACAGCTGAGAAATTGTCGCTGGAGCATGTGCTCTATGATTCCACCACTACATCAAAGTCATTGGAGTTCTGATCGTCATCAGTCTAGCATCTGTCCTTTATTATTTTAATAAAGTTGTTTTGGTTTCTTACTTGTAAAGAAAGTAGCAATACTATCAGATGACATGTTTGATTTTATACAAGTTCCAGCAATTTGTAAGGAATACAGACACTTTAAGACACAACTTGAACATGTGGAAGTTGTATATTGTCATTGAAAATTTGGGGAGGCTAAACACCCGTTCACTTGCCATGTTCCTAAAGGGATGACACTGAGACTGAAATGCCAAAGGGCTGTGTAGGGAGAAATCCTGTTTTTGTCAAAGGGGTAAGTGGCTGCAGCTCCTGGTCCTTGGAGCCCAATTAAAAAAAAAATTGATTAATAGAAATTGTGTCTTTTCTATAAGCATCCCCTTTTTCAGTTGTGAGCTTTTGTATGGCTTTTTATGCCTCCGCCCACGGAAGGTGGGTGCCGGAGGCATTATGTTTTCGGGTTGTCCGTCCGTCCGTCCCACTTCTCGTTACCGCGATATCTGAAGAATCATTTGAGGTAGGAACCTCAAACTTGGTACTAGTATGTATCCCCATACAAAGATGAACTGATTAGATTTTGGGGTAAGTAGGTCAAAGGTCAGAGGTCACGGAGGTCAATTTACATGAAATTACATGAAATTCTTGGTTTTTAGCACCGTTACCGCGATATCTCAAGAACTGTTTGAGGTAAGAACTTCAAACTTGATACTAGTATGTTTCCCTATACGAAGATGAACTGATTAGATTTTGGGGTAAGGAGGTCAAAGGTCAGAGGTCACAGAGGTCAATTTACATGAAATTACATGAAATTCTTGGTTTTTAGCACCGTTACCGTGATATCTCAAGAACTGTTTGAGGTGAGAACTTCAAACTTGGTACCAGTATGTATCCCCATAGAAAGAGGAACTGATTAGATTTTGGGGTAGGTAGGTCAAAGTTCAGAGGTCACAGAGGTCAATTTACATGAAATTACATGGAATTACTGGTTTTTAGCACCTTTACCGCGATATCTCAAGAACTATCTGAGGTGAGAACTTCAAACTTGGTACCAGTATGCATCCCCATAGAAAGATGAACTGATTAGATTTTGGGGTAAGTAGGTCAAAGGTCAGAGGTCACAGAGGTCAATTTACATGAAATTACATGAAATTACTGGTTTTTAGCCTCGTTATCAAATATTTCTAGAACAGTTTGAGCCATCAACTGAATTTAGGCGGAGGCATATAGGAGACGAAGTCGCATTCATCTTGTTAAAAAATGGAAGTCTATATCTGAATGTTCTTCTCTTCCCTTTCTGTCTCCTCCTTCAGGGATGGTAACACCATAGTAACTGCATCTGGTGATACATCAGCGAGAGTTTTCAAGGTCCAGCAACCAGACAGATAGAATCACAATCAAAAGCATCAATCTTTTTTCTTGTTGTAGAAAGAAACAAGTATTTTATTGTGAACAAAAAAGAGCTACTAGAATTTTTATCATGTCTTATCTACCGGTGCATATGTATATAAAGCTTTAAAAGCTTCAAATATGTATTTTACTACCCAGAAGCTAGCATATGATATGTTCCGTCAGTTTGGAAGAGATAATGCAGAACTAACTATTGCAATGATCCAGGTATTTTGAAGACTCAAGATTGAATTTTAACATACATGTATTGTATATACATTGTGGAGGTCATGCTTTGCAAAGCTTGGGTAAGTTTTTTTAAATGAATCGGTCAGTACGAAAGTGAGCATGTGTGTATATCCCATAAGCTGACGAGCTTGTTGTAATTACGCCAAGGGCACAAATGCAAAAGGAAACCTTGAAGTGACGGAATCATATTGGTCAAGCCAGTGCTGTATAATGGTATGATGTACAACAAAAATTTATTTCATATCGAGTGTAGAAAATGCTGCACCCTCACTGTACACTGGAAGTCTTGATATGAAGCCCTTAACATAACGTGACACTCCTAAGGGTTTAGTCAGAGATGGGCACAGGCGCATTTGTAACATTGCAAACCCAATATGTACAATTTGATATGTACGGCATGATGAGGATAATGTTACCTGAAGGCGTAAATCATTCCAGACGCAGGAGTTCATAATGTATCTGTTTTAAAACCAGAAACTTTGTGTGTGTGTGTGTGTGAAACATTTGCCAATTTCAAAAGTCGTACAGATTTGAGAAAGTTTCATGCCTCAAAATCATTAAATCACCACTCTTTTAAAGTTTTACAATTTGCCAGAGTATATTGATACAAATAGATTTTTGGTTTATAATTTGGGAAAAGTTTTATGTCATGAAAGTTTCTAGTTATACATTATATGGGTCAAAGACTTTGAATATTGTCCAGGATAAATTGTTCACATGTCCATACAGTCAAACTGCTTTGTGTAAAATATTTACAAAGAAATAGAAAAACAGTGGCCTTTATGATCGTGACCAGGCACCAAAAAACCACCAAAAAGTTGCCAGATATGCATTTTTAGTTAAGATCTGATTCTAAAAGAGGAGATTCTCAGCTTTAAAATGATATATAACTCTTTAGCATTGGATGTTCCTAACCCACTAAAGAGAGAATAGCATGCCCAGTCCCATAAAATGTTACTTATGAGAAATAAGTGTTTTAAAGTTTGCAGTCTATTGAAGCGCTCTGACTTGTGAGGTATTGTGCAAAGGTGACAAAAGGAGGATTAGAACTCAATATAAATTTCTATGAAGGGATAATCAGATTGTCCTAAAACTTGGCATACTAATTAAGCACATCATGCTCATCATGTTGGACAAGTGTCAATACAAGAGCTTTCTCTGTTTTATAGTTATGGGAGATCACAATGAGAAAAGTATTCAATGTTATAAAAAAAAAAAAAAACGTATACAAAAAAATCTAGAGAAGAAAAACAGGTCTACTAAAACCTGTCAAAAATATCACTTTTAGATTGTTTGGTGCTTCCCAATTTTTTAACTTACTAGAAAAAAGTATATACTTTCAGGAAATACCAAAAACTGAAATTTGACCATGCCGACCCCAAAACACCTTCATTGAGCTCTAAATGAATATCACACAGTGCGACTATTTGGTGGTTTTGTGGTGCCTGGTAACAATCATAGACATGAAAACTTTCTAGTGAAGTTGGAGGTAAGCATAGTGCTGTAATTGATGCAAAAGTGTGTTGAATGAATATAAACTACTTGTCGAAGGGCAGATTAGGCCAGAAGTCTTCCTTTGAAAAGGTTGTTTTGTCCTTGTAACTTTCTGTTGTGGGTTCAAATGCCTGTCTTGTGTATTCCTCTTTGGACAAAGTATTCTGTCAAAACTTGCCTTACTCTCAACCAGAGGGGCAATAAATGGGTATCTTTCTTCCTGTAGGAGAAGAGTCCAAAAATGCTTTAGGCTTTATATTATGGCAGTTCAGACATGGTGCCATGTCCGTTATGGTTACGAAGAGTCCATTTTCTCTTCAACTATTCAGTGATACACTGTGAAATTCACTTTGTATGTCCCTGATAGTCAGATGTGTCTGATTCAGCTACTAAAATATGTTTGAGGACTTTTGATTTTGATTTGAACTGTCTTTAAATAACCAGAGAATGGTTTGACTGTCATGTCCGTTATGCTGGAATTGCCCATGTGCCACAGAACCAATTTGGTAGGTGCAGGATCAGGTCACACACAAACAAGGTACATTGTTACAACTGCTGTTACCTCATTGTTTATGGGAAGAATCAGGAGTGGCCACTGGACAGATGATCCATTTATGTATGGAACTGGATCTGTAAACTGGTTGGACCATGTAATCAAGTCATATATGGGGAAAATAGTACTAGTTCAGTGATTTATTGATTGATTGATTGTTTTATTGATTGATTAACTGATTGATTAATCAAAATGGAAGGTACATTCATGTATTATTGCTTAATTCAAAAGTACATGTCATTGCTTTAATATCCAGCAGTACATAAAGTTGCATTTTAAAAGAAGTTCCATCATTATTTTCATTCAGAAGCGATTTTATATTCTGTTGCTATTATATTTTTGCAAGGCATTTTTTATGATAAGCCATTATTTCTAATTTATTGACTCTGTAAATGTCAGGTAAAATGATTATAATCCTCCCCATCTGATTAACATTCCAGTCAACAATAGAGATACATGATATTTGGACGGTTCATGTACATGGGGAGGGAGAGGGGGAGGGGGAGGGAGAGTAGTGATACAAATTTACTGATGCCTCCAGGATGTCCATTTTTTTATGGTGGATGCAGCTATTGAAACCATTGTATCATTCACACTAAAGATTACATTGTAAACTACTGTACTATACATACTGCATGTAAGGAAGAGGATTCATATTGCAGCAGTGATTTACAATCGTACAGAGAATCGTACCTAGAATGTCAGGAAATGTGCCTGATTTATTTATTATGCAGTAGATACAGATTTCATCCTTGCCCTTTTAAGCTTTTAAATAATCTTGATAATCTATGGATTATTTCTTAAAACTCTTATGACCATTACTTTGTATTTGAAATCCAATTTTTGGATTACATCCAGATAATTGTTTCAGAGACATTTTAAATACTAGAATCATGTATTCATTCTGTTAATCACTTGGAAATCTAGAACTCAGTCTGAGTGTCATGATTCCCAGTACATATTCTTATTACAATTTTTGAATAGCATCAATTTTTGTCCCTTGATAAAATCCTTTTTGTCAAATCCTTTTTTGATTTCTTTGGAATAATCCATCTATTGATGGTATGCTATACATTCAATATTATTTTGAATTTGATTAGAAACTGCAAAATTTCTCATTAATATCATATTTTTGGATGAACTGCACTTTGCATAGGAAACAATGTAATGTGGTGTAACTTAATTGTAATGAGAGCTCTCTGCATGTGTATATCAGTATTCTTTCCTATATTTTGAGATTGAAATTTGGGTATTTCAGTACTTCACAAGATTTTAATCTCCACAACAATATATATTTATATATATATATATATGTTTATCTCTCTCAATCTTTTGTTATGTATGCAAGACTATACATGTGCTTCAAGGGCTTACATTTCCATGTTCAAAGAGTACAACAATTGAGACTCTTTTAGAATATAACTTTACAACTGCTCACAGTATTTAACAAGAAGTGGAAACAAAAGAGGAGAAACTGATTCTAAATAAAGATGATTTTAAGGATAATTTTTATAGTATTTCAATTGAAGGTGCCAGTAGAACATCAGGAAGGGGTGTGTGACTGTCAAAGGGAAAGTCCACCCTTATTGCAAGTTGCTTTTAAAAGAAGCAGAAAAAAATAAAGAAACAGATCAGTGAAGGTTGAGCAAAATCTGATAAGAAATAAGAAAGTTATGAATTTTTAAATCAAACACATATTGGCAACTCCGTGACATATCTTGCGAGCTCCTCTCCCATTTGCCCTGTACCCCAAAAATCATTAATTTCCATTTTCTTTAAAGAAAATATTCAAACAATCATTTCTCATGTTATTACACAAAACCTGAATGAAAATAATCTACATGTATTCTCTCATCAGAAACTATGAAAATTAAAATTTATGCAATTTTCTGCACTGTGAGCAAATGGGAGAGGAGCTTGAAAGATACGTCACAGAGTTGTTAATATTTGTTTGATTGATTACAACTTCAAAAATTCATAACTTTCTTATATCTTATCAGATTTTGCTCAAACATTTACTATTTTGTTTCTCTCTGCTTCTTTTCTTCTTCTTTTAAAACCAACTTGTAATCAGGGTGAACTTTCTCTATAAGAACACAGTCTTTCAATTCCAAGTCTCCTTCCCTCTCTCAAGGATTTACTTTAGATATTTGTAAGATCACATAGACATATACCTATTCTTGCTCTTTGTATTGCACAAGGTGGGATGAATCATTGATTTACTACCAAACGGTTGTTTATCCATCGATGAATAAACTATTTGAACATATCGCAGTAAATGGCTGAATGTGGTGTTCATTTTCTGCGCCTTATAAATATTGCTCAACAAACGGAAGTATGTGTCAGAGTTTCTACAGTTTACACTTGGTCACTTTGGTGTTTACTATAGGAAGTATATATGCAATTCAGAATGCCCCTTTTTTGTCTTGTTTTTATATATGCATATGCATATGCATCTATATTTTTTCTGTTCATATATCTATATAGGATTGTTTATCTCTCTTTCACAAGACCCGGCTTTCTCCCTTCCATTACCCCCATTTGTCTCTTCTAATGCTTCCTTCTTTCATCATTCCCTCTTTTCTTGTGTTTTCTTCCACGTCTTCTTTCTCTGCTTCTTTGTCCATCCATCTCTCTCTCCTCTTCCTATCTCTCAAGAGGTACATTTATATCAAATCAAGCATTTTGTTCATTCCAGTGAGCAATACATAAAACCATTGTACCATGCATACAACTTTTTAATACTTTTCCTCAAACATTCCATTGTTTTCAAAATGCAGAATTACATGCAGCAAAGGACAGTACAGTACCATTACAAACAATACTAAAGCCATAATTGGATGTAACCTTAACACATCCATGAGCCAGAAATCTAAGAAAAGCAAATATGTGCACTCTTCTGAATACCTCATGTTCCAATTACTCAAGTAGAGATTGCAATATTACAGAACTGAGATTTTCATGGTACACACCTGGGCCCTGTTTCGTCAGCAATGACAAGTTATAAGCTACTGAAATCCTGGCATCCGATTGGCCGAGAGCAAATTTGTCGGTAAAAATCACTGACAAGACACTTGATGAAATGCCCCCCTGTTCAGAACCCCTAGGCTAAGACTAAAACATCAAGAATTAGTCAGCCAAGGAAAGTAGCTGTAGTGTAATCGTAATTTTCATTATTATATTGTGGGTTCACGATCGAATATGAGAAATTGCTTGTAGGACACTAAAATGCAATAACTCGAGTTGATCTTTAAAAAAGTGGAAAACAAATTCAGTTTTTGGACTTTGGTTCATGCTAGAAAAACTTTGGTTACTCCAAGAAAATAGAATTTTAAAGAGATTCTTAAACATTTCTATTTTGAAAATGCTCTATTAATAGCCAGAAAGAACCCATTTAGAAGAGAATATCTTGTGCTAATCCCAGATGGAAACTTTTAAAATTGTAATAAGATATCATTATAACAACATGAAAGCTACTTCATATAACCAAGAGCCACATAAGCAATACATATTATATAATACCTTATACCTTTTCCCAGCAGCCACATATTTTGTGCTAATACTGACATATAAATGCACATGTATAATCCCTATATTATATAAGGTAATATGAAGGCAAAAGTGAGAGTTTGGCATAAGTTTGAAATCTACGTGAAATTCTTTTCACATTCATGTTTCTTGAGGTAAAATATAACGCTGAAAATGTGTCCTTCATAATGATGAAAACTGGTATTAAAAAAAAAATTTCCTTTAGGTTTCTGGTATCCGATTTATGTTCACAATGAAAACTAAAAAATCAATTTTACATTTTCTTTTCAAATGATATTCACTCAGGATTGTGAAATAGCAATGTGTTACCACTGTATAGGAACTGATGATCTCTAAATCATAGTTTCAATCAGTAGTCTCTTTAATATGACAAAAAGCAATGAAAACATGACCACAAGAGAACCCAAGAGAACCCGAGAGAATGGATTTTTTGTTTCAATGAAGGCAAATTTTTGTTTGGCTTTGCTTTACTCAGATCAGATTTTAATACAGAGTATTATTCTTTTACCATAACCGAGTTTTCTGAAGGGTTTCTTGGGGCTTTCCAGAGCTAAAACTTTCTCTGTTCCTAAGCATTTCTTTTGTTCAGTGATGCGACATAGTGATCTCTGTCACCTGTCCTTCACCAAAAAAGAAATTATCAACTCCCTTTAAACCTAAAAGGGCAGAGGGGGTGAATCCACCCCCCCCCCCCCGACGTTCGGCGCGATATGTTCCAGGATAATTTTGTTTGACCTACAGGTACTGCACAGTGTTAAAAATCCCCGCACTGTGCTTGGCCAAAATGATCATTTCCCGATGTGTATTGTACACAATGCAAAATTGTCAGTCGTGAACATGTAAATAATCAATCAGCGATAATTAAAAAACCAATTCAGATATAGATATGAAACTTTACAGGGTTATTCTTTATAAGATACTCTGTGTGCCAAGGTGCAGAAATTTTTGTCACTCCATGGCTGAGATCCCAGTGGGGAGTGGAATCCATACCCCACCCCCACCTGGCTGAGAGAGCACCAAAATAAGCTTTTTAGGGCTAAGGGATGTTGACATTCACAGCATACAGAACCTGCATATATATATATATATATATGTTAGAAGTATCCTGTTGTGGCTGTCCACTGTTTGTAACCTACAATCCGCCCTCCTCGATTCTATTGTTTTTGTAATACCTTAATATCTCCCAAGTTCTCAAACCCAACATTTACCTTCCTCTAAATTTCTAAAAGAATGGTATTCCTTGATGGCATAAACAAAAATCAAAAGGTTAAATATAAAAACAGCCCTGAAATAATAAATAAGATTAGGTAAAACACAGCAGGTATAAAACTCAAGGGGTTATAGTTGGTATCAAATCATGCTTCATGAAAACTGAATAAATAAGGCATAGTAAAGAACTAATAACATATGATAGAGGATATACAGTTTACATATTAGAAGACCCAAAACCTACATACTTTGGTTATACAATGTCATTATAAATGGGATATTCTTGTTTTTACCCGTAACCGGTACTTCCAAATAATGTGCTTTGTAATAATTCTTGACCAGTACTACTATCTTGAAGAGGGCATAGAAAATTGCACAGAATTTTCTCATGTGTAAAATTGTAGTTGATTTTACTATCACCTTTTCCATAGAAGGCAGGCCCTGCTCTTTGAAAATTCAGGGAAGTCTGAAAGAAATAAGTGTCTCAATCATATTTCTGTAAATATGATTGAATTTTGTATTGAGAAGTCAATCCTCCATACCCATTTGGAAATGAGAAGGAATAAATGTTGAACATGTGACAAAACTATAACATAAATAATAAATCATGCACCTTTACACAACACACCTCAAATTTAGAACCTGACATGCCTTCCTATGACTGATATGATCATAAATTATTGAAGTACTGGATTTCAAACTTACTAACATTTCTTTTTACACATGCTAGCAAAGTCGAGTTAACTGCAACTGCAGAACAGCACTGTCGAATAGCAAGGGGAGTGTGTTGAAAATACAAAACCCATAGTACCTCTGAAGTTGATATTATTTATGGCAATATCAAAATTGCATAACTATGGAGGAAATAGAAGACCCCATGTATTTCTACTTCTAGGCCTTAGACTTTGAATAATTACCAAGCGTCTTGTTCACTGATCAGAAGAAAGCCTGGGTATATGTCAGTAGTGCTTTTATCTCAAGACTCACTTGAATCATAAATCATTTCTCATTCTTCATATGGGATTTTAATTGATTTGCCTTTGTGGAATTTTGTTATTATCTATTATACCAATAATAATGCCGCATTGACATTTGCATGTTATATTCGTTGAGCCTTTCACCGTCTCATATAATTATGGTATGAGAAGTCCAGTTGACTATGCTACAATAAGAGGAATTGTTCCTGTTGCGGTTGGTACAGTACTTTCTACGATGGACTTCGGTAGCAATGTATGGATTCTCTCTTGCAGCACACTGCGCCTGCCCATGCCATCGCACACAGAACACTGCTTCCTGGAAGCATGAGTAGAGTCCAAGTCCATGTTTGTATTCCTGGGGTTCAACATTCCTTGAGGTCTTGCCCTGTACCCCTGTAAGAGAGGACAGTTCGGGTCTGGAAGATATTCTGATGAGGATGGAGCTGAGATGCGTTCGCCTCGACTCGTGGAGCGATTGATCTGGTGAGAGCGACTTTTTACTGGATTATCTGCATTGCTGTCGTTAGAAAGCATTTCAGAGGAAGCGTCGTAGTATGCAACAAGTAGGGCGTGGTAGAAGGTAATCATGGCCTGGCTTACATCATCAATCTTAGTCCGTAACCAAAAGTCATCCTCGATCCGTCTAGTGCGACACTCCTGACAGTGCAAAGGCTCAGGATCTGTGTTGTGTGAGAGATGGCAAGGGAAGGTATCGCTGTCAGACATGCGTTGGGAGTCGTGGTGACCTTGGAGGTTGTTGCAGCAACATTGCCTGCAATTTGGACAAGGGGTACTCTCAACAGATGGTGGATCTTGGTCTGGTGCGGATTCAGCCGGGTTGATTGGTGGCAGTATGATCTCGCTCTGATGAGAGGCCACCTCTGTTGCCTTAAGAGGGCGTACTCCATGAAACACATGGCTGTAGTTGTCCGAAGCCAATGACATACCGGGGATCGCAGAGTGGTGCTGCATGAGCAGAACTGACCAACAGAGGGCAGCACTGCACAAGGAGTATACAGCCAGACACGTACCAATCACCTGTAAAAAAAAAAAAAAAAAAAATTTAATGGTATTCTAAAAACAAAATTTCTAGTATTCTAGTCCACAGTTTGCTGGTTGTGAGAAGCTTTTGAAGATAAGATTTGCTCATAATCTTCACAACTGATCTGTACTTAGAATTACATCCAACATGGTAGTATTGTGCAAGTTCCGTAGTTGTGCATGGAAAAGAAATATTCTGCTTGTCTGGCACAGACAAATAAGATGAATGCGACTGCGTCTCCCATATGCCTCCGCCTAAATTCGGTTGACGGCTAAAACTGTTCAAGAACAGAACCCGAAAACATAATGCCTCCAGCACCACCTTCAGTGGGCCGAGGCAGAAAAAGAGAGAGGTTGATCCAGTGCATCTTTGGATCTAAACCTACCTTCAAAGACTGGTCCAGCAGCTGAGAAATGGTAGCATACCAGTCTGTATGTTCCATCAGGACATTAAAATCTGAGTATGAGAACCAGCCTCTCCGACGTCCTTCATTCAAGGCGATCCTATACAGAAAAAGACAGAATGCTTTAAAAATGTATTCCAATTAAATTTTATGAGGGCATTCTATCTGCTACTCCCAAGCACCCAACATTCCACTGACAAGCCCTACTAGAAATTCACGGGTGTAAATGTAAAACTGAGTGTCCTGATAAATAAAATACAGAGTGGTCTAAATGCACCAAGGTGAAGTGGTTAATTTCATATGGGAATTTGATAATTCCTTGTAAAGTTACTAATACTAAAATGATCTTAAATGAGTGGAGAATAGCAACTGACATATTTGTCTTTTTGTTGTACTTCCCCTCTCATTTGATATTTGTCATGAAATCATATCCAAAATCTCTATATATAGCGACAGAACCTCTGCCCAGTATAAATAAGTTCTAATGATGCTTACCAAGTTTCCATTTGTTGCAAGAACTCAAAGAACTCATCCGGTGTAATGTACAGGTCCCAGTTCTACGAATATATAAAGAAACCAATGCAATTTTATACACAGTTCTTTTTCGACAAAGTATGTCATTTAACTAAAAATACAGGGGAAATCTGTTTACTGCCTCTTCTTCGAAACAGATTGCTAATAAATCAATGTTCATAGTACCAACATAGCATTTCAGGTGAGCACCGAAATCGGTAGCCTAGCTAGAGCCGGGGTAATATTGGAGCGCCTCGAGCACCATTCATGGTGGATATGATCGCTTATTATTATTAATGGAAGGGCAATCTAAACTTTGTAATAATATGATTTGTTAAAAAACAGATAAAACAGAGAAGCAGATTGGTGAAAGTTTGAATAAAATTGGACTAGCAATAAGAAAGTTATGATTTTGCTAAAAAGTTGTAATGACTATGCATATGGGAATTTCAAATTGGCCGTATCGGATGTAATGTACTGTATGTGATGTAGCGGCGGTCAACTTTCCCATTCGCTCCAACACATAACTAAAATGTAAATTTTTCAAAATATATAACTCAGCAGGATCTCTTTCTTTTTGGAGGACCTGTAACAATATTCTATCTACAATATATTTTGGTTACTGGCCAGAGGGAGAAGGTGCTCAGGAGAAAACTGGAATTTAATGACATTTTGGTGTCAATTTTGGGAGAATTGACCGTGAATACGTCACAATTGACTCACCAAATTGCCACCTTGAGATTCACATAGATGTAGTGATCTCATCCTTCAAACATTCATACCTTTCTTACTCTTTGTCTGATTTCTTTCAAACTTTTCACCAATCTGATTCACTTATTTTTCTCCTTTCACACAAATCAGCTTTTTACAAAGCTTGGGTTGCCCTTTAAGATAGAATCTCATCCATTGATAAATCCACATCTGTGCGACAAGGAAACTTTATAGCACTTGCAAGATCCAGTGCTTCTTCAGACAACTTTGAAGGAAATCCCTGTCAAAAGTACTATAACATACACAAAAGAATGAATTATATTTCTAGGCAAAATTAAATACATGTATGCTATTTCATTCATTCATAATATATTCAAAACTGGCACAAGTTGCAAAAAATGACTATCCTACTAGAGGCAGGCAGACTGCCATTATATGTGAAAGATGGTGTGTCCTTTACATCTATACTCATTTTTCTCTGTACAGGCAATATTATTGTAATTACAATTAGTACATGGCTTGAACAATGATAACTCTCATGCTTACGATTGCTTCCAAAAAGTCTCGTTCCAGTTCATTAACCTTCTTGACATCAATCTTAGCTGTAAAAGAATAAAGGATAAAATATGAGAGAAACAAATCAATTCCCTGACTACAATTGTGATCATTTAATCTTTAGTCATAATATAACACAAGTAAAGAGAAAATATGTATCACATTTAAAGATAAAGTTGAGTTCCGGTCGTGAGACTGAATTGTGAAAGAAACTGTCCCAAAACAATTGGGAAAGGTTGATTATATAGCACATAAGAATTGGTGTATGCTGTAAGGTTTTGGAATCACCAAAATGATAAGAAATTGATTCAATCCTGCTGAGAGTCTAATGCATTCACACAGAAATGTGTATATGGGACTACACACAAATGTTCAGCCCAAACATCTCAGCTGTTTCTTGTCATATTTTTAATGTGAGGGCATTTAAAGAGTAATCCTTTTCAGGGGACATTTCTATTATGATAATCTTCCAAACTAACATAAAAAGAATGAGAAAGCTCACAATATTTTTCTCACTTGAAATCCCAGAACTCGACCTTCCCTTTATAGAAAATCAATGATTTTATCCAGTCTAAGTAATAGTCTTATTACAAACTTGCCAAAGTGTCTATTATTGTCAACTTTAAAGGGAGCGACAAGTCGCAATCTATGGGCGGTTTTACTGTTGGCTGCTCCTTTCTCTGGATCAAAGTTCAAAGCGACTTCAATTTATCGCGCGCAGCTAATAAAAGTTCGCACATTGACCCAGATTTGAGTAAACAAGATCGCCCGTTCTTTATTCCAGTATTTGAATCTCATTGGTCGGTTACGTATGGAGGGATTCGAGTTAACGATCACGCGAGGAATTCGGCAGTAACATTCCTTCGGTAGCGCACGATTGGACCTGATTGTATCCGAATTTCCCCGAGTCAGGCCAACTGGTCAGGCCCATGGATTACGACTTGCCAAAGTGTCTATTATTGTCACCTTTAAAGTACCATGCAGTATATTTATAAAGAATGGAGTTGAATTTAGTTACCACTTTGGTGCGCAATTGTCCTTTATTCTACATGTTCAAATCCGACATATAAATACAGCTTATATACAATATTTGCTAAATGATACACCTGAATCGCCAAGGTTTCCCACATTAGTTAGAGAAGATATTCAAATATTTATCTCACCACTGTCCGCCCATTCATCACTGAATATCTCTTCATCTTCACCTTCATCATAGAGAAACTTAGTAGCCAGCATCTGTAAAGCACACAAATAGCATGGATGCATAAAACAACTCAAGAAATAAACTGCCACTTTGGCAATGATACCGGTAATTTTAAGACCATTAGTCAATTCATCAATGATTTTCTGGTGTTTATGCAGCACGGACATCATACTATATAAAGTAACCCTTCTCACTTTCTAATTCTCATTTAAGATTGCAAATTGCAGAAAAGTGTGGATGATTATTCTTAAGAATATATTTTCAAAGAACAAACACTGTAAAATATGGCATTATAATGAGTACAAGCTGTTCATTTGTAAAAAAAAAAAAAAAAAAAAAAAAAAGATCTGCATCTGTGACCTGGCCAGTACACTCACCATAGAAACCAGGAACAGTTCAGTGGAAGTCACTTTCTGGAGGTAGGAAGAATTTTGTCGTTTCAGGCGGCGAGCGTACATCATACCCAACATGGAAGACGAAGGGTTAATCTGTCCATTTCTACGCAAACAAACAGAAAGAACTCCTTCATTAGTGTTTGACATTTTGAGGGGATATACCATGGGTGGAACAAGTACATTTTCATTATTGTCTTTGTTTTCTTTAAATTTAGCCTGTGATGTTACAAACAAAGTCTGAAATTACTTGAAGAAAAAGAAATCTTTACACAATAAATATATTGGTTATTTCAAACTGAAATGTAACTGAAAGGTGAATAGAAATGTACCATCTGCAAATACATGCATTTTTCATGTACAAAGGCTTTTTACAAGTGCACAGTTTGGCATGTACGGAATAGAGAAAGAAAAGTGTGATAAAATACCTAGATTGATTAAATAATTGAACTATGGATTTAAAATTGGAATGATAAATAGAACTGAACTTATGTGCTGAATTCTAAAGTGTATTTTCTAAATTGTATTTTCAAATTTCTCAATGCCTGAATACATTTTGCTGCACAGTGAAAATACATGGTAAAAAATGCAGGAAAAGATTGCAAGCTCCTGTAATATTGCATGAAAACATACAATTGTACACTTCTATACATGTACAAAAATGTACATGCACCATCATTTCTCATGTCATCATAGAGCATGAGGATGTACTATGTCTACAGTGCACAAAGAGTCATTGCTATCTACAATACGATGACTCATGTGTCTTTATCACATCCAAGATCTGACAGTCATGTGCAGTCCAGTATCTTATTACAATATACAAAAGTCAGGGGAATAATCAATTGCATGTACCAAGCTTTCATTCCCTTTTCAACATTGCTATGTGGTGTATGTTTATGCATGTTAGGCCTACTGCTCACTTACCGATTAAACTTGGCAACATGTCGACGTGTAAACGTCCCCAAATTCTTTTCAGCAGCATTCTGGAACAGATCCACAGCAACATCTTTAACACAATAGACAGATAACCAAGTATCAAAATTTTATCATCCAAAAAGTAGTCCAAATTTATTTATATGAAAACAAAACAAAATGAAATAAAACAAAGTGTTTGTTGCAACCATTATACATACTTGAAAAGCTGAATTGGTACAGCCTACAGTGAAAAAAAAATGTAAATTGAGTACACTGGATATCAACCAACCCACCATGAGTGCTCAGGAAAGGCCCATATAGGTTTGTGTAAGCAAACACTATTAAAAATGGGTAGCAAAAAAGAATGAGTATCCAACATGTATTTATTAAGGAATTAGTTCTTTGTTGGTTACATTCATTGCCCCCCCCCCCCCCCAACATATTGTGCTACACCGCCTACGTGAACATCACAAGTACCCTGGTAAAACAAAAATTAATCTCTAGAGCAATGTTTGCAGTTGTTTCTACTTCACACAAACTAGTAATGCAATCACTAAATTCTACAGAGTAACAGGATACTTTCAACATCAATACATATTTAACATCTTGAATTCATGGAGCTTTTCATCCATCTACATGATATCTTGCAGCTTTCTTTTTCTCTAGTTTTTTAGTTTAAATGGCAAAGACGGCTTCAGGGGTGTTTAGGGAAGTACAATGAGTGTTGTGGGAGTTTTAGATGTTAAAGGGATAATCAAACTTACCAGCTACAGGCAATGATATACCCTCTGTAGACTTTCCTAGATACAAGGTGTTTCTGAACCTTTTCTCTAAGGCAGAATGAACTGGCAATTGCTGAAAAGAAATAACCATAAATGACATTTCAGTAGTTTCATAAGTGCAAAAATAAAAATGACCTGTCCAACTGTCCATGCTGAACACTGAAAGCATAGATATGTAAATACAATGTACTTGGTTCCTACTAGGCCCGTTTTGAAAGGCCATTTTCGGTAGTCATTTACACTTTTTTTAATTGACTACTCGGTATGATGATTTTGCCATAAGACAGGCCTAACTCTCCAGCCCCGCAGCCCGCAAACTTTCTAGGCCGGAGCACCAGCGTAAAGCAATGAAACCAGTCCCAAACAGCCTGTGCAACAACCGTAACTAATGTCCGATTTCCGTATAAAAATGTTAAAATGAGCTAATAAACTGACGAGGGCTAGCTTGTGCCAGCGCGCGCTGAATACGAGTAAGCAAAAGTCGGGGGTATGGGTAAAACACGATGCTAGACTCCAACAAAAAAAAATAAAGAGTCATATCACCAAAACTGACAATAATCTAGGGGTCTAAGGTCCTGTTTATATTCTCAAAGAGAATTCATTTACTGTTTTGTAAGTCTACATGCTACGACATATTTTTACAAATTAATTTTGATGTTAAAATCAACAGCCTAACTTGGGTATACAACTCACAAGCCATTCCAAGGTTTTCCAAGGTTGAAAAAGAAAATGCTCGCGGGGCGAAAATATGCGAATATTTTGGCACACATTTGAAACAGAATAATATTAATTTATGAAAACCTATGGATTTCGAATGTTGATGGAATGTTTTAGGGCATCTTCCCCTTTCCGTTGATACCAAATTTATTGCATTTTGATTTGTTTGTACATCTCCGAGTAACACCTTTAAAGGAACCTGTCCATAAAGACCACCTGCTCATAAAGATCGCTTTTCTTGTCTCCCTTGAGTGGTCTTTATAGACAGGTTTCACTGTATATACATTAACATGCATGGTTATTTTTCAACGCTTTTCAGAAAATATCACCATCTATACATAAAAGATAAGATGATAGAAATGATCAACAATTTCAACATTTTTGTTAAAAAACAAATGTTAAAGATGAGGATACCATGTACTTTGTATATACATATTTATGTACCCGGTATGTTCTTATTTATTTTGTTATTTTTTTAATGATTTGTTGGCTATTATTTTTACTTATTATTGCTATTAGGGCCTCATGGAAGACCAATATTGGTGATAAATAATAAATAACTACATGTATTCATAATGCTCTTGTTTAATGTGTCTGAGTAATTCATCTGTTGATTTAAGCTTATCGCACTTGTTCTTAATAGTAACATTGTACATTAAATATATTTGAAAACCTTTCTATGCCTGGCTGTTTATTTATCCTTCTGAACATCATACAAGACAGATATCAAAATTCAACAATTTATTAAATCAAGCCTCCACAAAGTTGCTGATTCCCTTTATCATTATTTATTTTTTTAAAATGTGATAAGTTAATCCCCCCCCCCCCCACATAAATGAATATTGTTAAATCATTTATAGACTCCACTTGAAAGCAATACAGATAAATATAATAATTGATATCTTAAAATCATCATTTACCAAAAAGTAAATGCATGAAAATTATTATTCATAAATACCTGTAGTTTTGTAGTTATTCTATGACATTTTGGCATTCTCATGAAATAAGCCACCCCACATTCACATTGTACATGCAGTTTATTGCGTGTAATTGCCTATGAGGGTTCACATCCTCCATTGACTCCATTGTGTGTGTGTGTACACACTTGATGACCGGTGGCTTATTTCACGAGAAGGCCGACATTTTTATATGAATAATTTTTTGACAAGGAAAATTATTGAATTTATATACCAAAAAAAATGTCTAAATGATAAATTTACAAACGTCAGCTCATACCACGGAACCCCAAAATTAATTTCCTATATCGGGCACAAGAGGGCAGCAAAATACGTAAAAATGTGATTTGTCTAGACTATGGAGCCAACAGCCTTTCAGCTCAGTCACGCGCAGAGTTCCCAAATTCCGCTTTTTTGAGACCAGAGTGCAGAAAGTTCATATCAAATTCAGGAGTAGACCCAAGGCAACGTGTTGGTAAGCGATGTTCTAATTTTACTGTGATATTTTAAAAATTTTTGATAGGATCACTACGGCAGGCTGTACATGCAACAGGCTGTGTAATCTCCAGTGGGGCTGAGTGGTCCTGGTAGAGGGCAGCCCTAATGTGTTTTCACCATGACCATATTGGTTTGGGAGGACAAGGTTATATTATAACCTTGTTCATTGGATAAGTGGGAATAGCAAGGGGGTGATTTTGCAGTGTGTATTGATTGAAATCTGACTGTAACTTTACACTTGTCTTAACATGACAGAGTCTATGGAGTACGAGGTTATCTTAATAACCTCGTACCATGTCGTACCATGTCGTAGTAGTCGTAAATGCTAGGAAAGGATCAGGCGGGGTTGGATTTCTGGTCCACCGCCATATTCTTCGTTGGTATTCACTAAAGTGTGTGGAAAAATCATATGATGGTATTATGTGGCTTCAATTGAGAGACAAACAGAAACATGATTCATTTTATATTTGCATATGTTACTTACCCCCAGAGAACTCTAGCAGAGGTGGACATGCAGAAGAATTTTTTGATAAATTGCTTTCAGGATTGTACAAATATAAAGACTTGGGTAAAATCCAGATATGTGGAGACTTTAATGCTAGAACTGGAGATTTACCAGACTTTATTGAAGGCATAGACCCAACGAAACAGAGAAAGACTATAGACTTTGAAATAAATTCTCAAGGTAGGCTATTTACAGATTTTTGTGTAACCTCAAATTTTTGTTGTTTGAATGGACGATATGCAAATGATAATTTCACTTGTGTGTCCTACAAAGGCAAATCAGTTGTGACTATTGCATAGTACCCTATCATGATATTTATATATTGACTGGCTTGAGGGGGATATCAGAATATATTGCCCGCAACAGAATCATATTGCCCCGAGTCGAAGACGAGGGCAATATGGTTCTTTTAAGGGCAATATTTTCGATATCCACCGAAAGTAGAGTCAGTCAATATTATTATTATTACCTAGACTCTATAATCATCTTTATGCCTATTTTGTAGCAATTACAAACAGGTCTGTTTGCCTGTCAGTCCTTCTGATTTCAGGTTATTCATACAGATATGTAATCTGGGCCAAGCAATTGTGACGTAAATTGTTTTCGCGCGTATCCATTGTTTAAACCTTTGTACACTTTAACGCGTACACAATACTGCGCGTATGCACTTTGATTAAAAGCGCGCTGACAAGAAAGGGTGGAATATGGCAAAAAAGTTGCCCTCTTTTTTAGTACATTGGTCTATGGGGAAAACCCGGAAGAGGGCAATATGGCAAATATTGCCCGCTCCGGAGACGGATCCGGAGTTGCATGTAAAATACGGCTTTTTATTTTACAGCTAAAAATGCCCTGTATAGGTAATAATAACTTATATTCCAACTTTGATGTTTTGTTAGTTGCTGATCTATTAGAAAAACATTCAATTCCTGTGGTAGGTTCAGTGCCAGATCACTCAATTCTCTGTTGGAATTTTGAAAGAAAAATAGTGTGTAAAAATAGTAATACACAACTGCATTCTACATGCAAACCCAGGTTTCAAAATTTGTCCAAGCAATACCATCTGAGTGATATTGATGATTCCTTTATGTCCGATGAAGAAAGTAAAGATGCAGTAAATGAGCTTATAAGAAAACTTAACTGTGATCTATTAACACAGGAACATTTGGAAGACGTGTATTCTGGTTTTGAACAAATAATTCAAAAAAGTGTTCATAAATGCTGCCGGAAAAAGAAAATGGGTAAACCCCCAAAAGGCCTTCCTCATTCACCTAAGGCCTGGTGGAATGATAATCTGCAGTCATTATGGAATTGTGTTAAAAGTAAACAAAAGGAATGATTGAAATGCAAGAATTCTAAATGTATACATTTGAAGTTTATTGATTATAAAAATGCACATAAGATTTTTGATAAAGCAGTCAGAAAAGCTAAACGAGCTTGCCAGTATAAACAAATCAATGCTCTTGATGCAATGGTAAATAAAGACTCCTGCTCATTTTGAAAAGAGATTGGTCGTATAGGGTCAGACGAAGACAAAAAGTTCCAAAATATATGGAAATAATAAATGATGATGGAGAAATAACTGAAGATTATGGTAATGTTATGAGCAAATGGGAAAATAATTTTTGCTCATTGTATAAAGATAATGGCAGTGGTTTTGATGATGGGTTTTTATCACATATTAACAGCCAGTTGAAAAAAATAGAGTGTAATGTCCAAGACTCTGACACCAGAGGAAATGATTTGAACGTTTCTATTGAATTCACTGAGGTAGTTGCAGCAGTGAAGAGGGCAAAATTAAACAAAGCTGCTGGGATATAAGGTTTAGTTTCAGAGATGATAAAAAACAATGCCTCATTACAGTTCCTTCATGCTCTTTTTTCTTTTTGTTTTGAACATGGGATTTCCCCTACAGTCTGGCAAAAAGGCATAATCCATCCAATTTTAAAACCTGGAATGGATGAACGTGAACCACTGAGTTACAGGGGTATAACTCTGATATCTGTGATATGTAAGATTTACTGTAACATTATAAGAGAAAGGCTAACAAAATTTCTTGAAAAAGAATGTATTATTCATGAAGAACAGAATGGATTCCGTAAGAAAAGGAGTTGTCTCGATCATTTGTACAGTCTTTACTCTATAATTGAAAATAGAAAGCTTTGTAAAAAGGATACTTTTGTTTGTTTTTAATATAGATGCAAAAAAAGCTTTCGATAGAGTGAATAGATCTCTGCTATGGTATAAACTGAGATTAATTGGCGTTCATGGCAAGCTTTATAATTGTATACAGTCTCTTTATCGGGACACTATGTGTACTGTGAATGTAAATGAGAACTTTACTGATTTTTTTAAGGTAGAGTCTGGGGTTAAACAAGGTTGCCTATTGTCTCCTGTTCTTTTCAATATTTTTATTAATGATTTAGTTGATAATGTCAGGCTATGTAATGGGGGGATTAAAATACTAGATCTATACAAACATTGACATGCTTATGTATGCAGATGATATTGTTGTACTCGCTGAAAATGAAAATGACCTTCAACGTATGCTAGACAATGTTAGTGCTTGGGCTCGAAGGTGGAGGATTGAATTTAATACCTGAAAAACCCAAATTGTACATTTTAGACAGAAGTCCCGGGCTAAAACTTCAGCAATATTTAAATGTAATGGCCAAAATCTTGATGGTTTGATGAATTTCTTAGCCTACAAAAGGGCACCAGAATGCTAGCCCAATCTGCAACTAGAGCATTGGGTGTTGTTATAAGCAAATTTAAATTGATTGGAGGCTCCTTATTCAAGACTTACAAAAAACTTTATGACACCATGATTTTACCCATACTACAATATGCTAGTGGCATTTGGGGCATGGATGAGTATTCTGCTGTAAATAGTGTCTTTTATAGAACATGCCGCTTCTACTTAGGCGTTGGGAAATATACACCTAACAATGCAGTGTTAGGAGAGATGGGTTGGGACCCTCCATTTTATCACCAAATTCAATCAGTTGTTAGATTGTGGAGTAATTTAAGTAAACTCAATAGTGATCGCTACCCGAGAAAGATTTTCATGTGGTCTAAGTTTCTAGCAAATAAGGGTGTTAAAAACTGGTGTTTTAGAGTTAGAGCTTCTTGCAAAATTACAATGTACACATACTTTACCTTTAGTCAATATTATCAGTACAGATAATTTTGTACAAACTGTGTCTTCTGCATGTAGATTATTCATTGAGAATAGATGGAGAAATTCAATCTTTGATGATAAAAGGAAGAAAGTTCATGCTAGAAATAAACTTAATACCTAAATTTTAAACTATCTTTGAGCACCTCCAAATATGTAATAGAGTGTCAAAATAGATCAAACAGACGTGCTTTGGCTCTTTTCAGATGCGGATGTGCCCCTATAGCTCTTGAAACTGGGCGTTATCAAAATGTTCCATATGAAGAAAGACATTGTGTTCTTTGTAATTCTAATAATGTAGAAGATGAATTCCATTGCTTTATGATTTGTCCTGTATATAATATCAGATCACTACTTCTTCATAGTATACTAAACTATGAGTCTGACAATACTTTTTCAGATTTATCCACTTACCAACAATTTCTATACCTGATTACAGCTGACTCACTGAGCAGTTTAATAGCCGGTTATGCAAACCAAATTCTAACAACGCGCCACACGTTACTGTACTCGCTGAATGAATTAGTTGACTATATTTTATGGTACATGTACTTTTGTTAATTATGTTTTATTGTTTGTATTATATTAATGTTTGATGTATATCACTCATACTCATACTATTATGATGGGGAGCCCTATGTCTGCGCACCTAAGGTTTTGACCTGAAAATGAACAAGAATTTCTTTAATATTCCTCTAAAGCTTTATTTTATATTATTCCTGATATTCTAAAGAGTAGGATGCGCGCGCCGGTATTCGGTCATATTCCAGAATTCGGTCACGCAGCTCTTTGAACAGCTGTGAAGAACTCAAATAATTTTTGAGGCTCGAAACCTGTACATAACAGACACATGAACAAGGTACCTCTAATGTTGAAAGCAATTCAGGTCGGACGCCCTGGAAAAGATCTCCAAATACCCTCGAAACTGGTCAGTGTTACCCAAGTTTCCGCACTTCCGGGTTCCGTTAGCGCGTGAGTTAACACGCATAGCCATATGTAGACGCCTATGGTGAAATAACTATGTGTGCAGGTGCAATGAATTTAGTATGTGTGTGAAGAGGAGCTTCCGGGTCTTCCCTCTATCGCAGCGAATTTGCAAATGGCGATCTCAGCGATGAGCAAGAGAATATATACCTCACCCCTGCCAGTGAGATGGCGCTCTTCCAGTATTCGGTCAGGCAACATTGAGTGCCTTGCGCCAACGCGCTTTGTGTGCAACTTGTCGCTTTGCGCTTCGCCGACGCGCTTTGCGCTTTGCTGACGCGCTTTGCTCTTTTTAGAAATACATTTTGTGCATTATTTCTGACCCTAGAGCTTCGATTTGTGGATTTTAATGGATAAAAATTCTCATACATTTAAGTATGAATATATAGAAGCCACAGAAAATGCCTAAAAACGCAGAAATGTGACAAAAATGGTTATATAACTCTCCCGAGATGCAGCGCACTAACGCGTGACCGAATTGTGGGCGGCGCCGACCGAATACTGGGCGGAAAACTTCTCCTTTTTCTGTCGGCGATATTTTTTGGGGTAAGTTTCCATGTTTTAAATTATTTTGATAATTATTTAAAGGACAATTTTGCAGTTCTTTTGATGGTAGATTGTCAATTTAAAGAGATAGGTATTCATATCAGCGGCGATTTCTTTTTAAGTGACCGAATACCGGGGCGCGCACCCTAAGTTTGAAAAAAATCTCACCAAAATTAGAGCAAGAACAACATCATTTCCACAAGAAACGGTGGCCGTGTCATTTCAACATTAAAAAAAAAAATGGTGCCTATGTCTGCGCACTCATTCATTTTACACGCAGTTCGGGAGTTTTGACGTGAAAGACAACATTTTGAGGCTTGTGAATAAAATGTCTGAAATAAGACCGTTTTTCATTATTTTGACTAATTTTTTGCATGAATACCTATCGCTATGATAAAGATGAAAAGTTTGTGTTCGTTGCGTGTTTTGTTTTATTAGAATCGCGCAGTTACGCGTGTGCACAGTTACGCGTGTGCGCAGACATGGGCACTGCGCAGACTTGGGCACTCTAGCCATACTAGGCCTAGGCCTAGTCATAGGCCTAGGCCTAGGTAGGCACGCTCACATATTTTTTAATGCTCATGAAAATCTAGTGAAACTTACCTTAAATTGAAGAGATTTTGTCACAGAACATAAAAATGTATTGATCTAGACGTAAAATTTAATATAACTATAGTTATGATTTTTTATATGCGACAACCTCGCCAATGGGCAGTCAGGGCAAATTCGTCGGCATTTTTGATGTCCGAGAGATCAGCTGATCAGTGCGCATGCGCGTGTTGCATTCGGTTCAAATTCGTCAATATACGGGACTACATGTTGGAAAATTCACCGCGAAACTGGCTGACAAGGGTTTTTTCGAGCCGTCTTGGCAGTTAGTGGCAGAAAGAACCGTCACAAATTTGGTATCAAATCAATCCTTACAATTTAAATTTTATAGTAGAATATGTACTTTTGATGTAATGTGTCTGATACTTAAATTATATTCACGAAATCGGACAAATTGAAGCAAAAGTGGTACTTATAGACATATTCAAACGCAATTTGCGTATGGATTATGATGTCGTCATCAGCGAAAAATACTTGCATTGTAAAGCTGAAGTCGCAAGGAAAATGATGTCATATTTCTTTTAACCATTGATTTATATAAAAGTCCCTAGAATGGGAACTTTGTGCATGATAGCGAATGGACAGGTGACAGATCTAGCGTGTCGCAGAAATGAACACGGAAAATGCGCCCTCTCGTGTTGGATGAGCGTGCCTAGCCTAGGCCTTTTTAGGGCTTAGGCCGGCTGCTGGATGGCGGGTGTGATTTTTAAATTAATAAAGAATAAACTAAACTATGTTGAGTGAGCCAGAGTGGCTCTGTAGATCCATGTAGAATCTGCATGGAATGTCGCAATATTTCCATAACCTTCATTCATGTCTCATGAGATCATTTTGAGTCATCCTGCGCTTGCAACTCTAGTATAGGCCTAGGCCTACTAGGCTATATTAACATGCAGTGCATGCAGTCGCAATACGTGAATGAACAAAAAAAAAACGCGCGACAGAAAAGGGCGAGTCTTTCACATGCACAGACGGTAGTAATTTGATACAGACATTGCAAATTTACAAAGCCGTACGAACATTGTTATATATTTAATACGAACCTCGAAGTCGTCATAATTTTCGACGTCTTCTTCAAGACGACGTAGACTCTCTAAAAACTCCATTTTTAGACAGAAATTCCGTTAGCTCATTTCAGCTCCCCAGCTCAGCGCAGCCACCGTTTCGGACGTTTTCCTTATCATATCTCGCAACGATTGTGTTGCTGCCCTCTACGAGAAAAAATGCCTCCATGGGAACATGCTGTCAATAAACATCTTCTTCTCATTGTTACTGAAAACGATTGTTTGTTTGTTTAGTATATTAATGGCACTTTTGACTTTTCAGTCCAGTGTGCCAGTCACTTAATAGTCCGAGTCAGTCATTTATTAATTTTAAGTAAATTATAACTTAATACCACTTTCTTGCAAAAAAGTTATGATATAAATGATATTTGATTTATCTTTGAGTACATTTTTTAATGTCATTTGATTGCTTGTATATTTTAAAGAATTTTGCAACTCCAATCTGCTTTCTTTTTATGTCTTACATGAAAATAAGAAATGCAATACATTATCATATTTTAAACACTCATGACAAAATCCATCAGGATGTTTTCCTATTTTATGTTTATAATACTGAAAACGAGATTAATGCGCACCAATTTATAGTCTGTGAGCCTGTCCCGAAATAGTCACCCCATATTACTCTTAGGATTTGACCCCTAAAGGTTACTTAGACCATCCAAATCATTGATGGGTAGTTGTCCTGGGGGTAATTGTCCTGGGGTAGTTGTCCGGGGGGTAATTATCCAGGGGATAGTTGTCCGGATATGTAGAGTGGCACTTGAAGTGAAAATGATAATTGTTAATAAGCCCTAATATTTGCTGCCCTATATACGCTTTTTGCCCCCGACATGTTTTTAACTTTAAACTTTTATTATAAAATGAAATCACTCAGTTAGGCACGCTGAAAAAACATGAGGACAAATTTGATAATGAGCTATAGTTTTTCTAGTGAGCTGAAAAAAAGAATATTGCTAAAATGAAGATGTTACTTTATGGTACAATCTGAAACGTCCTTATTTCTGTTTTGTAAAAGATGTCACAAAAATCGTCTGTTGGCAACAGGGGTGTCGATCCGTGTTCATGATGGGGGGGGGGGGGGAGGTTGGGGGTGACAGGCGAGGGTGTGGGAGGGAGGTATCCCCAGGTGCGTAGCCAGGGGGCGGTGGGGGCGGTCGCCTCCCAAAACGCCCAACTAAAAAAAAAAGCGGGGGGGGGGGGGGAGTTAGAGAGAAAAAAGCCTTAAAAAGGTGCTACGATACTTTATCTTTATCTCAAAAATTGCTAAAACGTCAAAGTTTTTGACTCCCTGCACCCACCCTGTTACATACAGTGCAGCCAGTATTGCGTCCAAATAATTGAAAAGCAGCCAGGGCGTCGAACTAACTTTCCGCATAAAAAAGGTGCTACGAGCCGTCATCTTTCTCTTACCTTTGCTTAAACGTCAGAGCTTTCGCGCTTCGCGCAGGAGGGGGAACTCCCCCTTCCTGCACCCACCCCCTGGGGAGCACGCGGAGCGTGCTCATCACTCCCCTCCCACACCAGGGACTTTTCCAAAAATCTGTCTTTAAAACTTGCAGTTTAGAGCATTAAATTCTTTTATGAACAAAATATGAGAAGGAATGCACGGATGTAAACCAATGGACAGAACCCATTAATTGAGAATAACAATGCGAACGAACGAATTTTCTTCGATATTTTTCGCATTGAAATTATGGCATTTCTTATTTCTTTTCTTCTAATCATTAAAAAATGTGATAGTATTTCAAGATCAAACATGATGTGTTTGCATAATTATAAGTTTTAAGTTAATGTATCATTAATCTTATTGATTTTATTTTTTTATTTTTTATTTTTTTTTTTTTTATTTTTATTTATTTATTTATTTATTTATTTTTATTTATTTATTTTTTTTTTTTGGGGGGGGGGGGGATATATACCCCCACCCCGGGATCGACACCCATGGTTGGCAAGTAACATGACCAGTATTAAAAGGACTCTATACTATTAAAAAATGTACTGTATTCGACTGGAATGTTTTGTTGACTACAGTCCGTTTGCTGAATTATTAGCAGCAAAATTTGATATTGCAATGTCGTAACAAATCAGTTATTAAAATGGATTGTAATTAAATTATTCCTCTCGTTTGTCGAAAATAAATGATTAAATAACTACATTGCGTGCTCAATGGAGACTACTGGTCGAAGAAGCACAAAGACTCTCAAACAGGATGTTATTTGCTCTGGTTTTGGCCAGAGAAGAATGGGCGCCATCTTTTGGTCTAAAAATAATACTGATGGAAATTCTAGGCAGCAACTAGATAGATTCTTTCTGGTTGTATCTAACAGCGATTGTAGTTTTAAAGAGCGTGCATGGGTAGAGAATATAGTAAAATACAAAAAAATTATAATTCGTCTACCGATATAGTCAGAAGGGTGATAACGCTATTTGAAGGGATATGACTTGAAGCTATTAAGACGCCATGCACTTTCACGCCACATATTTTTTTTCCTCAATGATTTCTAAAGGTTTGTTAACATTTCACTAATTATTCTATTTAAGCAAATTTGTTTGAAAATGAGAAATATTACAAATGTAAATGCTGTGATATAGTTGTACTATGGAGAGCATACTAAATGCTAACTATTATATTATTATTATTATTATTATCATCATCATACTATGCAATAGTGATGTATTTAATACAATTTTTTTATTACAGCTCTCCCAGATCCCATGATTTGTCCATCACTGCACTGCTCATCGTATACCATAGGTATACCGTCATTAATGACTCTTCTTTCTTCTGCAAATTAACGGTTGTCTATATTAAATTGTTGCAATATCACCCTACTAATAATCTATGTACTCAGATATTGTACTAATGACTTCTCGCCTTTTCCTATGCATGTATATCTGATATGATTATGTTATGTTGTATTTTGGGTGCTGTATATATTTTGTTGTACTTGTAGAACACTCTAGAGTGAGCACCGTCTTCTACCAAATCAACGAAAAGCCTATAACGCCTAGCGTTGCACAGGAGGCGTATACGGAAGATGGACTGCGTCAGCGACTGGCGAGTTCTCTGACGCACCTCGTGAGAGTGACATCTTACAAAATGCAAAATGCTGAATGCAATTTATTGTAAAATTAATATTGCAAACATTGCTTTGCATTGCGGGCGAATTAACTAATTGCCTTCATAGACATGATTAGGCTAAGTAAAAACGGAAAAAAATGATGCCAACAGGCATTGTAGGAACCCTTCTAGACTCGTGCTCACAAAAGGTTTACTTCCAATATAGCAGGCCTACTTCGCAAATGATTTCTATGACATTTAGAGTGGGATTTCCAAACAATGCCTACAGACTTCCTCCCTACACCTTCTTCAATATCACTTGTTTAATCCTCATAAAATAGACAACGTCAGTGGCGTAGTGTCTTGTCTCTTTCTTTTCTATTTTTCTCCCCCTCTGTAATTTTTGGCTCTCTGATTGTGTGCCCATCTCTCTCTCTTTACGAGGCAGGGGGGGGGGGGGTGTCTCCAGCGTCCGCCCGGCGGTAGGCCATTGTGTTTCCCCCATTTTATGTGTCTATTAGTCTCTGATATTTCTAAATTATGGTATTTCTTGCCATCGGAAAGCCATTTCAATACATACTAGTTTCTTGTCATTAATCAACGACCATATTCGTATATGGCGTCATGGCCAATGTCCCATTTCAACTTTCCTCACGATCTTTAATCGAAATCATTCTCTTCAATTTTTCTGAGTAGGTTTGACACTAGATTAGGTAAGAATAAACAGTCAGCTCCCTATGGAGGCCGACGTATGAACACTTAGGCATTGGTCCAGTTCTCTGCCCGTCTTCATTTCTCCCTTGTTCATGAGAAGCAGACACAGAAGCTTAGACTTAGGCAGCCAGGCGGATGATAACAGCTTGCAAAAAAGGTCCGCGGGGAAATATCCTAAATTGATTGGCGAGTAAGATACTGTGACATAAAAATCTACTCACCCCCTGACATTGCTGATGATTATCCGTTTATATTTCCATGACAACGCTGTATTTTACGCGATCTTTATTCACAGGGACCGTACTGACGCAAGATTGTGGTTAAGATGTCCAAGGCGTCTGAAAGCCAGATTTGTTGAAACGCCATCATTCTTGTCTTTAAACCACATCACTTCTTAAGTTGCCACTTACTGACAATGACCTGGGTTTTTTTTTATTTCCCTAAAACGAGGATAAAGTTCTATTAACCTTTGTATTCTCTTCTCGTTCCTATCCGCTATCTTCTTTCTTTTCTTACTTTTCTTCAAATAATCGCAACCCAATTCTTGACATATACATGTGTATTCTTGAAATACATGGCTCTTACCTTTTCGATGACGTTGGTTATTTTGAAATCAATTTTTTTCATGAAGACTATTCACATGTTGGTGCCCGGGGCGTCAATAATGCGAAATGGGCAGGATGGGGGAGGACAAGACTTTAACTTTAAAAAATTGCATTCGGAAACATAAGAAGAAAGCAATTTAATGTTTGATTGTCTGCAGCTAATATTGCTTCATGGTTGTCCTGCATGCATTATCGCAACTAATTTTATTCATGTTCTGATAAGAACCTCTATATGCTTTCACAAAATGGTAATAAATATGAAGGAAATGTATTATGTATTCCCCCACGTTATCCAAAGTAAAGAAACGGGCGATCTGTCCAAAACAGTATATTATCCCGGAAACACTACCGTATAGGAAAATGATAATAATAATGTATAAGGTATTCCATCGTCATCTAATAGTGATCGATAAAAAATTATCTGAAACTATACATTTATCCTTGATTGCTAAAGCAGAGCCGAAATGGTTGAATTTTCTGAATATTTGTCAATGACCTAAGCTTGTTTAATGAAAAAGCATTGGTTAAAATCCCCTTGTATTTATTTTCTCATCAGATTACACGTATCTATTATCCATTGAGAGTTTCTTTTGCGACTTGTCATACAAGTTAGTGATAAATTGATATTCAAGACGAAAGCATCTAGGAAGAAAAAAACTCATCTGCTTAGATTTAAATAAAATTGTCACAAAATACATCTTGACTGCTGATTCAATCATGATGTGTTTTGTTCATATTCCTGCATTAAACGAACAGTTTTAGCATCCGCGCTATTACCTATTTCAAATTTATAAAAAACGAAATTCATAACACCTCGAAATCAAGAGTCGGTTATGTAAGAAATTATTAAAATTTCCCCATATTTAACATTAGTGGTAGTTGATAATTCTATTGATATCAGCTTTCGGGGAAAGTATGTAATACATTGTGTTACACCCCATTCCCATCTTGAACAAGTCTGTTTGTCATTTTCTCCCTTCTTAGTCCGTTGTGAAGAGGTACTTAGATTTCAATTTTGTGATGATTTTTGGAAACATATAATATTGGAAAGGTTTCCAAATTTTAAAATGGGTTTAAAGTTACTTTTCAGGAAATATTTTAAGGCGGATTTGGTGCTTTGTAATAATTTGAAATTATTATTAATAAAAATGAGTTGTTACTGCATTGAGGGTGTAAATGTCTACCCTATGTATAGAAACACTATTGCAGATGATTTTCGAGAAGAAATACAGTAGTGCAGAAAATGCATAAGTAATGTAATATAATAATACAGCAGTGCTTTCATAGCGCATATCACTGCCATTGCGTCTCTATGCGCTTTAAGAAAGGGAAAAATAAGGATAGACAAATGCTATAAAATGCACATTATAGCTCATTCAAAATGCTTTTTGAACAGATACGTTTTCAAGACAGTTTTAAACTGAGATATTGTGGATGAATCTTTCAAATGAGATGGGATAGTATTCCAAAGTGAAGGGGCAGCATGGGCAAATTACCGCTCTCCATAAAACTGAATAACAGGACAATGTAAAAGATCTTTCTGAGCCGATCTGAGATTGTGAGAGGGTGCACACTTTACCAAAGATTCATTGCGATATTTTGGAGCCATTGAATGAAGACACTGATAAGTCAGTAATACACTGTTCAAACATGTATTAAAAAACTACGGATTAAAAAAAATGTTGATTAAAAATCGCTCAACATTGGTTATAAAATGAGCGTTGGTTAAAAATGACCTTTAATCTTGCGTGGGTTAAAAAAAAATTATTGTTTTTAATCTTGTTGGTTACTTTGTAACCAACATTGATTAAAAACAGTGTTCTCGGCTTTCCCGCCAAAATGATAGTGCTAACTGTCAAGACACTTTATCTTTTTGTTGGTTAAAAGTTGATTAAAAGTTGATTAAAATAGCAGTTGCGTGACCGAACAGCGCATGCGCATATGGATTTGGAACAAATTCGCTGCGCACGAATCTATCCCAGAAGGTGAGAAACTCTTCTTCATATATGTGATTGTTGTCTAGCTTAATCTTGGGAAGAAATAGATCTACAACAGTGTGCTCTTTCTTTCTAATTTAAACGGCTTGGGAGCAAGTTCGACCTGCCCGATCTGGACTAGACCTGGCTAAGCCAGGCGCACCGGTACTACGCCTACTGTAGCGAAGAGGCGACGCCGGCGGTATCGCGGTGTGTTCAACTTCGCGCATGTTCATATTTCGCGGACAGGGCAATATAACAAACACTGAAACTAAAACAGTTTTTTTGAGAAAAAGATATAAGCATCAATGTAGGCGTAGGCGTAGTCTACCGGTGGGCCTGGCTTAGTCAAGTCTAGTCCACATGGTCTAAAAGAAACATATATCTGTGTATGTCAGCATAACACATACCTGACGTTCGATTAGACCTAATCACGTCACCCAAGGGAGACGAGTACATTGTAAACAACATCGGGCCCACCACAGAACCTTGAGGGACGCCGATATTTGATACATGAACTGATGATTGTAACCCATCTATTACAACTTTCTGTTGTCTGTGCCTCATGTATGATTCAAACCAACTGTAAGCAAGGCCTGTAATACCAAACCTAAGTTTCAACCTTTGTAACAAAACATCATGTCTGAATGTAAACAATGAGTTTTTTTTATAATCATAATTCAAACGCCCTCTACGATGATTAGAAAACTTTGCTGAAAAGTGCGAGAAACATTTGATAAAAAAGCATTTAAAAGAAGAGGTTTGGGGGAAGTCAGAGAGACAAACACTTGAAGCTGAAAATTGAGAATGATGGAAACAGGCAAATCTAGTTTCTTTATTTTTATTTGTTTTCTGTTTTTTTGGTTATTTTTGTTGTTGCAGCTAATGCCTTTGTTGTTTTATCTGTTTTGTTTTGAGACCTTTTGTCTTGTCTTGACTTGTCCATTCTTGGATTTCAACTGTTACAATTACTTTTGTGTCAGTAATTTGAATAAAATGTTTTGTAATTTGAATAAAAATATTTTAAAATATCACTGTATATAATTATGACAATTGTCTGGGTTAGCCTATCACAAGGGCCTTAAACCTTTCTTGGCTGCTACCCACTCCAGCACACTGTTTATTTCTACTATATCTTGTATCTCGTAGTCAGTAATGTAAGTGAATCTGTTCTGTTGTTTTTTATGCTGTTGAGTGAAATAAATAAACGAAAGGAAAAAAAAATTATTGTACGACATTAAAAAATACGTTGAAGTATTGGTTGGAGAGAAATACAGAAGAGAAACATATTTCTAATTATAAGTGTTAATTGTCATTCTATTCAATTAAAGCAGATTTTTTTTCCATTCATTTTTCATTCAAGAATCATGTTAAACACATTGGTAAAGTACTGCCTACTTTAAATTACGATTTACAAAAGATATGCCAATCTTTACACAGTTTCCACACTATATATAAGATGGAGCGAAACGAACGAGAGATAAAATGATCTATTTTAAAATTTATTTTAAGATTTTTCAACCTGGAGTATACTTGCTTTGGGTCATAACGGTATACGGTATATACGGTATATTTTGAACGCACTGCATCTATCACAATTCGAGGGAATGTCACTCTGTGGCTATGCTCCTATGTGTCTATAAATAGATATGCTAATAATAATAATGATAATAATATATAACAATAATAATATAATTATTAATACTGAGAAAAAATGGTCATTTTGGAATGTTGAAATTAGAATAAGAGCACTAACAATCTTATTAATTGCTATACTTGATATATATAATTGTTCTCTTATGAGGGGGAATGCAGGAGCAAAACGAGATGTTACCCCTGCCTCACACTTCCCTGCCTAAATGTACATTCTCCCACATATAATTATGAGAGGCAGCACGCCCGAGTGAAAAATGTTATGAAACTGTGTATCTTAGAGAACTGAAATATTTTCATTTGTTATACTTCGAAATGACTTAAGTCATAATTAGCACTCTTTTTTTTTATTTTGAGAGGGGGAGGGAGTTTGCCTCATGTTCTTGTAGAGAGAACACGTCCCATTTAACCACTGTACAGTGTACAGAAACACTGCATCAATTAATTGGCGAATGAGCAAGAAATTATTTTATCTGGTATTGTTGAAACTTTTAATATTAGTAACATAAAGCTTATTAAATATTACGTCGAGATCATTTCATGTAATCTTTGTTTATTTGTCTGGTGAAGAGAGCCAATATCCTAAAAATTATATTAGATTATTGCATGTGGAAACGTAATCGTTACACTGCAAAATAGTTTTGTGAAAGGGGACGGCAAAACAATTTATCGCCCCTCTTTACCTTTACTTATGGAAAGCATCTGCCTCCACGAGCGGATTCCAGGATTTTGTAAAAGAGGCGGCACAGTGCCGTAAAAGTACGCAGTATAGTGGGCAATTTTTTCCCCCATTATGTCAAGATATGCCAGTTGGGTTTCAAAAGGGGGCATGGGTCGGTTCCCCCCTCCCCCTATGTAGATCCGCCACTGTCTGCCACCCCTCACTTTTGGCGCCTCTGGTAGGTATGGTCCTAAAGTACCGACCAGGTGAGAAAATTTAGGATTTGGAACGGCAAACTATTGACAGACACACAGGAAAAGCGATTGCAAAACCTCAAATTTATAACTCTCTCAAATTCAAGCAGACAACCATGTTTTCTAATCATCGTAGAGCCCGTTTAATTAACTTAATTATGCATTTTTCTGCATTATTTCTTCTCAAAAATCATCTGCGATAGTTCTTATTCATATGATAGAAATTTACATCTTTAATACAGTAAAGATTAATTCTGTAAATAATTATTAAAAAATCATTAAAAAGCACCAAATCCGCTTGAAAATAACTGCCTAAAATGTAACTTTAGATCCATTCTAAAATTTGGAAACTACGTTCATGGTAACTTTAGGTTACGTTCATGGTGTTATTTCATAGCATCACTTTTCCAAAACAATACGTTTCCAAGAGACATCACAAAATTGCATTCTAACCCATTTTTTTGACCAATTGACAACGGCCTATCTCTTTCTTTTGATCATACACACACTCTCTCTCTTTCACCCCTCCCCCTCTCTCTCTCTCTCTCCGTGACCCACGCTCGCTCACTTGCTCCCTCTGCCTTTCTATTTCTCTGGTTCTCTCTTTCTCTTTCTCTCTCTCTCTTCCTTTCTCTGCATGCCCGCAAATACCTAACATCCCTCGTTATCTAATAGGAGAAACATGAAAACTACACTAAAATATGTTTTATCAATAGACTAATAATACTTCTACGATAAAGACTGACTTTAAAGTTACAGAAAATGTTTTATCCGAATTGCGGTTAGATTTAGAAATGAAAACAAATTTACACATTCTTTCAAAAATCAAACTTTTTCTTTATTTTTCTCTTATGTCACAAGGAAAAGGGCTCTTTTTACAATATTTTATAATCACATTTTAGAGCAAGCTGCTACAATTTCTAGACTTTACAATAATATCAACAACACATTACAAAAAGGAACTTTGCTTTTTGGGGGATACAGATAATAATAGATCGAAGGCGATCTCGCGATTTATATTCTTCCAATAACGACCATATTCTACTAAACGTTTGACTCTTCTAAAGAGAGTGACAAATCTGATGTCTCAAGCGGGCCAGCAGGCATACAACGTGTACAATAAAACAAAGTTGAGAAAAAAGACTAATTGGCTTTTGACACGATAACAGACACAATTACAAACCCGTCCATTTGCATTTCTTGTATGAAGCCACACAGTATGCATGGAAATCGAACGACAAACATGAAGTTGAATGTTGTTTCTTGTGGGAAGCCTTAAACCTAGAACAGCTCCTAAAACCATTAAAATTGCAAGGATAATGTTTCTGCTTCAAAAGATCGTGTGTTTTTTTTTTAAAGATTTGTGTATGATATCACAAGTACTTTCTCAATCAATATATATATATTTGTATTATCATAGTGATTATTAGACGCACCGTTTAGAAAGTTATTACACGAAAGAAAAAAAAAAACCACGATAATACATCAAGACACCATACTTCACAGGAGTTTAAAATACTTTGGCACTGCAAGTAAACTCCCACTTGCCAGGGGCATCGATCCGTTTTTTTTCGGATGGGGGATGGCACTGAAGGTATATAATAGCCTTCATGATTTTTAACGCCACTTAATTACCAGCTTCTTCACGGTTACCACGAGCAGGGAAAATTATAGGATTTGTTTGGAAGGTTTCATTTTACGAGGTTTGTATATTTGTTCCTTATTTTATTTAACACCTCCGGATTTATTGCGGGGGGGGGGGGGAGGGCAAAACGATATGTTTGCCCCCAATATTTTCTTTGCGATGGCAACTGCCCACCTGCCCCCCACCAGGGAACGACGCCCCTACCCCTTGCAAGATGGAATTAAAATCTTTATTTGGAAATGTTATAACTAAATAACTCTTGAAAACGGAATTAGAAGGATTAAGGGAACAAATTTGTTCATTTAATTTTAGGGGGTGAAATTTTGTGATTTATTAATTTGAATATCGATGATTACCCTTGGGAACTTTAGAGGTGTAGTTCCCTTGTATATTTCTTTTAGAAACCACAGTATCATTGTTATATAGAAACTGAGTTGCTGAACGGGAGAAGGGAACCAACATAATATTTCATTATATTCCTTGGTAGATAATTACGCACAATATTCACAAATGAAGTGATGTTAAGGCATCAGCGTCATTCGCGTCGCTCACAATACATCTTGCACATAGTTGGGAGGATTCCAACCGTTCATTAAAATTGAAAAGTTGCTCTTTACCAGAAAAAAAAATCAATATTATATCCGTTTAGGTAACACACATATTCCCTTTTTTCAATAAGAACTATATTCAGCTCTACACTATTTGGTTTTCATTGAAACACGTGTTGTTGCTTTCCTTTTACGCTGCCTTTTCTAATTACACCTCGTTAAACTAGGTTTGCTCGAACCACCACCTTCATCACGATCAACATGTTGGAGTTTCTTTCTTTATATGATAAAACCCCAATTTAAATACGTACATGGTTTCTGCTTCTGTTAATGGCAAAGGTGAATTAAAAAATACATGATTAATCACAGGCGTAGCCGGAGAAAGGGGATGAGGACTCTAAGGGGCTGTGGCCTCCTTGTCCATCTGCTAAAAAAGAAGTTTAGAGCTTAGAGCTTAGACCTTAACCCTACCCTAAACGCTGTCATTTTGTGTGACACCCCTCCACCGTATGTGCGATCCTGTTCAACAAGTCCGGCTACGCCAGCGTGTTTGATACATGTATATTAGTCAGATAAGGAATTATTTATGATGTGGCGCTCTTCCTTAGCTTAAATTTCCATTAACATCATATTACGGCTGAGCAATATATATTGTTCGTTTATGAGCACCCGTTGATAGATTTTAGGCGCGTAAAACTGATATACACCTACTAAATCACACTGGGTGTAATTAAAACGAACGTCAAACACCTAAACTTGGATCGAAATTCCCATTGATGATAAATCAGAGTCAGGAAATTTCGCTTATAGTGAAGAAAATTGTCTCACCCTTCTTTAGTCGATATATACAAATTATGGTTAGGAGAAGGATGTTCAATATTAAAAGCATCTTAAATTTTGAAGATGAAAGAAATGATTACATAACAATTGAAAAGAGTAGACACAAGCCATTGAGAATTAAGGGACATAATTATGAGCAATGAAAGTGAAGCTATTGAAATCACAGAACTGAATTAATCTTTAGACCTAAACATCAACTATTTCACAGCTTCTCATGGCTGAGTACTATTATAAATTAGGCTCATCATTTTTGTAATCACATTTTACAGATATACACAACCAAATTTTATTAGCAAATTGTATTCGATGAGTTGAGATTGTTTAGGTTTAAGTGATTGACATCGCGTTATAAGGCATATATTTTCAAGGGACAGGCTACGGAACTCATATATACCAAACGTTGATGAAGATTTTCGTAGGTAATTCCAGACTCAATGAATTTTAACAAGTATCCTTCTCTGGTTTCTTACGTAACAAAATATTCTGAGGCTAGCAATAGGATCAATTTGATCTTCACAAAGTGATCAGTGGGCGAGTGTCCATATTTAATTTTAAACTGTATGCCTACTTTTCTGTTCAAAATAAATAAAAAAAAGAAAAAATTGTGAATTATCTTTAAAAAAAATTTTCCAGGAGAATCATAGCGTACGTTTTTGTTGTTGTTATGCTACAAAGTCCTCATACTCTAAAACATCACCACTCCTTTTGCCAAAGAACCCTCCCCAGCCGTAGCGTTCCGGGTCTCCTCTCTTGCCGAACCACATTCCCCAATTATAATCGTCAGGTCTTCTCTCGCGGTGCATTGTGGGATCTTCCAGTTGCCGGTCAATGACTTTATCATTCGGAACGCGTTTCCCGAAAAAGAACCCGTGTCCATAATCACTTCCTCGTTTATCATCTTCAAGTCCTGTCGATCCCACCGCTGCCGCTACATCCGGTGACAAGTCCCGATCACTGTCGTTGGCCAAACTGGACAGGTCACCCTTTGGCGCGATATCGAGCTCTAGACCCCAGTCTTCTTTGTTTGACCTGGGCGGCCATGCGGGCAGAACCTCAATGTTGAGTGAATTGACGTTGGGAGTAACCTGGCGATGACCTTTGGGACCTCTTAGGGGACCTCTAGATCCCGTACCCCTGGATCGGTTGACAATTTGGTCTTTGAGCATGCGTAGGAATGATGTGACCCCGGCGAGATTCTTATGTTCGGTTGACCTGGTCGGAAATGATGTCACTGGTGCTAGTAGCATGAAGAAGAGGGAGAGCAGGGCAAGAAACCATCTTGTTCCCATTGCGGCGCCCTATTAGAAAATAAAAAGAAAAGAGAAAGCACGGTTAATATATATATATCAACAAACCATACCTCATAAATTAAAGATATTCTGTTTTGATGAAAGCAAATTTGATCATTGTAGAGTACTACTTTTGCATTTTTTTTGGGCCTTTATGTTCTTTTCGAACATAAAGAAGGAACAATCGTGGAATTTGATTCACAGGTGCGCAAAATAAATATGCCTTTATCACGATTAGACCTATACATGTTGGGAAAATCCCATCATTTGTATTGATCTTTGGTAACATAGATAGATATATTAAAATACATTATATTAAAAAAAATATCACGCACTATAAAACAATTAACAGGATAATCATGCCCCTTTAAATGGCTACAACGTTAAAAAAAATAAATAAGACCAACAGAAAATAGCGCATGCGCTTTGCCTTTTCTGTCAGTGACATGAGCGCGCATTTGTTCTTCACTCTTAAAAAAATGGGTAAATTTTGTTGGGCAACACATTGTTGGTTAGAGTTTTGCCCAAAACTGCGCAAATCATGCCCAAACATGGTCAAGATCAATTGACCAATTTGTGTAAAGCAAATGTTGCTCAACTGTTGGTTATATTCTTACCAACAGTTGTGGTCAAATTGATGTTGGGCAAAATTTACCTTTACATTTGGTAAATTCTTTATAATCTTGGGCAAACTTAACCACTTGTGTGTTACTCGTCGCCTAATAATGTGTGCGGACGTATTTCACAATTAGTCCCTGGGCAATTATTGGTCAATGAGAAACAACACATGTTGGGTAATTTTCACTTACCCAAAGTTAGGTAATTCTATTGACCAACACAGTTTGGGCAATAAGTGCCCAAATGTTTAATGGACAGCATTGGACCCAACGTCGGTTAAGAATTGGTTAAAAAAATGACCAACCATTTTAAGAGTGTTGTTTTCGAAAAGCTTTGATGTCCATGTTTCAGAATAGGAATAAAAAGAATTACACATAATCTTGAGCTAACAGCTGTTTTCATGAAAAAGAAATAGTTTTAAAATTGTCTGGGTCTCTCACATTAAGTGTCATGTGAGATCGATAAAATTAATTCTCTTTTCTTTTTGCCAACATCTAGAAGACGAAGATAAACAGAATCATTTTAGAAGAGAAAGATAAACGAAATCATAAGAAGGAAACAATAGAATACGAAAGGGATAAAGGGACGAAAGATATATTAGAGATATAAGATAAGAACACTGATAAAAAGAGCGAAGAAGGAGAAAAATAATTGAGGAAAGGAAGAAAAATTCCAAATTGAACAATTCAGGTTAAAAATAACCCCAACCTGATGAGAATATAGCAAGGCAACAATATCTTCTTGAAGATATTCACCCCGCTGAGCAATCACAACTTTTGAATTTCATGAGCTGCATAATGCTTGATTAGATCTCTCTCGCCAAATACGTCGATTTTCAAAAGCAAAGCATTCCTCTGTTTTCTTAAAGATTTAGTTTTCTAATTTTTCCATTCCTTGGCTAATCTCATGCAGGTACTGTCCATCCCCAAGGCTAACTGTTTTTTATCAACTTTAAGTAAAGCATAAATCTACCTTTAATTGAAAAAGCAGACTATTCTGTGGAGTGACCTTCAATTATTATGAAATTATTCCAGACTTCACCACGAAATTTGATTTCATGAAGGAGTTTTGAGGTTTTATATTGACTTTGATGTTTTCAGTTGTGCGCTCAAATTGACCCGATTTCTAAAATAACCATAAACACACTTCCCCTAGCTGCATTTACCGATGAGATATCAAGGGACTTATCTACAGCCAGCCTATGGTAGTCTTTTGTTTAATTTTCAGATATTGTAGTGCTCATCACGTAAACTAATGTTTTTAAATGAAAGTTTACTTTATGTTATTCAATGTATACTGAACTAGAATAAAAGAAGAGAGGAAAGAATACATATATAGTGGTAGATTTTTAAAGTAAATTATAACATCTGTATTAATAGATTTTGAGAATGAGTGAAAGTAACTCCCTGGGGGAAAAGTGAACACAAATGCACGCTCACATAATGATTTATAGCTTTGATGAATCCGAACTTCACTATGCGATATATCATCTGTTTTGTTTCGACCATGAATTGATATAAACAAAGGAGACAAGCACGTAGATAATTTTTTGTTTTCATTATCATTCTTAACTTTGCCAATATGAATATTTGGTGATATAAACTCCAATAACTGTGAAATTAAGGATTTGTGAGATAACTATAAATGCTGTGGATCTTTAATTTCATCACAAAACATAAATTTTCCAGCGATTTTTTTTTGCTTTGTGTTTGATATAAACATTTAGTTATCGACTTTGAATGTATATTGCATTCCCTAAAATTAAATTGTAATTTATAATTCATTTTGATTTCATTTTGTTGTCAAAACATAACGAAAGAAAATTGTAAATTTTAGAATTCATTGAGAGATGTCATTGACCTGGTTGATCATAATTATGTCAAATTTCAATTGACTCAACAAATGCCTAGAGTGTTAGCTTTTCGGGTAGCACTAATAACAACCCCTCAGAGTCAATACCACCCCTACTCAAAACCACTTAAGGTGGATGCCCATGATCGAATACTTAAACACTCATTTCAAACCCCCGGAAAACCTGCCGAGAATTGATCACGTGTAGATCCTTGGAATATTGTGTCCCTGTGTTAAGTGAGGATAGATGAATCCACAAAGCAAGATTCGTTGCTTGATTATGCAACTTTCGCTAAACCTGACACCACTATCCTTATCCTTTTTTGTGACCTTTCATCTGGCATATTTTTTCTCCAAGATATGAAAAACATTATGATTTATATCGTTGTCGAACGCACATGAGAATCGCAAAAACAAAAATACAAAACAAAACAAAAAGTGGGAAAGTTGGATTGAATGTTCGGCGCAAGGACGAAGACATGAATAATACGACAATTAATCATAAGACGGAGCACAGAAGTTCAAAATGCTGTGACCCCTTAACATCTCACTCATTTGTCATTCATTGCATCTATAAACGATATGTGAACATATGTAGGCCGGTGCATTTTTTTCTTACATTAAAAATGTAATCATCTCGGGAAAATATCAGCAGGGACCATTTTCAAAGGAAGCTATACTTAAAAAGCAAATTAAAAGTTGAAAATCAACCGATGCCATTTTAATACTTCTACTATTACTAATAAACGGTTACAAATAAAATAATTACATATTTACTGCAACGTATAAAATGAAAGAATAAACAAAGCCGGAGAAGGGCTTATGAATAGAACAGAAAATATTATGCTCACGTCTTTTTTTAAAAATTAATATCTGAAAATCAAATTCTGTTGAAACTATTAATCAATTGCCAGAATGTGAACACCTTTGCATCCCATTTTCATTACTTTCACATTACTAAAAAAAGAAGAGATACCAAGTGCTATAACTTCATTACAGGAATATTTGATGCCAACAGATCACTGTTTGTATTTTTTCCACTCGTTTTCTCAGCTCACTGTAATGAAAGCTTTTAAATCTTTTTCAGACATACATCATTTTACTTTAATTTGTCGTTATACGACGCAACTGGTTTCATCAAGAGCGCATGCTATCGAGCATTGAATTCAGTACGGAGCATTGTAACTTCACTACCAAAACCATGAGAGCATTCGGTCAATTCGTTGATGTCACGTGACCGCCTCACCTGGCGCCACATATTGGAAGGTGCACGCTAATAAATAAATGTTTGGAAATTTCTTTGTTTTATACTCGTAACAAATTCTTACGTTAAGATGCATATAAAGTTTTAACACTTAACGTAATTGAATAATAAAAGAATTCATCCATGTAAAAAAAAAAACTGAATTCGAAATAAGGTACTCTATAAAAACAATACACAACACCATCGCGGACCCATCAATCATTCCTCCAGCTCGAAGAAAAATAATCTCCTTATATCCAGCTTATATCGATGATCCTTGTTTTTTCATGAAAGACAATTTGGGCGCTTCGCTTCATAGCTAACTGTGGCGCACGAACTTTTGATGAAACTTTCTCCCCCATCCACTTTGAGTGATGACTTTCATTCCGTTCTCCGCCAGGCTAACCCGCCCTTCGTGTTTGCCAATCGTTTCACGGGGAATATTGCCAAATATCGGGATTTCTATTTCACGAGCTCTCGACAATATTTGCCAGCATGTGGTTTGGCAATTTGTCATTTTTGAAGAGAATCTTACCACCAAAAAGAGTCTGCTTCCGTCAGGAAATGGCGAATACTAGGGCTACGCAGAATTAGTAATACAGAACTGAAAGGTCGCACGATGGTCGGTCACTCTGTCACCAGTCTTTGCCTTTAAGGAAGAGTCGTCGATTTTGTTAGCCAAACAAATCAACTTTATCACGAATACCCAACCCTGACAGAACTCAACAATACAAATACTTTAGTAGAATGTTCCAAGGATACAGCCGCATCTGATCAAGCTTGATTATGCGATTCCATCCAAAAAAGTATTAATTCCATGAAAATTTCATATATCACAACAAAGCTAATTGCATTATGCATTACAACAACCAGTACAAAGATTTATGAAATTAAGAAGCGATTAATAAAATCTGGAAGTTAAGGACGCTATTTTTCGAAGGGAATAAGCAGGTGTCATATGTAATGCACCTATCATCAAAACTGATATTGGACTTCATGACAACGAAGGCCTATGACAAATAGCTTAAAGCGACCTAATTCCCATCATGATTGAAAATGGAAACTGTTGTAAGTACCTCATAAACCAATGTCAAACTATTAAAGTGATTCATTCCTATAAAAGGCCGCCAGATTATTAAAAAGTGATTTTAAAAAATAATTGAGATCCACATAACTTAAGGACAGTGGTAGACTTCAACAGAAACTACAGCAGAAAAAACTATCCCTAATATATTCTTATACATTTAGTTTCATTCTCAACATGGGAAGACTCCTCCTTCTTAGTAATGGAAATCATTAGTATTTCCGTCTAGGCATTAATCTCATATCAATGGGTTTTTGCGTTTGAAAATATTTGAAAGGGAGAGGGAGAGACCGATAGTGCATAAACCGAAGGCTCGTGATATAATGGCTCACACCTGGTCGAATTAGAGTCATTTAGTCGCTTCGTTTGCTTTACCGGCGACAATCAAAGCTGATCGTGACGTCATCATTCGCGGTCTGCATAGGTCACGTGATAAGCACCTGGATTGATCCTTATCTCATTTGCATACCAGTGACGCAACGAGCATGGATTATTTTCTAAGTTACGTTATGCTTAAGGAGTAAAGAATCACTATACTAGCGTTGAAAAATAATAAGCATGGGTTAAAAAAATGATCCTATAAAGCATGCACTCTTATTGAAGCTTCACTGGCACTAGAATTCAAGCCACTCCCCTGTACGAAAATATTTTTACTATCGTAGTGTCGTATAGTGCTATCGTAGGCATGCTCCTCTCAATTCCGAGGTCGATGGGTTGGTTGCTCTCGGACAGTCTTCTTATTTACTGATTCGCTATAGGCGTAATGGAAGTGGCCCCTGTGTTTGATATGAAGAGCTTGAAAGGTCGCTTACTGACGCCCTTCCCCTGACAGCCTAACCCAGGTTTATGAGGCACAGTTTCGTTTTAAATAATCGTAAACTGTGTCCAGTTTTATAACTGTTGATAATCCTCTAATCTGTCTGGTTAAAAGTCGCAATCTATGGGCGCTTTTACAGTTGGCTGCTCCTTTTCGAAGCGACCTCAATTTATCGTGCGCAGCTAATAAAAGTTCGCACATTGACCCAAATTTGAGTAAACAAGATCGCGCGTTCTTTATTCCAGTATTTGAATCTCATTGGTCGGTTGCATATGGAGGGATTCGATTTAATGATCGAGCGAGGAATCCGGCAATAACATTCCTTCGGTAGCGCACGATTGGACCTGATTGTATCCGAATTTCCCCGAGTCAGGCCAACTGGTCAGGCCCATGGATTACGACTTGCCACTCCCTTTAATGTAAAGTAAATATCAGTAATTAAACGAGATTTCCTATACTGCATTCTGTTCATAGCAAAATACCACAAAGGTTTTAGTTTGTCAATAAATCTTTCCTCTGGGCTCCTGCTAATTATTATTTGTTTTTATGTCATAAGCAAGATTGAACATTTGACCAGATTTTCTGAATTGTTAAATTGAAGCCAATCTTTTATTTATAAGGAAGAATTTATGAGGTCATGAGGAGAATGCTGTGCTTTGTAAAGGACCAAACCGAGTCGAAAAGTGTGCTAATTTCAGACCCACATGTCATATGTCTCATCCTTTGATTGACGTTTATTCTTATCACATCCGGAGATATGTCTTTCAATTTCCATCTTATTAAAGAGGCTTGCTCTCTTTTATCTCTCCTCCTTTCTCTATCATTGCTGGTCTACCTCTACTTCTTCTGGCACTATAAGCTCCTTAAAGGAACGAGGAGAAATCAAAGGCATTAATCATAGGAAGAAAAAGAGGAAGCGAAGACGAAAATTCAGAAAGAAAATACAGAAAATAGAACCGATGACCTATATTTATATATCAATCAAAATGTATATTAATTTCCATTAAAACTTTTGACTTTTCGAGTTGAACTCTAAGAAAGGCATGCAGCCTGTTGCTTCGTCAATTTTGTTTCGATAGCAATGTTATTTAAGCCATGAAACGTGTCTGAAATCTGAGATTTAGCTTTCAAATCGAATATTCCAACACCTTTAAGGCAGAAAAGATTTTCCGGAAAATGATTTCATGATGATTTACCTGTGTTTGTGCGAAACAGAGGTAACAAACAGCCATATATAAAACGCTTCTTCAAACTAAGATTGTTTGCTTATCTTCAACGTAATCTCCAATTGATTTTTCTACTAAAACATCTGCCATGTGCAAATGAATTTTTAAAATGTCATATTTTAAAGAAAAAAATTGTACAACTCTTCAATTTGGAATGAATTTTACGAATTAAAAAAGTTGCAATATGAACATGGAATATGATTTCCTACATGAATAACTCGACCAGTTATTTTCAAATATAGATCATAGCCTGTAGAAATAAGAAATAATCTGAATAAAACATAAAATTGATTACAAAAGTTTGTCACCGTAATATGTAAATACCCAAACTGATGTAATACATGAAAGTAATCATCAGTTTTGTGTTCATTTCGAAGGTTGTCTCATTCCAGTTGATAGGTGTTAACGACGACCGTGCGTGCTATACGCACATTGTTTTGTCAGAAGTACTTATGACAGGTCGGTCACACTTCGGTCACCTGACCCCCTCATGAGATACAATGTAAAGAGATGAAATAAGTACCAAGGACCCTGGAGGGTTTTTGATGGAGAGGTAGCCCCCACAGTTGGTCCTACAACGTTTGAGGTGTTACGGGGGAGAGAGAATGAAGAATAAAGGGAAGGAGAACTTGGGATAAAATCAAATGACCTTAAACATCAGCCTCTAAAGAACTTTCGTAATGATGATGGTGATAAAAAAGATGAAATGGAAAGGTATTATATCAAATTATGATAATTATAATATTGATGATGGGGATAATGATGGTGACGACGATCATGTTTAATACCCTAAGATGCACTATCATGAATCCTTAACAACCCATCGAGCGCCCTCCTTCATCTAACCTTGGAGCCCAGAGCTGGAGCCGACATGGTGCCGTATACGCATATTCCTTGCATGAGGTGCAGTAAAAGTTCAGTATGTACAGTACGAAGCGCCACTGGAAAAGGTGCCTACGATGTCCCCACGTCTCCCAATAGCTATGCGTTTGTTTACCAACGTGACAAGGGGGCAATTTGGCGAAGCATCCTCGAGGCCACACACCCGAATCCTAATCGGGTTAACTTACCGGATGATCGAAGCGAATTTGTATCGACTGGATCAACATAAAAAAATGGGCCATGAAATGATGCAAAATATCTTCGGGTCAATTAAAAAGAGATCCGGGAGCAGGCGGTGATGGTAATAGGCCCGGACGAAGTAGCTGCAACCACGCTACCAAAAGACTTCATTAAAATTAATGTGATGGACTGAACTCCATGAGACGTGTCCAAATACACTTAAGATTGACCTACATGTACATAGTAAATCCTCCTACCGTTTTCCTTTGATAGTTACAAAATTTCTTATTACAATAATGTAGCTTTTCTTAGCTATTAAGTGTTGTTGTGTTATTAATCTGTAAAATGTACATGTATATTATTTTCTGGTTGTTAGAACTGTTTCTATTTAGAATAAGAGGGAAAGCGTTGTATTTTACTATAAGTTTATTCACGGGACATATTTAAAAGTTCATTATCATTGATTACCGGGTGCCACTTGTGACACCGAAGGGGAAAAGTGATCACAATCACTTTGACTTTCGGGTCTTTCCTCCAGGTATAACTGAGCATAATGACCGTCTCAGACGAGGCGTCATTTGGATTTTCGATCCATACGCCACTTATTAAAAAATGTTTTACGCACTTTTACGCATTTTGCAATCACTTTATAAACGGTACCGCTCTTCTATGACGGGCAAAAGACAAAACAACTCACCGACACGGCCCTAAAGTCATTAAATGACGCCTTGTGTGATCCGGGCTTTGTGCTATTTAACATGCATAGGGTGTGGCTTTCCCACACTTGGAGTGTATGTCAATACAAAGGACAAGCCCAGAAGCACAAACGCAACCTCTTGACGCAGTCTTGCATCAGCCTAGCGGAAAGTTTTTAGATTTGTCCGAAAAATCGGATCCGCCAAGTAATGAATCTGCACAAACCAAGAGAGCCTATAAAGCATTTGCTGGACTCATCGTGTGCAGTCGACCTCTTTTATTTTGTTTGAATTTTACTGTGCTATGAAATTTGTTTGCATCAAATTGGCGGGAAGGAATGGGGCCTAGGGTGAAGAATACAAACACTTGATTCAGAAATGTATGTTCCTTTGCATTACAGACGTTTCTATGTCAATAAGATATATAACTAGCAGCTGATATTTATAATTATATATTTATTTCACCTCTTAATCCATGTTTTTTCACTTTCCTCCCACTTTTTTGTCGAGTAAATTTGCATGTTTTTAAACCATACTGTCGATGCTACATTATTGATTGTTCAGCTGCTTTATGTTACTTACATGTCAGGCTGGCCGTTTTTTCTTTGTGGAAAAGTACCCTTCATAGTATCCCCTTCACAACAAATTATAATTACTTTTTAATTAATGTTTATGCCATCTACCAGAAAACCTGTATTTGAATGTAAAATTCTGTTACAAAATATAAATCCTAAAAAATGTACCATGCATCATATCACAATAGTTAATCTGCGTATAGAATGAATTTGAATTACTGATTAATTTATATTCCATAATGTTAATCCAAATAATGTTAACTTCAAAGATTGAATATAAATGCATACATTGTCTTATTCCACACGGAAATAGATTTACAGAAGACGAAAACACTGTTTTCATAAAATAAAATAGGACGGATTCAGAATATTCCCACAATTATAGAAAGGTGCTTGATAATAAATTGTAATAAAAATAAATGGATCTCTATTGAAATTGAACTTCTTGAAAACATATCCCTAGGTACTTTTTCTTTTAAAATGTTCCGGAAACGGAGTCACTTTCTATCAGCGAATCAATATTATAAATGCCTTTTCACAATCCTTCTTTGTGATAATGATCCATCAACGTACAGGCAAACCGGTTTTTAATATGGTCCCTGGATATGAATATAATACCGTTTGAGGAATGTTGTGAGGATAATGCTTTTTAAACAACTTCCAATGCCACAAAGTGAACATTAAATGTTGCATTATAAGAACATGTTTACACTTTAAATGCAATTATAAGAGAATATTTAACACCTTTATTCTTAGCCCATATTAATTTCTAATATATAACTTCAAATAGCCCTATCCATCGGTTACAGAACCACATGCTATTATTTCCTGTACTTTTCGATATATATATATATATACATCATACTAGATTCGCCTTAACGTCGAATTTCTATTATGACGAAATAAACCGCTTTCTTACGATTCACCTTTCCGTGATATTTAGAAAGATATATATATATATGTATATATATCATTTGAAAGGAAATGAGAGAATAATGGTTGCGTAACTTAAATAAAAGTTCCCCAGAGCTCTGGGAAACTTTGATTTAAGTTAAGCAACCATTATTCTCTCATTTCCTTTCACATTGTATTTATTTCCACGAGAGTTGCCAAAGCTGTTGTATATGTTATTTCCTCTCAATTATATATATATATTATTTATGTTTTCTCGGCGTTCCATCACACGTATGATGCGATCTAAATAGGACAAAGCACAGTTTAACGGTGAAGAGCTACTGAAGATCTCATATGAGGACAATGTCCAATTTGGAACCACATTCTCGGTGACCAAAATCAATAAATGACCCTCTTAATAACAGGTGAATATCGACATCGAACGATTACAAACCAAACCAGACTGTGAATTAGTTCAACATTGATCCGAACATTGAGGATGTCATCTCAAGATCAAAATTTGAAACCTATAAGTTGCCTTAAAGTGCATCCTTATGTTCAAACAAACCCTAAAAGTGAGTTAGTTTGGGGTACATTCTGCGTATCTATACAGCAAAAACTCAAACGTTTTTAATATCCTTACAAGGATTGCTAACATTCGTCCGTGTAATAAGTAGACATTAATCTAACTTACTTAGGTTCCTACGATGTTTACTACAGGTACACTCGAAAAAAAAGCTGGTTAAATGTTATCCACTAGGGACTAAATAGGGAACATGCTTGTTGGTTGGGTAAAAATGTATCCAAAGTTGGGGTAAAATTAATAGTGGGTACATTTTCACCCAACAAACATACACGTTTCCTTTTTCCCAATATTGGATAAAATGTTACCGAACTAGTTTTAGAGTGTGAAAAAATAAGAGGTAAAGTAATGTCCGAGATAGAAGTTGAAGAGGCAGATACATCAGAAGGCAAAATGCCAGAGGAAAGAGTACCGGAGGTATAAAGAATGCGAGAGGTAAACGTGCCACAAATAATTACAATGCCAGAGATAAGAAGGCCCGAGGTAAAAATAATCCAGAGAAGACGAAAACAACGTATCAGAGGTAACAGTGTTACAGTTAAAAATGCCGAAGGCGATAAACCAAAGTTAACAATGCCACTTTACAGCATGAAAAAACCCACGAAATGTAAGTTAAAATAAGATCAGATTAGGATAAGATCAAATCAAGATTTCATCAAAATTGCCCAGCTGGCCATCATTCTCCTCTACACACGTTACTTCATTTAAACAAAATCATATAATCACCAGTAAAGTCACAATCATCAATAAAGTCACAATCTTTATCTTAGGACGGCAAAAATCCCAAATTCTGCTTCTTCAATTGTAAGGAGCAAAAACCTTAGCTCTATGGAAAAAATGAATTCGCAATAAAGGAAGTGCAGTGTATTAGACTTTTTCATCACAAACACCTCACTTCCTGTATGATCTTCCACTCTGCATTTTACTGTAGGCCAGTTTCAATTATCAATCAACCCATCATCCCTCCATCCACGCCTAAATAAACAGAGGATTATTAAAAAAGACAAAAAAATCAAACAAAGTACATTCCGGCAACTGAATGGTGTCCGTTTTCTGATCTTCCCCCAAGCGAATAATTGTAACTCTCTTTTTCATTTTCCCCGTGATGATATTTGAGCGTATTGCCTCTCGAAGTAATCAGTTTACATATTTCCGAAGGCTTTTTGGTTAGCTTGGTCATGACGTCATGAATCAATTGAATTTGGTTTGGATATCTGTCATGAATGTAGATCCAAGGTAGGCATTATCGCCTCCTAATCCAAGGTGCGAGACCCGACGAAATAAAAATAAACAAAAATCCCATACCCTAAACTCTGAACAATTTTTTTTTTCGAGGCTACCTGAGGGCGGAGGTATCGAATTGATCTTGCCCGGTCATCTATCAGTAAGACGAATACGATTACTTCTGACAAACGAACTTGATCTTGTATTCGGGCGATTACGTGAATTGGCGTTCTCATGAATCAATGCCAGCTATTTCTATCAGATATGTAATAATCTGTTAATGATTTTTTTTAAATCTGAATAATGTCATTGGTATGATCATACTGGCTTGCACACATTATGCAATAATATGTATTTTTCTTCGTTAAGCTGGGAGTTTTTGTTGGCCACTAAGCATGATAGTACTGATGTCTGATTCGAGCTTCCACAATCTTGTCCGATTTTCGGAGTGAAATAATTTGTTTCCTTCTCACAGGGGCGGCGGATCGCTTTTGAAAGTGTGGAGGGGGGGGGGGCTGATTTGATTCCACTTGAATAATGACAATTTTGCACATTTTTTCGGAGATTTTATGAAACGTGTCTGCTCGTGCATTAAATTTAGATATTGCATTTCAGTATGGTTATTCATTAACTGATACAATGACCTGAACATTGGAATATTATCAAGCAACTCCTTTATTCCTTTATTCAGTTTACTGGTGATCCTGGATATGCATTTTGTTTTAATTTACCGACTATAATATTATGAACTTTCCGTTGTACTATAGCACAAATCATCTTTTCATTTTACCACGATACAGACATAAATGTATTACCAATGAGTGAAGTAATCAGATTTCATTATTATTTAGATTCCAAACTGTCAGAATGAGTTTTTAAAACATTTTTCCGAAGCACTGATTTGTCTTCTGATGATTTCTATAAGGAGCACATAAACTGACAGACAATGTGTTTTCAAATCTATTACCCACCTTGATTATGCTAAAATGAAATTGATTTATTTTCTTCAATCATATTATGATATGATATATTGGCTGGAACGAAATTCAACAAGGGAGAAGAGAACCCATGACAAAATTCTAAAATTTTATAGATAGAATTAATTTTGCATTGTTTATTATGGCAAATGAAAATGTCCATCTTAGCCATTTTACCCGAAACATCATGGTATTTCCCATGTTGTCTTAATGTTAATCAGTCTCATTCATCGTCATATAATTTTCACGGAAGATAAAGCCTTCTTGCTATTAAAAATAATTTGGTAAAATACTTTACAAGGAAAAATTTAAACGTTCTTGATATTTTATCACATATTTTCTTTTTACTTCATGGTATTAATTTTACAGCTTCTGATCCTTTAAAGGTATTGGGGAAAACGGACTCGTACCATATTCAAAAGGTACATTTTGCAACTGTAAATGGATACTTTCAGCGCATTTAAAACAGTTGGTGAAGCGCGATTGAAGCATTTGCTATATTGACATTCGCATTCTTTAGATAAGTATTATGATTGGATTTATGTTGTACAACGTGAGTACCTGATATGTTTCACGCTTTATGATTTTCACCGCATTCGCCGCAAGCCAATTCCAGTGAAAGTAATCATCTATACAGCATGCAAAGATTAAAAAACATAAGTACAAGAAATTTAATGCGCATATAAAGCCTGACAAAATGCTTTGGGTTTATTGCAGAAACTGGATAGGCGGAACCAGTAAGAGAGAATAATATACAGAAATGGTGTTCAGAACAGCTCGTATAGTTTTGAAGATCTCGGTTTTCATTTCGTCAACGTTTCATTTAAATTATGCGCGCATCGCTTATAATTCCAATCGGTGTGAATTTTTTTTTATCATGGAGATGACAGGAAACGAAATGAGTGTATAGTATAGGATCACTGGTCGTTCATCCGTTCTTTTCATTTACATAATTAAAATGCTGAAAGATGTACAACATCAAGTGGAAAAAATTGTGTCAGTGATATAAATGAGAGGCCCAGTTTGATAAGCAAAGAGTAGCGATCATGGTCACCTGCCAAGCAACCCTGCTGCTTCGATTATGAATAACGGAAACGTACTTTAATTTACATTGAACCCTAACAAATATTACATTGATTGATAACCATAAGAACAAATAACAGTACAGTGTAGAATTTCTTCATGAGAATGTTAAGGGGAAAAGGATAGGTAGAAATGAAAGTCTGGTATATGCTACCATGCAGGATCTGACAATGAATGGTTATCATTCGAGAAGAAATAAGCAGCGGAAGGTGCCAGATTTTTTATAAGAATAAGCATGGTTTCAATGAAAGGAAAGTGGGAGAGAGAGAAAGACAGAGAGAGAGAGAGAGAATGTGTGTGTGTGCGTGCGTTTGTTTAGCATTATGTCCGAGGACATTTTCGGACAGAGAACAAAAAAAAAATCATGACAACAATGGTCCTCGGAAGGCGGACAATAGTCCTCGAACGTCGAACAATGAATTTATGCCTTATTCCGTCGACTGTCCGAGGACGAGTAACAATAGAGGAACAATAGTTGTCCTCGGAAGTAAAGCCATGTAAACGGGTGTGTGTGTGTGTGTGTGTGTGTGATTGCTAATTGGATTACGTGTGTCAGATGCTCCCATGCCCGTATGTACACACACACACACACACCTACTCACACAGGTATACTTGTGTGTCTTTCCCTTTGTTCTCTCTATTGTTCAAATAGCCACACAAGCAGCAAAAAAAGCCACACAAGCCTGACGGAATAAAGGAATCTATTGTGTTTGACTGTCCAATTAGCCACACACGGATACCCACCCACGTTTACATGGCTTTACTTCCGAGGACAACTATTGTTCCTCTATTGTTACTCGTCCTCGGACAGTCGACGGAATAAGGCATAAATTCATTGTTCGACGTTCGAGGACTATTGTCCGCCTTCCGAGGACCATTGTTGTCATGATTTTTTTTTTGTTCTCTGTCCGAAAATGTCCTCGGACATAATGCTAAACAAACGCATGTTGGTACACCCCAGCGCACACACACACACACACCTACACACCCCCAAAACACACAAACACACCCACGCGCCCAAAACGAATCATAAACTTATGCTTGATTGAATGTTTACGGATTTACTTCGGCCATAAAGAGAAATATATTAAAATCTGAACCAATTTAGATTGATCATTTATAAGTTCTAAATTAATTTCCATGATTTTTGAAAGCGAAGGTTTAAAACGGTGCACTGTTAAGAAACACTCAAATAAATATGTTTGGTTGGAGGTTAATTTAAGTGCTTTCATATGTCAAAATTCCCGATTCGGAATTGTAGTTTGCTTTTATTCAAAATATGAAGATATTCACAATGAATTTCCTCACTGTGATTTTGCCATTGTTGTACACCGCCTTTGCGTTTGATTTGATTAGATATGTGTTTCAACTTGTTTGTCCAACACGGATTCCTTTCTTGAGAATTTGGTTAGGACGGTAGGCCACTCTAGCAAAAAAATAATTTTGTGTTTCGCTGTCATTTTATTAAATGAACACTGGCTGTGTTCATGGAATCTAGGAATCATTAGGGAAAGAGAGATCGTACCTCATTGTTTAATGTAGGTCGAGTCAAGACCTAGATATCGGCATGCATCATTTCCCAAATGTAGGGCAGTATACAGACGTAATAATTATGAGATAAAAAACAACAATTAAAACAATACTACATATCATTTAAACTTAAGTCTTCGTATCGTCACAAGTTAGTGATGTTAGGGATATATTCATGATTCATAATTACAAAGTATATGACGGACTTATCTAAAGTAATTACCAAAAAATACATTTTGTTGACAACCCTGCCTTCATAATTATCGGAAAGGTCGGGGGGGGGTTGTGTCAGTACGACCCAAACCCGTCTCATGTAATAGATCAAGCCACATATCTTCATTTATATAGTACGATCACCGTGATCAATTAGCTTAACTATGTCCAACATATAAACAAATCAATAGTATTGCAGCTGGCAATAAAAGTAAAATAATTTACTTCATGAGAGAAAATTATCATTAAAGATATTTCAGAAAAGACAAATGGCTCATATGCCAACATACTCCGAATTTACGAAGATATAAAAAAAATGAAAATCAATCTAAAAGTGTAGAATGTAATCTGAAAATAATTGAATTGCCATTACGGTGCTTCAGCTTTAGCTTCAATCCTAAGTCCGTTAGTAGAAGATTTGCACAAGTTATCTTCATTTACATTCCCTGAAGGCGTATTGGCGGAAGAATAAAGTTGGATTATAGGGATTTAGGAACCTGTCTCCCTAAACGCCTTTGATACCAAAGTTAAATATTTTACTGCTTATATATATTTCCTTTCATAGGGAGTGAATTTTCCTCCATCTCTATCTTCTCACATTGGTTTGATAATGTCATCATTATGATCCTATATGGGATGTTTATTCTTTCAGAGTAAGAACTTTATCTAATTTTCACTGGAAGGTCCTGATGATGTATAGGTCATAATTCTTCACATAATGCTCACCTTTTCCTAATGGAATCATTGTGCAGGATTTGAAAAAGTTCACCCTGTGAGGGGTGATTTACCGTCAAAGTGAATCAAACTCGATCAAGATTGTTACGTTGGAATCATTCCTTAATGGAATAAACTATTTTTTCTAACAAGTAGAGAAAGTATTTTATACGTCTCAGCATTCTAGAAAATGAAGTATGCAACATTTTTTCTGTAATGGTATGCCTTTAATCGGATTGGCGTGCTGCGGTTGCGAATTAACTCTATTTCTATTAATGTTTAAATATGTAATGTGAGGAACACTTCAGAGCTGCTTTAGATGGTACACATAGTTTGCCGAAACTGAATTTATTGCCTGGAGAAGTAAAACAGTTCTATGACTAAGTTAAATGGGAATTAACCCTTCATGAAAATGTATATTGAGTATAACCAGAAAAGATGAGAAGGGGAATAGTGAACATTTAAGAAAATCGGACAAAAACAAGTTAGGGATGTTTGAAAACTGAGATCACAAATGATTTGCGGAATGTCCCATTGTCAGTGCAGTCATTATGAGTGGTGTCATACATGGAGAACTTTCCAATTTCTGTGTATGAAAAGTATCCAAACGTATCCATATTTATAATATAGAATTTTGTTTACGGGTAAGATATTTTAAACTGTCCTCCCACGAAAAAGTTTGTTTCACCATAAAAGTTGAGAAAGGGGGTACATGAGTAATTATGTACAAAGCAAATGGGAAAGTTCTCCATGTATGACTTAACACAATCATGACCGAATTGCCAATGTGAGAATCTCGATTTTATTAGTGATGTTAACATTCAAAAATTCATAGCTTCCTTATTCTTCGTCCGAATTATCTTAAACTTTAACTGATATGTTCCTCTGATATGTTCCTCTGATATGTTCCTCTGATTTCTTGCGTTCAGCCAAGCCATTTTGTTAAAGGCCAAGTCCACCCTAACAAAAAGTTGATTTGAATAAAAAGAGCAAAATCCAACAAGCATAACACTGAAAATTTCATCAAAATAGGATGTAAAATAAGAAAGTTATGGTATTTTAAAGTTTCGCTTAATTTCGCAAAACAGTTACATGCACATCCTGCTCATTATGCAAATGAGGGAACCAGTGACGTCACCCACTCACTATTTCTTTTGTATTTTATTATGTGAAATATAGAATATTTTAATTTCACAATTAGGAAGCTCTCATTGAATTGTGTATAGGTTGCAACAATGGCAGTTACACATGTTCAGCGAGGAATCAAACCTTGTTTCACATTATAACAAGGAAAAATTTAAATATTTCGTATTTCATGTAATAAAATATAAAAGAAATAGTGAGTGGGTGACGTCACTGGTTCCCTCATTTGCATACTGAGCAGGATGTGCATATAACTGTTTTGCGAAATTAAGCGAAATTTTAAAATACCACAACTTTCTTATTTTACATCCTATTTTGATGAAATTTTCAGTGATATGGTTGTTGGATTTTTCTCTATTTATTCAAATCAACTTTTTGTTAGGGTGGACTTGGCCTTTAAATGAAAGGTTAATTCCCTTTTAACATTCAATACTGTCCCCCACTGATAAGCTGATATATCTTCATTTTGACCACAAGACGTATACTACCTTTTGTCGTTTCGAAGAGATGTTGAAACGCAACTGATTGATCTGAAGAGCCACTCATAAGAAGCATCTGAAAGAACACGCGCTTCTCCATTATCAACTTTTCGGTTCTCCTTAATGAAGCTGGTTCAGTGATATTGTTTAGTCTCTCTGCATGTTTCTCTAAGTGTCCCTCTATCTTGGTCCTTGGTCTCTTTTCCTCCTCTCACTCTTTTGGTCTGTCTCCTTGTTCTCTCTCGTCCCGTATCTTAAACGCTATTTTCTGTCTACCCTCCACTCTCTCAGCCCTTTTCACTTTCTCTGTCCCTGTCTCTCTCTCTCTCTCTCTCTCTCTCCCTCTCTCTGTACTCTATGTATCTAGCTCTCTCATGCCACCTTAATCTGCCCCTTTCTTCATATTATGCTCTTTTACTCGATATCTTTCCACCCACATGCCTACAATTTCAAAATCCTAAAATGCACAAGCTCAAAAATGTTCATGATAAAGAAATAAATCTCCAGGTATTTGTGATTGTATCCTCTTATTATTCACTAGACTGGTTTATATTTTCCCAATACATTTAACTCATTTTCATGCTATTAGAGTGGTTACAAGTGCGTGATTCAAGCCAAACGATTTGCCACGGTAATGCTTTTCAAGAGCCTTTTATTTGGTACTTCTCTTCTTATTATTACTAATCATTTTGTGATTTATGCCATTTTTATCACCCTCGCTTTTTCTGATTCCCTTTCTCCATAAAGTTTGTTTTCAAGGGTGTTCGCCTTTCCGTAGGTTCATAATTCCGAAAGCCAATTTTCCCACACCAGGGCGTTTGTAATTCTGATAATGAAATGGGTTCATAGTTCCGAAAATGAAAAAGGGTTCATTACTACGAAGGTCCGTATTTCCCGAAAATGCAATAGAAACCTATACATTTTTTTTCTCGGAATTACGAATCTTCAGAATTATGACCACGGGATGACATCTCAGAACGCTTTGTATCCAGTGGAAAAGGCGATATATAAATCGCAGCTATTATTAATAAACCAATCAATTAAACAAAAATCAACTAGTAAAAGTTGATAGGAAAATCACAATTTCCCGTTCCTCTTGTCTAGATCCTGGGCGCTAATCAGTTGACTAGGCAATTTAGTATACACTGTTGGATACCATGGTTACATACGATACATTCGTTTCACTTAAAGCTGTCAAACTCAACAATAAACATGACTGGTCTTGCTTCTCTTTTGTAATGTTCCTTGAACGAATGGCTATTAGCACAGTATATTGATCGAACGGGCGATGCTCAGAAAAGGAGTCTGTGTACACAAGTTATCAACACGTCACATAATGTTGTAAAATTTATTTTAGCAGAGATAGAACCCCCTCGCGTGCCTGTATAGCCAAAGTTGCACTCTCACCTCCTGTATTTTTCATAAAAATCGATCAATAATTGTTGCTTGGCTGTAAGATATTGAACACCTGTTGTGATTGTATGATGCAGTAGACTTCCTTATTTGCTATCGGTATTTCAATAGATGAGGTCAAATTCGATATCAAGATATTGATTCATTGATAACCAGTGCGATGGGGGTGTCAAAACATTAAAACACATGGTTATTGAGAAGAACATCAGTTATATTCTAAGTAGCTAATCTTAGAAATGATGACCTTCTTCACAATGCCCTTTCCATAGAATCATCTACCAATATTCAGAATTTAATACATAGAGTTTTCCTATGCGCACGGGGTTATTTGTGGCATATTTTCAGGCAGTAATGAATAATATTCTTAGAATCAATACCACATTGATTTGATTAAGAGTGTACTTTAAAGAAGGTTAAACTTTTCTAGCATTGGTTAACATATCCCTGCAATTGATAGTTTTTCTTACTTTTTGAGTCCAGTGAAAAATGAGATATCCAAAGTCTTGGAGCAGTGGCAAACTTTAACTTTTTTGGAAAAATAATTTAGACAATTTTAAAATGCCAAAAATGTATCTTACGGCTGTGATATAATACATTTCATATTCTTGTCTTTTAAACTATTGCTGAATTGCTATACGTTTAGAGACCAGCGATCCGACAGGCTAACTTCGTCTTCGCAGTGTACAAAAGAAGTATCTTTATGCACACCGTGAAGGATACGTTTCTTTAACCAGTCCCTCTACAATACCATGGCATTGCAAACTAAACATGCTAAAGGTAATACTTTAAAAAGGTTTTAAAAATCGTATATCTCTATCATTCAGTAAGGCTCTATTCAAACCATGGAAGCTGAAAATCATGAAAAATATTCTTTGCTTCGGCGACAATTGCTCATTGGTCAATATCATACATGAACACAATTCCCAACTTTAATCCTTGACCAAACACTACCGGTATACCCAAGCCTAGACATAAGCCTAGTGGTAGAACCCTATTGCTACCCTAACACGTACCCTATATCTTTGACGAAATAAAGCCTTTAGCAATGATTGTCGGCGGAGGAAATGTCCAACACCTCACTGTTACCGCGAACAGTGTCATTATTAGTTACCAAAAAAAAAATCATAATCTGATTGAAATAGTATATCTAGTAAGTTTTCTTATGCAGGCATAGTCCTAGGCAGTGAACGAGAGAGAGAATGAAAGAGAAAGATAGCGAGAGAGAAAGATGGTAAGGAAGTAAGAGAAATACAAAAATATGTAGAGAGAGAGAGAACAACGGAATTGTTGCAATACGTATTGCTTTAATTCTTGATTCCCTTAACAGCGGACTGTAGATAGACATAATAACTTTAACATTACAAACAAGAGAGCGTATAAGTTGAAACCGAAAGTAGTAGGGCGCCAATTCCAATGAAAGGGCCGGAAATGTATGCGCGTGCGTGTGTGTGATGATAATACATGTATGATAAAGAGAGAGAGGTATCCAAATTAACAATTTATTGGAGATTTGTTGGAGTTGTATAATTTCAATTTTTCGACAGGTTGTATTACACTTATAGATGGCAACTTTAAGTTGTGTATTGTATATTTTTTATCGCCAAATTTTGAATTATGTAATTTTGATTTACTTAACGTGTAGGTGGCTAAGAGATTAAGACTACTGATAAAGATTGCAGTGTGATCGGCTTTTGCTAAACAGTCGGGTAACGTCGCGTCGCGTTGGTAGAAATTTTCGAACATTTTTCAGGAAGGTGTCTTCAAGGGGACAAATTGAAAAAGAGTCCATCTCAGTATGATTTTTCCCGTTTTCAGGCTAAAAACGACAAACAAGGGAATAAAGAAAACAGTAGAAGGATAATGCAAAGAAAAACATGAACTATAAAGAGAGAATACAAGGGTAGGAAGGATGGAAGAAAATATGAAAGGAAACAAAGAATACAACAAAAGGAAAGTTGGACAGTAAAAATAAGTGGATAAAAACAAAGAATAACATAAAGAAAGATAGAGACATAAATGATAGAAGGATAAAGATATTAAGAACATAAGGAAAGATAGAAGAGAAGATGATAATTTGAATAAAGGAATAACATAACGAAAGAAAAGATGAAAGGAAAACAAAATGATAGGATAAAAGCAAAGAATGTTTTAAGGAAAGTAAAGATGGGAAGCAGAAAATGATTTTAAAAAGAATAATATGAAAGATAGAGAGAAATGATAGGATAAAAATTTTAACTTATATAAATAAAGACAGAGAGAGAAATGATTGAAGGATAAAGATTAACGTGAGGAAGGTGGGGGGGGGGGGAGAAAATGATAACAGGAAACAAAGAGTATCATAACGAGAGGAAGGATGGAAAGATAATTGATAGAAGGATAAAAGCAAGAAATGACAAAAGCGAGAGATAGAAAAATGATAAAAAGATAAATATAAACATGAAGAAAGGTGGAAGAGAAGATGATAAAAGGGAACAAAGAACAAAGTGAAGATGGAAAGCAATAAAAAAAAGAGGATAAAAAGAATAAATATAAACAGTAACATTATGAAAGATGGAAAACAAAATGATAAAAGCAATAAAAGAATAACGTAATGAAAGGAAAGGTGGAAAGAAAAAATTAATAAAAGGATTAAAAACAACTGAATTAGTAATTACGCGATGCGTAATATATGTCCCCGCCAGAAGTGTAGATCTGATAGAACCTTGAAGATAAATGTGAGAAATAAATTATCAAATTAATGTTTTATGATTATAAATGCATTTTCTGTTGATTTTGAATAAATTACAATAAATGTGCATAATTAATGAATTTCAAAATTCTGTGTAGAGGTTTGACAGCCCCTACCCAGCCCTATCAGATAAAACAATCAGATTCAAAATACGGTGTGAAATAGAGGAGAAGTAGCATTTTTCGTCGATTTTGAATAAATTTGCATAAATTTGCATAATTGATGAATTTCATGATTTTGTGTAGAAGTTAGGAAGCCCCCACTCAGCCCTATCAGATAAAACAATCAGAATAAAAATCGGCCAAGAAATGACGGAGAAGTAGCATTTTCTAACTTTTTGATCACACACGGACGGACGGACGGACGGACGGAGGGACGGACGGACACACACACGCACACACGAACGGAGTTCGTTTCATAGTCCCCTCGCGAACTTCGTTCGGCGGGGACAAAAAAGAATAACACTACGAAAGATAGACTAAGGAATGATAGATGGATGAATATAAAGAGTAACATAAAATATGGAAGAGCAGATAAAAGGAATCACAGAATAACATAACGAAAGTAAAGATGGAAAGCAAAAAAAAAAAAAAAAAGTATCATTGGGAAAGAGGGAAGACAAAATGATACAAGGGATCAAAGAATAACACAATGAAAGGAAAGGTGGAAAGAAAAAAATTATAGGATAAAAAAAATTGCAGAAATCATCATAATTAATGTTTGAGACAGAGTTCCAAAATCCTGTGTAGAATTTCTATGTATATCACTTAGCTCTACTGGATAAAACAAACAAAATTTTAAGAAATGAAATGAAGGAGAAAAGGCTTTTTTTGCGGGGGAGGGGGGGGGGGGGGGGTTTGTACTAAAAAATTATCATAGTTAATATAAAGCAAACAAAATCAGATGAGAAAAGACAAAGATATGATAGATTTAGAAATAGAGCTACATCCGCACACAGATTGGACGCTCATCATTCAACAAAACAAAAAACAAAACAAGAAAAATAATACAAAGAAAGTTTTTTTTTTTGTCTATAATTGTTTAACATCATAACTCTTGTTAAATACCTCAGGATAAAATATGAAGATACATAAGCAGCTTGTGGCACACAAAACGGGAAAAATCATACTGAGATGGACTCTTTTTCAATTTGTCCCCTTGAAGACACCTTCCTGAAAAATGTTCGAAAATTTCTACCAACGCGACGCGACGTTACCCGACTGTTTAGCAAAAGCCGTGTGATCAAGTCGATCAGCTCTGTCACATTTGAAATGGTCTTCATGGTCTTGAGAAGAGAGTATGATGATGCTATACTATTTCGACATCCGCATCGCATTTTATATGGTGATGTAATAGAAATTGAATTCTTCCTAGAATTCATGACTCAATGCAATGATCGGGGTAAATGCTCGTCAAGTTAATGTGCCGGCAAACATACATGAATCACATTTATCGACTGAATTTATAAGTTAAACAGAAAAGAAGAAAAAAGTAATAATGTCGCTTTTTGTTTTTTTGGACAAAGCAGCAGAAAAAGTAGGTGAATACATGTACTCCAACCCGACATTATCCCCGATAATGGACAGATCGGTAGAAGTATGAAAATATGAAAAAACATCATGTGTAACCGATTAGAAACAGGTCTTTAGAGTTAACGTACATGTATACTGTGAACTTCTTCTTTCAGTTTGAAAGCTAGTTATGAAATGATAATAAAACAACATCAGTCTTCAAATTAATGGGGAAAGTATTCCAAACACAGGGGAATGTGTGGATGGCAGAACCATGGAGTCTTTGAGTGAGAGCTGTTAGATGTTTGAATTGAACAGTGTCAGAATATCTTTGGTATATATAAATAGCAGTTTGAACAGCTTCGCATTTTATAATTCCCAAAGTAGACACTGGGAACAAAACTAATAAGATGATGTCGCCTAGGTGAAAAAGGTGTACCCTTTTTATATTGTATGATTTTGATAACTGTGATTTGTTTTATGTACTTTTTCTTTAGGGATCATTTTCAACAAGCCTTCTTGTGCTTTTTATGATTCCGCCATCATTATTTATCACAATGAATTGCCAATAACTTTTGTGATTTAAAAGTGGAAAACAATATGAATTGAATTGAACTTTAACTTTAGAGCCGTACAGAATAATAAATCTCCTGTCTTCTCTGTTTGAGAATAATTCGTGTAGCTCGTCTCTTTAACTTATCAATTTTTTTCAATATGTCCTGTATTGTAGACAAACCAGGCCGGTTGACCATATTCAATCAATAATAGGGAGAACAAGGCCTTTGTACAAACACATCAGAGAGTCACTTGACAGACTTTCCCTACACTGATGATGAAGCCTAACGCACTATACATAAGCCTTCATATAATCGACATGTTTTGACCAGCTCATTTTATTATTCGAGACAATGCTAAGATATTTGTATTATGCAACAACTTCAAGTGATCATAACAAAGTTGAATTAAAACGCATATGCCAGTCTCTCCTTGCTCTAGCTTCCCCCCCCCCTGCTCTCTCTCTCTCCTCCTATCAATTACCCTCTCTTTATAACCATAGGTGTATTAAGCCGGCACATCAGTGCCTTGCTTATAACACTTAAAGATTTACTGCCATTTCTTTCACTCGAAACGCATATTCTATATAACGAATTTTATCACGTTTTTCATTATTTGATAAGGCTAGATAGAATTGCAAGGTATTTGGGTAATGAAAGGGGAATGGTTAAATATACGGATAAACATACATTGATACAGCTGAAGAGAATGATTAAAAAGGGGAGGGGAGATGTCAGGAATAGGAGGTTTAATTGAAAGCTCAGATATACTATAGTGACAAAAATCCTAATCGAAGGAGCTTAATTATATGTTGAGGCATTTAAAGGGACCACCACTCTTCTCTCAGCTGATAAGAGCCGTGCCAATTCGATCAGGTCTAAATATCGTAATTGAATAGGGATTGGACGACGCTGCGAAAGATGGTAGAGGCGGAGCTAAGAAAGAGAGCGACAAAAATAGCGTCTCCGGAGCAGTCAGTTTGATGCAATGACTGGAAAAGTACTCTAGCGAATGACGATCCGGTAATCTTGACATTAATTAGGGCACGGTAACTAATCTGACGTTGATAGTCCTCAGATGGGAAGGGAAAGATAGGGAGAGGGAGAGAGTACAGAGGCAGAGACAGAGGAAGAGATATTGACGGAAGAGAACGGAGGGGAACAGCCAAACGAAGGAATTGCTACATTGAGAGATACATATAAATGTGTGAGTGTGAGTGGAAGAGAGAGAGAGAGAGAGATGTGAAAGAAAAGAAAAGGGATGTAGTATGCAGGTATAAGAACAGAACAACAGAGGCAACGAATTGAGATTAAGAACGACATATTATGTCTCTGCAAAGAGTGAAATTTATGGAGCAAAATGTTCTAAAAATGTTTTTTAATTTTTTAAAAAGGATTCTTCACTGTAATCTAGAAATAAAGTTAGCAGTTGTAAAAAATAAATAAATGTTTCAAAATATTTAAAGGGAATTTTCATACCTGTAGATAGCTTAGGGTCTCTACTATCAAATGACGGAAAGATATCTCACAGTATTTTACGATTGAGTGAGCAAAGGCCAATTTTGGAAAAGGCTGCAAAATCCAGTCTTGACGAGAATTGATATTGGCTCTGGCTGGTATCAGCCAAGTTGAGAGTCATGTAAATGCTTAGAAATTTCCATATTTTGGTAAAAGTCAATTTATGCAATAGAAGTCTATGTTCTCTGTATTAATTTACCTTAACCCTCCCATCAACATCTTAAGCGTAAGTGAGTAATTAACTACCTTGTTGAGTGTTTCAAAAATGTTAGTTTTGGTGATTTTTTTTAAATTTCAACTTGTTTGCTCACTCAACCATGAAGATTTGATAGGATATATCAGGACATACAGTGAAAAAAGTCTGTTCTTTCATAAATTGTCTTTTAATGATCAGAATATACAAATCTTTAAGCCTCTTCAGGACTCTCAACTTTGCTGATACCACCCAGAACATAAACAAATATTTGTCCAAATATGGATTTCGCACTATTGCACAAACTTGTTTCTACAATATAGCACATACACAACCTCACACACAAAACATAAACCCCACACCCCTCACATTTACTTATAAGATATCTACATGATTGTGTCTATGTATATTAGAGAAAAGAAAGTGAGAGAGAGAGAGTGAGAGAGAGAGAGAGAGAAAGAGAGAGAGAAAGAGAAAGCGAGAAAGAAAATGGGTGTTCGTATACGTGTGCCTGCGTTTTTGGTGTGGACGTGGTGGGTGTGGGCATGGGGTGTGCGTTCGTAAAGAGCAGTACAATGATCCACTTATATGAGACCACTTAGAGCATTCATTTAAGCATGTAAATTGCTGAAGTTCTTGTAAGAAAATCAAAGATCCGAATGGTGATTGATTAGTTTCGAGCAGAACCATGAATGTTTTGTAGAAAGAGAAGGTTGGTGTTTTAAACATGAGGTAGGTGTTGTGGTTAATCGTTAAAAATCTACCATTGAGTAAAAAAGAAATTATACTATGTAAAGTAAAGGAACAACTCTGATTTAACGAGGAATAAATGTGATACTGAAGCATTTTAAAGAAGATTTCAGTGTTAGCATCTCTGTATTAATAAAATCCACCGATTGATTGTGGTCGGTTTTCCTTTTAAGTCTGACACCTGCAGTAGCGCATTTCCTGGGGGATGTAACATTGGGGAATGGGTGACTGCACATCTTAAGATGGTAAATATAATCGTGAAAATTATGAGGCTTTTTTTTTTCTCTGCAGTTTGTCCGAGCACATCGTTCATTCGGAGAAGGACCAAGATTTCCGGTGTACAAAAATAATATGTAACACAATAATCTTTCTGCACATGATCCGATTTCTTGCGGAATAAACAAGGATTGTTTCACTTATGGAATTACAAGAAATGTTCTCCCTATCTTTGTATAATATAGAAGACGTTCAGTGTCTCAATTCTTTAGACTGGCAGCGGATGCTTATCAAACCACAACTTGCCTTCTTGTACACTTAACATTCCTTAATGAACTTTACGTCACAGAACTAAGCGCAAGTTTCCTGTCGTTTACAGTCTTATAATGTCTTATAATTCACGAGTATCGATTTTAAAATATTTTTAGCGACATCACTTTCACTTGGTTTTTCTTTTGGCTAATATATGAGAAAAGGAGAAACGATGGAAGACCTTATCTATAAATGCTGTACAGCAGTTTTCCTTATGATAAATTGTTTTTAAACCATCATAATCAATTTCTATTCAGAGGCATCGTGTTTCGATGTTTTCCCAACTTTTGAGTTTTTTTGAAAATGAAAAACTGTAAATAAAGCATCCTTCAATTTGAACATTTAACAATAGGATATTAACTATAAAAACCTTTGGAAGCTCATAGGAAGGTTTCTTTGTAAAAATTATTTTTATCAGATAGGCCTAAGGTTCGTAAGGATTTAAGATATACAAATAAGAAATGGAAAGAAGGAACCCTTTGTGTAAAACTAATACAAGTATTTGATACACAAATCACGACCAGAAAGCAGATTACATTGCAGTCGATTTTTATCATGCTTTCTGTTTTTATAGAAGCTTACAGGTACGAGGCTGGGTCATGTGGCTTCTCGGTCAGTATGTGCCCCTTTAAAAAAAATATTTGGAAAAGGGATAGGAATTATGAACTAGTCTCATCCAACATTAGATCAACACGCTACTTATAGAGATTTCCCTAGAGTTAAGATAACCCGTAGGTTCTTGTCATGGATCAGATTAATATAAAATTAATCTGATAGTCAGAGGGGAAATAATGATATGACCACCACGAAAGCCTAATCTGGAATGATGGGAGGGGGAAGGGATGTGTCAAAATGGGGCCTATTTCTGTCAATTGGTACCAATTTTAGTTTGGTAAGTTTAGATGGTATGGCGTCAAGCCGGAAAATCAAATAAAGGGTTATTTGCCCCAAGGGTTGAAAACGTCTTCCATCAGTCTTAGCTATAAGGGAAAAAGAAGAAGGTTTTGACATAGAGAAATTTCAAAATAATCTAATATTTGTTTTTCTTTAGACTAACTGTCCCATGTGAACGGGTATACATGAATAAAGACAAGCCAATTACCAATATCAGAATTTAAAAAATCAATAATCTGACAGCTCGAATCAAGTAGATCTTCCCAAGGACAGAGGTATGGGTGAGATATATATAAAAAGAAAGTGTAAAACCACAAGAGACTAAAATTTGGACGTCCATAGTACAGAAATGCACCCGCGATGTTATCGGAAGAAATTGAGGCTCGAGTGATGACAGTTCTTAGAAAAACAGATTTTCTGTTATCTACGTTGATATCTGAAATGTGAATGCTCGAACAAACCTTATTTTAACAATGAATTACTTCATAACAAAAGGCAAATTGAAATGATCAATATTAATTGTCCCTCAAGAGACATGATACAATTATTTTTCTTTTACATGATACAAAATACAGCACAATAACCTTTATTTTTCTGCAAAAATATACTGGTAGTTACAAAGATAGAACGAAATAAACACAATTAAGTGTAATAATAAGTGAACAAAGTTTCAAGATTAGGAACCATTAATAGGAAATAATGATAATGATTTGGGATTAAACGTGTCTTTTAAACCAGGGAAAATGACGAAAATGGGTCTAAGTTATGGTGAATCATACGACATGATTACAAAAACAAAAACAACAAAACTATCAATGACAAACAATCCTCACTTCTTACTTACTATATTCTGAAAGTACATAATATCTGCAGTCCTTTTTCTTTCGATTTTTGTAAACGTTTTTGTTTTGTTTTTTTGTTTTAAGGCTTATTTCAGTCAAATTTGACTATTTAAGCCTGTAATTTTTTGTAAACAAACTTGGAAATAACAATAAATAAAAAAGAGAAAGTAACTTGCTTTTTGAAGCACTAAATGATATTCGATTGATAAAAACTCTAATAAAAAAACAATTAAAAGATAGATTTATTGCCGAATACTTCAATTTTGAATTCAAGCTATATAGATACGTTTGCACATATTCCCTAGCCAGCTTGTTCCTTTATTAAAAACAAGTAATTACCAATGAACTAAAAGCTTCAAATTCTATGGAGACAAAATGTCTATGTTGCATGCTCCTATATCATACAGGAACTATTCTTGAGTAGTTTTCGTGAATTCTTGTCATTCATTGTCAGTTTTAAGAGGAAAAGTGCCAAGGTACATCTTCTTCGTTACGATTAATCAAATTAGGAATGAGCAAACTGACATTAAAATTTTAAGAGAAAATTTTCTAGCGATTTACGTTTTTTTATTTCTAAAGGACCACACATTTCCTTTGTTTATTGTTCAATTCCCCGGTTTTCTTTCTTCAAACGAGATGATTTTAAATTCTGTTTTGATTCTTCCGCTTGCTTTTATGGTGAGATACCGATAGGTAAACTTCCATGAGCCGTATTGAGTTACATCGGTATCCGCATGATTCAATCTACATGCTGCTGTGTCGATAAAGCGGATGTCTCGAATACATTAAAAAAAAGGATAGCAACGTAGATTATCATAAGATCCTCAAAAAGGGAGAGACAGACAGAGAACTAGAGAGAGAGTGTGAGAGAGAGAGAGACAGAGAGGGAGAGAGGGGTGGGAATGTAAGGGATAAGATACTTACCAACATACGTATAAGGACATAGAGAACTCATATGTCCTCTAGATTTCTATAATTGCCCAAGAGTTTTGTTTATTCAATTTTCTGCGCCTAATTAAATTCCCGCCGTCCAAGCTGTATTCAGGTGTCCTAGAAATAAGCCCAAATATCCCGGGCCGATCTTGATGTGAGGGGATGCGCTCTAGATCACGTTACCTTCCAAAATGATCGATACCAATTTGCTGTACTCTTAAGTTATTACCTCCGGGCCAACTTTCCTTATTTCGCTCACACATTCCTTCCGTCTGCAATCGGAGCTCCCTTCATTCGTAGGCGGTATACCTGTCGCTCCTTTGAGCAAAACCCCTGGAAGTTCTCCGACGGCCGAGGGTATGTTAATTGTTTCAATTTGCCATGACTCAACACTTTTTGTCTGCTCAACAAACGCCTAGGATGTTTTACAGTATTATACCTAATGATGGAACTATATATTCATTATCATATTCCAGGCTTTTTCGTTCATTTTTTAACAGTATTAAGCAAATACAGACATTATTTAAGTTTTGTCGTACTACAATCTACAATGGATTAAACCTTGATGTAAGCGAGGGAGGAGAAAAGACATGTAGAATATAATATATTACTTCTTTTGGCAAGGAAAAGATAATTTCAGTCGGTAAAGACAGTTGGATCACAGGAATATTTTATATCACTAGGATATAATCTACATCTCCTGCTTTACCTTGCTATTTTCAGCTTTCCATTCTAGCTCTTACGTGTCTTTACAGTCTTTTAAACCTGTTAGCCAATACGTTTCAAACAATGAACGTATCATCGATCATATGGACATAGTCACATGATCGGGCAATTAACACTTAAAGTGTTCAAATTCAACGATGTCTAAATTGCCTCATCACTCTCACTGAGTTTCCTTGCAAGCCATCTTTTTTGACACTGATGTCATTTAAAGGAAAGACATGTATTGATTGCTTCTCGTATGACTTAAGGTTTGCACCTAATGCAAGAGTTCTGAAGAATCTCTGCACGAAGTGCATATTGTTCCGACCAAGGTCAAACAAGTTCTGAACATTGATTTTATACTAATATAGCAATAGCAAAGAACACATATATTACGCACTGATCTATCGGAAATTTGATTCATATGAGAGCAGTCCCATCATTATCAATGACCTAATACATCACCAAATTCATTCCCGTTAAAAACAAACATTTTCAAGCATGTCTAGGGAAAAACATTTGTAATCAATCAAGATTGGATCATGATTTGTTCTTGGATGTAAATATCCCATGGGTTGAGAAATCATGATCTTCGTACATTCAGATGTCTAGAGCATCATCCCATTTCTGCCGGGTAGTTAGAAGAATATGTCCATATCTAAATCAAGAATATTTCTTTTGAATATGTATCTTGGTTTATCTGCTAGCAGTGTTCATGAAAACAACCGTTTATCGCAGACACCTGACATGTAATTTTCCCTTCATTTCATTCTTCACAAACAGACATACAAAAACATAACCAAAAGAAGCATCATGTTCTATTTTGAATATTACATGAATATACACCTTTCGAAGTTAGAGATCTTTCATTAATAAAATGAATAAATACACTTTCAGACATCGTGTGAAAGTTATGTATGGTGAGGGCAAATATCACAATAACAACAAAAGTGTGTGTATTTCTTCATATTTTTTTATTTCATATAAATTAAACGCCATTTTGTTTCACGAAAAGTCAGACGTCTATGTCGCTACGCTCTATATAAAGGTACTATAATTTTGTACGCTCCATGACGCCCGCATCAGTATGATTTTAGTTCACGGGTCCACCAAAACAAATTCGATTGTGCGTACTAATTGGGGGTAATTTCCGGGTCATTTGTACCATGTGCTAATTGCTAATTACGAACTGGCTTATTGGCAACCTGTGGAAGACGAGTAATGAAGGAGTAAAGGCTACAGAAACGACATGTTATATCAATTTATCCTTTATTTATGATAGAAAAACATTTCATTTCAAGCAAGTTAAAGTAACATCTAAAGCGTTAATTGTCTCTTAAGATTTTACTCTAAAGGTGCTCAAATTTTGGTGATACATATACGAAGAAGTTTATTCATTTTCGTCAATGAAGCGTTCATTGCTACTCAGTCATTTGTTCGTTTCATCATTTTCACCCCATTGACGTTTTGACCGTCAACCGATTTCATCTCGTCATCTGCTTTCAGGCCGCTTTGTGGAGAAGTCTGAAATATCCCTTAAACAATCAGTGACGCGTCAATGAAGTTATGCTATCTGACCCTTTTTGGTTAGCGCCAAATATGAATATATCAGATTTTGTTGATTTATATATTGAGATACTTTCGATTCTGAACACTCACAGAAAGTAATCTGCAGGTTAGGCTAATGTGGTTTTTTTTCAGGAAAATCTTTACGTGATTATAATTCGAAACATGTCTTGAAACAAAGTGGGTCAATAATCAGAATTAGCTGTACTGATAATAACACATTTAAGATGGAACACAACAAATATTATCATTTCCCATCTTTTTCATGACTCGCACCAACAAAAGCTGTTCTACATCCAATTGTTCATTATTAAGACAAGCACCAAACCACCGCGCCAGGTAGATTTACATTTCAATGCACATTCACACGCACACGCACACGCACACGCACACGCACACGCACACAAAAGCATTGAGACACTTTTCGACGTGTAGGTTCGTCAGTACAAATCCAGTGCCAAAACCCTGAGCACCCCTAAAGATGATAATACAGGTGGATGCGGCAAATTATGGTACGTTAGAAAGCCTACAGACATTGGATTCCCCCAAGACGTAACTAAATTATGAATGTAAATGACTGAACCATTAGCAAAGCGTTACTGATACATGACATTTCGGAGCGGGTGTAGGAGATAAGTCCCCCCGCTCAGCTGGCGCAGATGCTTAGCTCTTATCCGTCACTGGCCTCTAGAAGGCCTGAGGAAAACTTAATGGAAAGTTAAAAACCTTTAGCACACTTTTAACGACCCTATTTCATTATGTTTCATAATGACAAAGGAAAGATTCTTATGGGGGAGGGGATGGTAAAGTAAATATGAAAAAAGTTATGATTTGAGATAGAGAGATGGAGAATGTTCTTTACTATGCATATGATTAATACAAAATTGTATTAATTCATTTCAGATATTATGGACAAACATAACGAATTCCACTTAAATTACTTTGTATAGAGAAATTCATCTTTCATGCTATAGGTAATGTTTTTATTATTTTTAATGTTTCTATTTCAGAAGACTGTAAAATAGATTTAAGTCAACTGAATCCGCTCCAAAACACATGCGTTCCATTTATCTGCTGTATTTGATATGTCAGTATGTCAGATCAAGGAGGGACTAGGGAAGCTTGCTCAGTCACATTCTCAAAAAAAATTGAAATTATAAGTTTTCTTTCTGGCTTAATGGATTGGAACAAAACAACACAAATTAGTTTGTAATTTTGTTTCATTTGCCACTTTGCGGTTTGAGTAATCATATTTTCCAACGGTCCGTATGTCTGTCACGCCCCTTCCATTCTCTGTGTATTAAAGCGTGGGCTAGAGAAGGTGTGTGCGTGGGTGTGTGCGTAGGGTAGGGTGTGTGTGCATGTATGTTTGTGCGCGTGCGTGGAGCAGTGTGATAATGACTGATGGTGGGTGAAGGCACAAAACATAAGTAATGAGCTTTATCATGCATGTCGTACCTGATTTCTACCTAATATGCAAATATAGTAAATATTGAAGAAATAACAATGGTAAGGTGTTACTAAATCCCAGTAAGTAGTTTTCCCTGCTGGATATAATTTTTCGTGCTGAAGAGAATCTGAGGTTAAAGATATTTAGGAAGGTGGTAAAGAGAGAAAATAGCACTTCAAGGAAAATTGTCGTTCCCTTGCACACATGTAATACTATTCTTGAGGTTTGTTTCTTCCGAACGCGTACGTAATACTATAATTTTCAAATGTAAGCACTTGTTTACTAGTTATAGATGTAATGGTTCAGTGAATATTCCAAGAAGCTTTTAAAATACCGCCCATTCATTAAAAGAGTGTAAACATGTATTAATGTGTAATGAGTTGACAAATGAATCAAAATGTAAAGTTACAGATCGTGTTCAAGATAATTTGCAAATTCGGCAACCCCCATTTTCTTTCCCAATCTCACTTTTGTATTCCAATATTTAACCATAAAATATTGTTACAAGTGACACGTTAGGTGTCGAATCGTGCTTTGATTTCAAATGTGAAAGTGGCTGTATGAATACCCAAGCGACTTGGTAGCTATCGTCGACACAGATAATGACAGATGAAATAGCCCACAGAAAACAAAGTGATTCAAACAGTCTCATATCGTTCTTTGTATCGACGCGCCCAAAGCAGAAAAATCTTAATATCAGCATACTGAATATTGTATGACACTTGTATGCTTCCTTCGGCGATCTCGTGGAAAACGAAAGATCAAAGCAAGGCATGCAATAAACATTTATTTTCTTCGTCAAGATCCACTTGAAAATTTTATACCGATTGTTTCACGGTAAGCAAATATATCTAATAATAAATATTTAGAATTATAAGAAATATTAAATTCATTAGTTAATGTATTACATAGGTACATGTTTGTCTATAGAATGATCACAACATGAAATATGTAACACTAAATAAATCAACATTCATGTATCATGATCGTTCTTATGTTCTTGATGTATAGAGATACCTCCTACTACAATGACTGATTCATGCTTGACTATCTATCTGTTCATAAAAGAGTTTTTCAAGCATATATGTCTTAAACCATGTGTAAATCTTGTAGGTAACCACACTGCGATAATGAAAAGTAGATTAAAGGGTTTTATAATACAAAAGAGTTATACAGAAAACATCGAGACTGTTTTTCGCATCCCCTTCCTTTTCTTGTCAGTGCCATTTAAAGGCGAAGTTGATTCCGTTCACTTTAATGTATTTTTTGACACACTGTGTAGCGGAGTCGAAATCTCCCAAATTGACGCCTCGCTTTCCTTCTAGCCTCCGAAGACATTTATCGGTACGTTAACGCAGGGCAATGACTTCCAAAGAAATCCTCGCATATACAATAGTACAGTCTAGAGGTAAACTAGCTTTAGGAAGGCTAATATTCCACTTGAAACAAGTAGACTCCACAAATTATTCCAGATTTTACAGCTGCGTAAAGGCGCATGCTATCATATAACCTCCGATGTCAGGTTTCGTCAATACTGATACATCGAAGTGGGAGATGATAAGGGGCGTACTTATTGACTCGTTCCTAATAAGGGAAGGCGGACCCAATATATTTAGACTTTGCATTTGCACGTTTTAACAGACAATGCCTAATAGTTTGACATCAATTATATTCCAATGTATTTAAGCTTACGTTGCCCATTAAAATGAAAACTCAGTAAATTGCAGCTCCTCTTCATAACGAGCGTCATTAACTCTTTGTTTGCCACATAAATACTCTTCCATGAGATTTGTGTGGAGAATAACAGTAAGTATTAACGGAGAATCGTAACCTTTCAAATCGCAAATCTTTGAGCTTAGTCATATCAAGAAATGTTATTGGAAAGAGACAAATCACTTAAAATTAATATCTTATATCTGTCATTTAGGGCAAATGTCCCCATGACGTCCAGTGTTTTTCCTCAATCCATTTGACACACTTTGCTTAATGTATAGTTGCTGATAAAAAAAGAAAAAAAGGCCATCTTGTTTCCTGTAATCATGATAATGTAATGATACAAGCTGAACGATATAATTCACTGTCTTTAGGGAGTTATTACTATGTAACTTTTATAATGGGAAATGACACCTTCGTATTATTTGGAGTCTGTAAATAGGTTTATATCTATTAATGGATATAGACCTGGGTGATAAAATCTCGGAGATAGATTTAACAAAGTAAAACAAAAATCAATCATATTTTTTATTCTTAGAGTTTTTTCACGAAGCTTCATTTCATCACAAATCAAACGCTCGTCAAATTTAATGTATATGTATGTAAATTGGTTACACCATAATGCTTTGATATATTTTGCTTGAAAGACTTTACGAAGCCTGGTTTCTCATTTTTATTATAAAGCAAACGCTTGTAAGATTTGGTATACAGGTATGTTAATTGCAATAGCTTTACGATCATATCAAAAAGTGCTTCCATTCTTTTTGTCTCGTATGCATGTACTAGGTATGTACTTCAAAATTGGTAGATCCATGGAGTATGATTATATCCTCCTTTTGTGAATATAAGGAGGAAAACCATGAAACATACTTGAAAATCCAATTTCATGGAAAATTCGAAAATAGAGTCATAAATCGTTTTTTTGCACGGGAAATATGCCCATGATTTTACATCATAGTTAGACACGTGACTATGAATTCTCTTCAGATTAAAGTCATAAACATATAACTCTTAATTTGAATGGGAAAGAACTCACCGACAGTGTAGGTTAACTCTGTCGAAATACGCAAGAGCAGAGGACGCTGCCCTTTTTAGACCTGGCAAATTTTGTATTCCGAGAAAGTACAATGATCTTACGGTACATACCACACAGTTTATCCCAGAAAGCCTACATTTTTAAACCAGACATACGCTACCTTTTAAAAAGAATTTGGTAGACTATATCACATGAATTATATCCCTAACATTACAAAATATCGCAAATACTTTGAATTAATTGATCAAAAAGGTAATTATACAAGAAGAGTAATTCATCTATATACAAGCAAATTAATTTTATCTATGTATTTCTCATTATCAAGAATAAAGATTTAATCATAATATTGTTATGTGAATCAAGAATGATTTCTTTTTTTGTGCAGACTGGTTGCTGAGAGTGAAATCGTACTGTTCAAAACGTACCTTTAAATAGTGACGCACTTTAAATAGAGAATTACTATGGTACTGTATGCGTTTACATATATCATAAATATTAATCATAAACACACAACAAAAATTAAAATGATTATTAAACATCAGTTTAATTAACAGTGTCCTCGGAGATGATTGCTACTGCTATGTAATGGACTAGAGGTAATATTTTTGTTGGTTTTAAGACTGACAAGCTGTGTTAAATCAAGGGATACACACTCTTCCGATACTAACTGGTTGGGTAGACCAAGTCTAAACATTAAAACATAAACCAATAAAGAAGGCCTCTTACGAGAACATGACCTTCTACAATGTCTACTGAACTGTGGGCGAACATACTGTACCTTGAAAATGCAACAACAATAACAACAAAACTACATACTGTACTAAATAAGATACACACCAAATTCACTCTCCAGTAATGGTGAAAAATAAAAATTCATTGCCTTTTCAATATTAAGGTTAAAGTAGAAGCTGAAACGACATATTAATATTAATTCTGCTGCTAAAATAAGACGAAATCATCACGACAGCTCTTCATTCGATCAAAATACATATTTATTATTTGCCTTTTATGTGGATTGATTTCATAGAGTACATCTTGTCATATTCACTATGATTATTTTAAAGATAAATTTCTTAAATTGCTTTTGAGACAATACACCATTTTGATATTTATTGACCATTGATTTTACTGGAATACGTGAATTGGTAGTATAGGGAAAGGAAAAAGGAGAAAGAATCGTAGGAAACTTTCTTTTCCTTAATCTGTTTAAACAGAAAGATTAAAATTGTACAACGTAAAGAAAAACAAACCTAGTTTGACCCATTTTTGTTTTGTTTTATGTTAAATGTTAAATCATAAAAGAAAATTGACATATCCCTCAAACTTTTGTTACATGTTCCTCTATGTTTTCTTCAATGTCGAAACTCCACCCGCTGTGAGAATGAAGCTGGTCTTTAAGTTCGTTTTCAGCATGACGGTATGGTTGCTGCCTGATAGTATGCCTTCTCCAGTTTCTTGACTCTATAAAACCTCTCAGTAGAAGATTTCGTTGTATAAGTACTGTATATATTTACACCACAGTAAATAGATCGTATCGCATGGTCAGTCTTTAAAGGTAGGCCTAATTCTAATGGTTTTTGTAAAAAAAAAAGAATAAAGAAATAGAAGTCGTTGAAGTTTGTTTGCATTTCGTCAGTGTGATGGGAAGAAAAAAAAACACATGTGAAAAGTTTCAACTAATTAAAAATAAATGATCGTTTAATGGATTGGAATAATGAGGTTGATTCTTTTGTTTTCTGAGTTTTCTATGACAGTTTGGCTAATAAAATCAGAAAAAATGCCATTTATATTTTTTAATATTTCACAAATTATTCATTTTTCGTATTCATTATTCATTAAGCTTTGGCATTTAAATTCAATAACATTTACGATTTATACCTTTTAATTCATAGCCCCACAGAATATTAAACAGTATGCTTTCCTTTAAGTAGAAGATGCTTTACCCTGGCTTTTCAACCTTGATATGTCAGTATAAGCTTTAACCAAGTTGAAGACTTGACGATAAGTGATTTTTACACTATTGCTTATAGATCTTATCAACACGAAACGAAATAAATGCGACTGCGGGCAAATGTATACGTTGTTTAGATTTCTCCTTCAGTCTAACCAACCCTTCCTCTCTCTCCGCTTGTCTCTTTACCCCTGTCCCTCTTTCTTTATCGTCACGTCTCTGTCTTTCACCATCTCTCTTTCTCTTCCATTTGCTCTCTCTATCAACCTATCCATCTCCTTTCATTCCATTGACGAATTTTTATTCATTCCTTAATCAATACACGATACGATGGAAAAGTGCAGTCGCAAAAGAATGGTTTGAATGGGTCTATATGATTTGGACGGGTGTACGGATTCCGGTTACTCTTGTATAGGATGAACTAGAAATCATCGAAAGAGCATGCTATAAAAGTGACTGGCAATACGAAGAACTTCAAATAAACACTAAAATGACCATTAAATGATGGAAGTTATATATGGTGCTAGAAAATGATCACTATGAGACGGTCGTAGCTTTTATTATCATCCTTTATTCGTCAAGCTTCGGTCTGTGATCTTCATCAGGTCACTATGAAAACACAAAATGATGGCTGACATTTACATCTGAATATACATTTGAATTTCTTACAATTTATTGTTAAGTACTTATAATTATAATTATAATTATGATGATAAATGTAAGAAATTCGAATGTATAATCCAATGTAAACATCAGCCATCATTTTGTGTTTTTATAAGAGTCCCGATGATGATCATAGATCGAAAGCTTGACGATAAAAGGAGGATGATGAAAGCTGCGACCGTCTCATAGTGATCTTTTGTTTCTATATCTTCCACTAAACAACTATGAGTGACCACCAGCGTTGTGTTCGAGTAACATTTCTCACAATATATATACATGTATATCAGAGGAAATGTGAGAACAATGGTTGCGTAGCTTAAATCAAAGTTCACCAGAGCTGTCCTCTCTTTATGAAATCTTTGCAGAGGTTGAAAAAATGTCTCCCCCTGGAAAAGAACCCGGGTCACTGGTTTAGAACGCAAATGCCTTAACGAAGAACAAAGCTTTTTTGTTTGATAATGATCACTTTGATTAGAGGTGTCGTGGTCTAGTGGATACGTCACCGGACTGTGGCTCACATGGTTCGCGGTTCGAATCCCGCCACGGCGCTAATGTCCTTTGGCAAGACATTCATCTACATTTTCCACTCTCCACCCAGGTGAAGTAAATGGGTACCCGGTAGGAAGAAATTCCTTGAATGCTTTAGCGCCTATCATGGCAGCTCGGCTAAAGCCGGGGTAATAATGTGATACTTTGTATTAAGCGCAGTAGAGTATATTCATATAGTAGCTGCGCTATATAAATGGAACATAATAATTATTATATTATTATTATATCGTCGCCTAACTTGTCTTTATATATATATATATATATAGTCAAACCTGTCTATTAAGGCCAACCAAGGGAAACAGAAAAAGTGGCCACTGTAGACAGGTGGCCTTTATAGACAGGTTCTAAGGCACATATTTCTTGCTACAGGGAGGCAGTAAAAGTGACCACTATAGACAGGTGACCGCTATAGACAGGTGGCCACTAAGACAGGTTTGACTGTATTGTGAGAAATGAAAATGAGAGAAAAATGGTTGCGTAGCTTAAATCAAAGTTCCCAGAGCTGTCCTCCTTTTTGGAATATTTGCAAAGGTTGAAAAAATGTCTCCACCGGGAATCGAACCCGGGTCGTTGGCTTAGAACGCTTAGAACGTCAGTGAGTTGAATCTGGTGTCGCTGGCACGTCTCCGTGGTCTAGTGGTTAAGGCATTGGTGTTCTAAGCCAACGACCCGGGTTCGATTTCCGGCAGAGACATCCTTTGCTAAAATTTGAAAAAGGGAGGACAGCTCTGGGAAACTTTGATTTAAGCTACGCAACCATTATTCTATCATTTTCATTTCTCACAATTGTATTTATAATTATTATTATACATAACCTTAATGGGTACATTAGGAGGACAGTTTTTGTCTCATTTCTATAGACAACTGTCGACCTAATGACACCAACTGTCTACCTAATGTAGGGGTCGCTATTATGACGGAATAAACCGCATTGTTAGGTGTCGACCTAATGTACCCTTTAGTAATATATATATATATATATATATATATATATATATATATATATATATATATATATATATAAGTTAGGCGACGAGATGGAATAACGTGGTTTCCGTTGTGAAATTTTGCTTTTCTTATCAAAATGTTCATCATTAAACAATAAAGTCAATCTGTTCTTATCGCTTACAAGAGATGAAGTGCTACTACTTCTTAGTGATTTTTTTTCTTAATTGCGTATAGGAACACTGTTCTACGTACACATCTTCTCTTTCATTGAATATTCATAGAAAATAACTGTTCATATCTATTAATAAATAAGGTATTTGTTAAAAAATTACCCTGTTACTTTTACTGGTTGGGTAGACCTGATAATTCTGATAAAGTACAATAAATACAGACGTAGATCGAATTTGCTGAGGAGAAAAAACACTGGATGGAGCAAAATAATGAGCAAAAGTGACAAATGTCACAATTAAAGGTGTGAATAAAAGAGAGAAACAAATTAAGAATCAAAACAGTTGTCATTTTTTTAATGGAAAAAATGTGTAACACAATGTAATAGAATACGCTATTATTGTAAAGCCTAATTGAAACTTAATAACATAATTATAGTAGTAGTAAGGTTTATTGGATAACGTGTTTAGGCTAAGACAGGAAATAAACAATTAGATGTTAAGAAGAATTGCGTCATAAAATGGAAGAAGAATTGCAGATTTAAATGGAAACAAAGATTTACCCAAAATAGTACTAAGAGGCACAATTGTGACCCAGATTTGAAGAAGAAATGTTGTTTTGATATACAATTATATACCCTTCCAAGCCCGATCGCCCCTTCCTTCTTCTGTATTTCCTTATTGTCTCTAAATATCAAGTGTATTTCAAAACTCACACCAATTGTCTGGGATCTACCTGTGTAAACATAAAATCAGCATTTAAGGCTACCTTAAGATAATATTTATACAATCATGAAATTATATCAGATTTCACGGTAGGGTCGCGGTCCAAAGACATAACAGCTTCTCTAATTTTTTTCCTTCACGGCAACTCACGTTATATGGTCTAATTCGATGGAGAGAAAACAGAATTAACGTGCATGTTTCGGAGGTTGATTTAACGAATTTATCAAATTATGCAAACTAGTTTATGCGCATACCAGCACATGTCGGGGCCAGCGGTGTAAACTGTCTCCTGACAAAGTGGATGCTATTATAGGCTGAAAAAGTACCGTTGCTTGGAGCAACCTGACTTTAGATTTAGATTTAGAAATACAGTTATTGCGTAACTTTCTCAAGCGGAAGATTCAATAGTGTTTTTGTGCTTTTTTGAAGAAAGCATTTTACTCGACTGAATGATCGGTACTAAAAAAAAAATTGTGGTCACAATCCTCTAAATTCTCTTCACAAAGACAATTATTCAAATTGTAATAAGCATTATCTGCAATTGTTGTATTATAACATTATAAAACATTACTTCTGAATGATGGTTCAGAAATAAAAAAATCAACTTCAATTAAGATTAAACTATATATTATGCGGGTATCTAGGATTGTAAAGATTAGTGGAAGAAAAGGGTGAATACAATCCAAATCATGAATTCTGTTTCTTTTACTTAGAGACATGCTATTCGATTTTTTTTACCCACTTATGATTTAAAAATCACTTCAAATCTACGATGTTGCTATTACAAATATCGATATGATTATTTAAATTGATATTACGGTGTACACTTGCGATTTTATCTTTAAACCGTGTGATAGAAAAAAATAATAAAAATGAGCATGGAGTTGGCAGACAGACACAATCAATTCCAGAGAGAGAGAGAGAGAAAGAAAAAGACTTAATATATCGTATGAGCCGTCCACGAAAAAGAAGAAACTGGGCAGACAAGGTAGAGAGAGAGACAGAGACAGAACTAGCGCTAGCTATAAGATGATTTTGTTGTAGACGCCCACGGTGTGTATATTTATCCCGCAATCATTAATCGCCAAACATTGATATTAATCCGAGGTCAAGCTACATTTTCCACCCGTGTCTTCTCAACTTACGCCACTGGAAATCAATTTTAAAACGAGCATTACGTCACGGCGAAGAAATTATCAAGCCGTCAAAATCGACAAGGGGATTTGATCGACACTGTGGAGGCTCAGCGATGGATGACAACAAGGAAACAAGACTCAAGTACAAAATAGGTTAGTCATTACAGATAATTATTACATACCGAAGATGAAAATATTATGAGAGGGAATATTATGTCAGAAATGGATTGCCTTAAAGGTAGCGTTGGCCTTTTGTAGATCTTACAAGTGTTACGTAAATTCTTCTAAGGGCACAAAAATGTAAACAGACGTCCTTCTAACTATCCAATATTGGTACATGCATGTACAAACCGATTTATTCTGCCCAAACTCTTTAAAATATGATAACAGTTATGCTTCGTCTGGGAAAGACAAAAATAACAACAACAATAATAACAATAATCATGTTAATGATAATAATTATAACGATGATGAAGAAGATAATAATGATAATGATGATAATAATAATCATAACTGTATGATAATGATAACAGCAAAGAAAATTACAATAAAAGTGATAGCAGCGGTAGAAGAAGTTGTAGTAGTAGTAGTAGTAGTAGCAATAGTAGTAGTAGTAATAGTAGTAATAGTAGTAGTAGTAATAGTAGTAGTAGTAGTAATAGTAGTAGTAGTAGTAGTAGTAGTAGTAGTAATAGTAATAGTAGTAGTAATAGTAGTACTACTAGTAGTAATAGTAGTAGTAGTAGTACTACTAGTAGTAGTAGTACTAGTAGTAGTAGTACTACTACTACTAGTAGTAGTAGTAGTAGTAATAGTAGTAGTAGTAATAGAAGTACTACTACTAGTAGTAATAATAATAATAGTAGTAGTAATAGTAGTAGTAATAGTAGTAGTAGTAGTAGTAGTAGTAGTAGTAGTAGTAGTAGTAGTAGTAGCAATAGTAGTTACGTCTTGTGAAGAGCTCATGTCCATCACCTGATTTATTGAAATTAATTCTTACTTCTTCCAAGGGTATTTGTTTTCAATTTCACCGTGGCGGCTGCAATTTTTTTTTTAAATCTCTAACTTTAATCTGCATTTAAATGTTATACTTTTAACCAAATCGTCTCAACCCTCATCTACACTTCTACTACCAACTTGCTAGGGACCATTGTGCAGCACTGGGAAGGGATTAACAAACACGTTAAATTAAACTGGGAATAGGCGGTGATTAAGGCTCTGTAATGCGTATTTGATCAGCTTCAGTCACAAACCAGGTGATTGACCAGCTAATTCTACTGACAGGTTTGCTCATGGGGGTTACAATGATTCGTATCTCATTATTTCAGCTAAATACCGGTAACATGTAAAGTGGAACTACTATACTGTTCATGGTAGACAGTAGAATGCTATGTGGGCTAATCGAAAGACTACCTTTATTTTTGTAGATAAGATGCACCTCACATGACTGTAAATAGTTTGCGGAAGTGAAAAGTCTGGCACTTTTATACGGGTGAAAAACTGAAGTAAATATCCAAAAGCTTACTAAAAATTCCTGAAATTAAATATTTCTGAAAAAATTAAACAGAAACAGATAGGCCTACAATCTGTCCATAATTTCGATGGATGAAATATATCATTTTATCAAGCCTAAAGTCGGGTAGGTATTTTTAACAATCCTAGCTTACTCGTTGTAGTAATGACAGTATGATTCGTGCAAAATAGTGATGAATGGTGAGGTGGTACAAAAATGAAATACTTTTAATATCCACCCTCCCCCCTCTATCTCTCTGTGAAGAATCTGATAAGGAATTAAAAACACACCTTTCGCAATTATTACAGAATATTTGTCGTGCCTCTTTTCAAACGGATCTCTATAGTTACAATAAGAACGGAGCCGCCTTAAACGTTAGTACTTCTGAACTATGTTGAGCGTTTTGTTCGAGGCATATCCGACGACATATCCGAAGGAAACCTGAATTTCTATTCGCATACGAGAGTTTATTTCATGTAATGGAGTTCAAAATCATATCCAACATGAAATGAAACCCAGATGGGTATAAATTATTGTTTAGGGCAGCAAACACCTACATGTATATAAAAGGTTGAGAAACAAATATGTAGATAATTACCTTTCTCACCCGACTACACCAAAAAGATGTAAAATTAAAAAATAAAATAAAAAGAGAATTCATCCTTTCATTAACCCATTTGAATTAACTTATGTTTTCTTTTCATATTACCAAAATTATTCTTTGTGTCTCTTTTTAAGATAATTTTGAAAATAAAAAGGAAACAAATTAATCGTTATGGCGTCAGTTTCATGATATGTGTAAGTTGCTTTAGGCCTTTGAACATGTAATTCCTAGCTATTCTAACTGCCTACTTCAAATGATGAATATTAAAGACATTATTCTGAATGCTAACATGTCATGTATATTTGTATGATTTAAACGATACGGCACTAAAAATCAACAGGTTCTGCATAGCTGTCTTGTATTTCTTTCCACAGACATACATACATAATGCGTGATTTGTCATTCGAATTTGGTGCATGGCGACCCCATGATTAATTATTTATCTACCTAGGTAATGGACTGTATCGAAAAGGAGTCAATGAAATTATTCTAGTGTTGCTCATGCCATGGTAAGCACGAAAGGTTATCAATCCAAACCCGTTGTATGGTATCCCTCATGCCAAACAAAACTGGCTGTATTAGATATAGGATTTGTCGTTGTAGTTTAAATAAATCTTGAACATCACATAAAACATTTGAAATTCATGCTCTCGTTACCATTGGTCCCAAACGACACCTGAACTAAATAGGCTTTGAATGAAAATGTATAAATCTATTTATCAGATAACTTATGATTGATAATAACGATATAATATCATTAAACGGCTCTCTTGATAATAGATTCCCTTAAACTTCAAAATTACATACTAATGCCATCATCCAAACGTTTAGATATGATCGATCCCAGAATATGTTATTTTCTAAAGTGCTTCAAAATTGCTAATTTTTAATGTCAGCTTTAAACAGTAAGTTTAAGTAAACTGTTAAATGTTTATTTGTTTTGCTGGTTTTTGTTTTTGTTCTATCTTGGTTTTGTTTTGTGTTTTTCAAAACATTAACATTTTTCTTTAATCTAATTATTCTTAGTTTGTCTTCAAATCTGTATTTTGTATATACGTAAATTAATTAATTTCTTTGTTTCTAATTTCTACAAGAGATTATATTATTTTTCTGTTTGTCAATCTTTAAATATATTGGTTATGTTCATATAGTAAAGGCTGATAGGGCCGTTGTGGAAAGCAGTTCTGAGACTGACAATTTTACCCTGAATAAATAAAACTGCAAATAAATAAATAAAATATTAGTTCTCCGGTGTAAGAGCAAAAGCTGATTCAGTTTTATTTCCGAGGAGGGTATAGTTCAGGTTCGGGGACAACAAACATGATGGAGACAGAGGGGAAAAGAGGATAGGAGCACTTCGTTAGAAAAAGATCGCTGGTGTACCCTGATGCAGAAATGTGAAGAGTCTTGAATACAAGTATCTGGATCTTCGCATTGACACGAGAAGCCGGTGTAACTAATTAAGAATCGGAGTGATGAATTTATACTACTTGATTATGCGGACAAGAACTATTAGATTGTACAGGATCTTTGCAATCCGAGAGAGAAGAATGTGGCAGAACAACAAGCACAGATTTCCAGGAATATTACAAGGGCATAGATAATTTTTGCGGCATCTGATTTACAGAAATACTTCAGAATTCTCGCAATCACCCACAAGGGGATAGTGTGCACTCTTATAGATAGTAGACAATCGCGTTCAGCATATCGTCTTTGATGGACCTAATATCCTTTGAAGTATCCGAGACAGGCACATTATGACTACTAATGGTGAGATGTAGAGATCGAAGGTTGAATGCTGATATCCAGAGACAATGAGTAGAATAACAGCTTTGTCATTATTCAGTTTCAGGAGTTGTTCTCCATCCACTGATGCATTTCTTTCACACAATTTTGAATATGGGAACATGCAGCAAGATGACTGACTTCCTCCTCCGAGTTTTGTGGCATCTGCGTTAACGTATACATGGTTATTCATACAAGGGTGGCAAGCAATGAACCCAAAGTGGTGGTGAATGCATAGTAAACAGAACAGGCCCGAGAACTGGCCACTGAGGAACCCTTCACCTATGTTCAGTTGCTCAGATGAACCCCATAACCCCCTACTGAGCGATTTTTGATGGTTCGACGATTTTTTTTTTTTGCTTATACCCCCCCCCCCCCCCCCCCACTGAGCGAATTTTCGAGAAGCTGGCGAGACCAAAAAAATACGGGTCTACCTTTTCACAAACTTTCATTTTTGTGCCCCCTCTTTTACTCAATCCTGGATCCGCGCCTGAATTGAATGACAATTTGAACATAATTGTGGGCTTTGAAAGAGCAAATTAATTTGTAGAAAGCTGCTTCAGTATAGGCACTGAACAATATTAAATACCATAGATTCAAATCAGGGTTGAATTAATCTTTGTGTTGTTCCTTTGCCTAGGAGATATGCTTACTATATGAATACTGGTAAAACCAAATATCCTTGCGGTTTGTAGTAGGGTACAGTCATACCTAGAAAATATGTAAATAATGAATGATAATATGACCAAATATATACTATTTGAAAATCTCACAGACTGAAGGGAATCGCAAACGTATTTCTTTTCCTCTGCCCGTTTTCCCAAACCAAATATCCATACTGTTTGTAGTAGGCTAAAGTCATGCTTAGAAAATATGTAAATAATAAATGATAATATGACCAAGTGTATACTATTCAACAATTTCACAAACTAAAGGGAATCGCAAATGTCTTACTTTTTCCTCAGGGGTTTTTCCCCCGAAAACTGCATTACCGCAAGACATCAAATGAGCCGGAAAGGCGCTATTCTAATCGAGGCCAAGGCAACTCGGGTTGGAAGGACATGAGTGTTTTTAACACAAGGTAATGCAAATAATACTTTAGACTAATCTTATCATCTGTGATTATCTGTTCTTTATTTTCTGTATCAGCCCTTTTCTGCATCTTGAATCGTGTGAAAGTTTGTAATTTCAGTAACTGGATCAAGGTGAGTTTACATAAAGTGTAAATAGATTATTTTTGACGAAATGAAGGAGAAATAAGCCTCGAATATCGACCACGGACATGGGAGAAACTGTGGTAATGTTCAGAGCCATTATTAAACTTTTCCTTTCAAAATTACTTCATTCATTCATTAATTCGTGTCATGGATTTCATTTCCATCGTTTCAAATCGATGCAATCAAAGTCATTTGTGGCCTTCAACAAACAAGTCTTACTGTTTAAACCCTCAGTGTTGCTATTCTCTAGATCAGGAAGTCAACAACTAGAAGAGAAAACCTGAGTAAATAAACATGAAAACGATTCCTTTGAGAGGGAGCCCTTTTGTCTTATCCATTGCAATCTTACGCCTCACGAATGAAGCAATTATTATTAAAGGACTATTACAAAATTCTCGTATCACCCGTCATCATGATTACACGTTTCAAGAGCAATCTGAGTTCAGGAAGAAAGTATTAACATGAATGAAAGCAAATGAATGAAAGATGAATGGATATCAACCGATTCACTATGTAGTATGGATGGGCGGATATAAGTTATTCCTTGTAACGTCAACGAAACTTCAGAGGAACTTAAGCGGCGTAGTCCCTTGAAAAAAAAAACGTCACCTGATCTCCCCCTCGTTGTGTCTCAACCTTGACAATGAAATATATTTGCATGCATTTCTAAAACTTTGACGGAATGCATAAAATGTTCAAAATTTAATGGAAAGGAAGACCTTGAAAGCAGATTTTGCTTGTACCTCCTTTATCACAGAAAATGATCGACATAAAACAACTGTAAACACAGAGTGCGTATAATTTCAACATTTGAAAATGATAAATAAATTTCTAGATTGCTTTACAGAGGTCATAGTTGGCCCCTGCAGGGAACTATCTCCATCCATCTTTAACAGAGTGTGAAGCCGTTCAACATCAATTCCACGTCCTCTAAGTGGCTACGTGTCTGCCACATTGGGGTCTTCATTTCCCGACATTATGCAAAAGATGGGGTCGTGTTACAGGCTTGATCCGAGACGCTAGATGCCCCAAAATACTTGTCATAAGTATGATATTTGGTGTGTCTTATTTCAATAAATATGCCATTTTCTTTTTATTCAAGATGTCGTAGTGTTGTTTGTGTCGGTGTCAATTGTCATGGGAGGTCACAGTAACGTCCATTGAAAGAAAACACTTTTTGAAAGGCTTGAATATGTAGGAAAATGTAGACACTTGGAGGAGAAACAATGAAAAAGAAGAGAAAAATAGAAGGAAGGAGAGAGAGAGAGAGAGAGAGGGGGAAGGGAAGGGAGGGAGACGATGGCAGTTATGTTCAGCAGATAATACTTCGATCCTATTTTATTAAGAAATATGAACGCTTTGTTATTGAGTAAATAAATAGCTAAAGAAATAGGACTCCTGGAAAGATACTATGACAGGTTACAAAATAGAATATAGTCATAATGATATGCGACTGGCTTCATTGTATATGTTTTATCATATGCACTTTCTGTGAAGTTGAATCATACGGTACGTGTGTATTGTGTTGCAATATTATTTTGCGTTGACATTGAAAATAATTTTTATTTCTTCACGTACACGCATAATAATATCAAAATCAGGTTTTCCCTTGTTTACCGAGTCTGTTTTACATTATGGTATTTAACCCCTTAGAATATTGAATATCATTGTCTTCCCCATCGCTGTTCAATAATTATATTATTTTTAGAAATTTCCTTTTCGAACAGGTTTCATTCAATATCATAAGTTTGAGATAGTCGTGAGTTCGTGTTAGGTGACTCACTTTTATTTATTCTTTGCTGTAAAACATGATACTTTCTTCTTGTTAACTCAGTTATTCTAAGGATATCATTCATCACGGCGATGCTCAATAATCGATAGTGTTTGTTCTAAGCAAATCTGTGAAAACTGACCCCAAATCGATCGAAGTAAATTACAACCCATAGGCGTATCCTAACTTGAATGTCTTCTTCTAAAAAATTTTCGACCATAAATGGATGGTGTTGTATGACCATATCGATGTATATCTGCACGTACACCTGGCTGCAAACCTTTTGTTCAATCCCTCAACCACTTTCTGTTTCCATATTGAGGGTTTTAAACAAATATTGGAGGATTGTGCATACATGACGATCTGCTCTTTAACATTCTTTACTCATTAGGGCATTTACCTGAGAAAGGATGTTGGGTCATTTAAGTATCTTTTTTCACATTTGATACGAGGGTTAAGGATTATGAAACCTTACAACAGCTAATGGGCAGGTCAACATTATGGGACTCACATGACATCACTGAGCAATGACTGTCACGTGGTAAGAGGTAAACATGGTTCTGATATATTTCATGTCCATAGTAATTTCCCTAATGGCGGTGCAAACAAATACTTCTTTACTGATCCAACCTCGGGATGAGGGACGAATCTATTTTCCGCGGTTGACCGATTTGGCTCTATGTAGGAGACGATGACATAAGAGAAGGTCGATTGAATAAATATCCCCTTCTCTATGATCATGTATTATTGATTTCATCGTTCAAAAATATGGTTTTAATTACAATATCTCTTGACCACCTCATTCCACCTATACGTTGTTTCTTTGTTTACATTCACTCGACTTATTGTAAATTTTCTTATTCTGTACTCCCTGATTAATAACAAAATAGCAGTTATGTCATTCTTTCTCAAAGTTCTACTTGGATATAAAATAAAAGTAACTTCTTTAAATCCATTCATTTTCCATTTATCTCACCTGATTGGATTTACGTTGAGTTTAATCGTTGGTTTTGATATCGAGTAAATATCTAATAAAAAGATCTTCTCCCCTAACTACTTGCTTAATAAGAAGAATGTTTGATATTTTAACTGAAAGGCGTTATAATTGGAAGAGAAAGTGTGGTTTTTAGATACATGAAACACAACTTTAAATGATGGAATATAGGAGCGGTTTTAACGCCTTTCGATGAAAATATGCGGAATTAGTGTTGAGTGTTGAGCAATAATGCCCAGTTGATCATTAAAGATGGCTGTCTCGGTATGTTGTTTTCAGTAAACGTCAATCCACCGACTTCGTAAATTTTCGTAAATTGAGTTTTTAAAAAACTTACCCTAAGAGAAGGTTTGGTTTTTGCTTTAAAATGGTGATTCTGATGGGTCTATTCTCATTCAGTTTGAATGGGGGAGTAGGTTGGGAAATGGTGAGGTAGCACTTCCACTTAGTGCTTTCGGGTTAACGATAAACGTTACTTATCAAACTTAATCAAATCATTGTTTATTCGGCTAAATGTACTATTCAGTACTTGGACGACAAGTAAAATCATTCTTGGAAGCATTAAAAATGATCAACGTTTAGTAAAGAAAATAATTAACTCTCATTAAGGATAATAAGAATACTACTCCTACCATAACACGAGTAACCATTCATAGTAACTACAGGAGTGGTTTAAACAGTATTACCTGGGTTAAAAGGTTTGATTGATTTTTCAGCAAGAATTTCCCAAATATGAATAACACCTTTTATGGTTACTTCTTATTATTTATTGATGTAATATCGAAAACAAGCTGCTGAAAACTGCTTATCCAATAATAGCGAGCCAATGGAGTAAAATGGAGTCAAAAGGGGCCTGAGCTTTCAATCCTAGCAGAATCATTTATTGATGTACATACATTTGTTGAATGACTTATTGGTCTATCAGAACAAGGTAGATTAATTGATGAAATTTCCAGAAAAAGTGCTTCATTTAATTCTGGAAACTATCACTTCGTGCCTGGACACCATGCCATGACGCCATTCTTTACAGGAACGGAATTCCAAACTAGGGAACATTGGAAAGAGGGAAGTGAAAGGCAATGTCCAAAGATTGCAAATTGGACACTAAAAAAGGAGTGTTTATATTTCTGGCTTTTCAATGTGAGATTTTTTTTAAATGTCTGAAAATTAAAGGCTTTGGAAAGATATGAAACATAATTTTGTAATCAAACTGTGGGTAAAAGAATTAGATCTTGACCAAAGATTTTCTCCGAGATGCAACTCGACGAAGCAAAGGGAAAGCCCGTAATTGAGGTCATAGAGAACGGATATTTATATAATGATAATAAAGTAATATTGTCTTATTTTCTCAGTGTAGCCTCATCAGTACTAATAATGCTCTTCCTCGAGGGCTTTTGCATTGGCGATAAAGGTTATTTTGTCTTTGCACGTATCTTCCTTCAATATTGAATGAGTAGGTTGTTATATCATTATACTGTATTACGAAGACAGACAAACAGGATGAGTAATGGATTGAACATTATGTATCAATCACTACGATACAGGAAAATCAATGAAAAAGACGCCAAAGAAAGTCACTACTGGAAAGTGACGAATTGCAGTATCGAGTTCGATACACGTGACTGCGAGAAATACAATCAGTTGCGGAATTTGAGTTGTTTCTCGTCAGAAGACGAGATGTATTCATACCACGAGAATATAGGCGGTCCCATACACAGTGACCGAAACATTGATTGCGGAATGCCACTTACCAACTTTCTCGACGTTACGAGAAGAATGTAGCGCAAACTATGAATCTCGAGCCTGCTTTTGGGTGGGATGGGCTTTTGCCTGCCCTCAATAAAATGTTATGTTTATTCCATAGCTCTCAAATGATACCGGAATAGAAACAGACTAACCTCCATGAATCAGACTCTGTACTATAACCAAATTTCATTACAGTCAGTGAAAACCAAGTATATATGGAAGCTTATAATTCAAGCGTTGCATGAGGAACTGAACGTCGATACCCAATTCAATGTGGTGGTTTTTTTTTCAGTATCAACAAGACAAGATGAGAGCTCTCTGAATGCTTGTCTTCTAATGCCTGCTGCACACGTGGCTTCATTTACCTGATGTTGGAATGCGTCAGCGACTGGCCAGCCCTTGACGTGCCATGATTTGATTTTATTTTATTTTATTCGTCAGGTATATTGCAATACAAACATAACCAGGTACCATGACAGGATAGCCCATGAAAGCCGAAATGGCTTATTTCCAATGGGGTCCTTATACCTAAATAACTGATTAAAAAATACACTAAGAAAACACATTAGTACGGCTACAAGACTATCGTACTCGTACGACAGGTAATAAGAATGTACTAAAGTAGCAAAATAAAACATAATAACATTTTTATAAAGTAGGCGAAGATTACATAAATGTGAAAACAAGACTTACTCAACGGAAAAAACTATATACAGAAAATCATAATGAAACTATCGATAATAAACGTTGGTTACATAAGTCATATAATATAGGAAAAAAACATCTGAGCTACAAAAAGGAGAGGAGAAATATAGTTATGGAGTATACACATTTTTCAGATGATGCTTCAACACCCTTTTAAAATGTAAAAAATTCTTAACTGACTTAACATGATTTGGGAGGGAATTCCAGAAAAGAATACCGTTAAAATAAAAGGAATTTCCAATTTTACCTTTCCGCTTAGGCACTACGAAATTAAATTCACTATTTCTAGTGTCATGCCCATGAACACTTGAGGAGCGAGTAAAATTATTTGAAATATAGTGATCTGCATTAGAGTAAAAAATCTTATGTACATGGTGAATTAAAAGTTGTTGTGATCTAAGGTTTACATGAAGAAGACCAGGGCGATATCGTGCAAAGAGATAATTCAAAATGAACAATGCAAATACATTATTGCTTTGTAATACGTATGCACTTATTGCTTTCACATGTTGATTTGCGCAGGTAATAACGCAGTAGAAATGACTCCTCGTGTAAACATTGCGAAAGTGTGCAAAATGGCATAAACTCGCTAATATCCTTTATTAATTTGAAAAGCCAGTGAGTCCTTAGGAAGAATATCTTATGAAGTATGCGTGGGAAACATTTTTTTATGCCGCGTGGTGAAACTATAAATGTGGTTTGAACTACCAGTTTCTACTCATTCCTTTCCATACGTTGTCACGTGTTTCGAGAGATGTCCACGTTATGCTACAGTCACACGGCCATGTTACGGACCTGCGGATGCCTGCGTATATTTGGATAATGAAAATGCGTAATTTTTACCCCCAAATAACGCAAATTTGAGCAAAAGTTACCTATATTCTGCGGACGATACGGATTAGTTACGGATGTTACGTATGAATTAAGGATGTTACGGGTAAAACCTGTTGATGAGCCCATCCGCTGCCAACCCGCTGACACATGTCACGGACGACTTACGGATGACTTACGGACGATACGTATGAGTTACGTAGTTTATGTATGGATAACGTATATTTTGCGGATGCTTACGTATATTTCATCAGCAGCAGAATTTTGAGATTTTCAAAATTCACGCTGCGGATCTGCGTATGTCTGCGGATCCTGCGGATTAGGTTACGGATGGATACGGACGTTTTACGCAAAAATACGCAAAGATACGGATCAATACGCATGATACGGAACAATACGCAAATTCTACCTAAATTCTGCGCAAAAGACCTTGCGCGGGAAATTTAAAATAATTTTGAGATTTTCAAAACTTTTTCGCGGAAGACCTCGATTCCTGCGCACTCCCACGGATTTTTACGGATGCACTTACGGATGATACGCATGATACGGATTGCTGCGGATTTCTACGGATTTTTACGGATGCACATCCGCAGACATGCGTATCGCGCGTATCTGTCCGTCTGACCATAGCATTACAGAAACGACATGAACACCGCATGGACATCCTCATGGTTTAAAATACGGGACTCAATCTCCTAATTATCCAGCCCTAGGACTGCCATGTGGATTTTAATAAATACCATTTCAATTTTAATTTCAATTTCAATAGACTTTAAGAATTTCAAATGGATTTTCGGCTCCTCGAGTTAAATGCAAAAATATATAAAATGGATTATATGTAGATGCAATCGATGTATTTACCATTTTTCTATTATTAGAGTGTTTTTGAATTGAAACATGAGTTTTCAACATGTGAATACGTATTCGTTGTTCTGGTGTTGTAGAGCACCAAAATGGGGAGGATTGACGACCACTGAAATCAAGAGATACTTTTGTGTTTTATTAGGTACACGAGTGACACTCTAGGTGAAATTCCATTAAGCTTGAATATCAACAATAAAGAAGTACGTGTTAAAGCCTGGAGTTCAATCATGACTTTTATTCAGGTTATTTTGAATACTCATCATGTAGCACTGAGCACTATACAGGGAATTAAAACAAAACATTGCTTATAATCTGCCCCGAATCACAAAAAATACAGATGTTGTTGAACGCTAGGGTCGGGTTTCACACCGGGTTATGCTGTAAAAGTTACAACTCGTTTGAGATGAAATAGAACCCGAAGCGGGAAATTACGACGAACTCTTCTTAAATATTTCAAGATATGCTATTGCATCGTACGGTAAACAAAATGTTCTATCCTCGTGCCTGTATGTCACGACATCCTTGCTCCCATTACCGTCAGTCCCCTCCATTAATATTTATTTTCATTATTGGTTCTTATCTTTTATTTATACATCGCTTTCTCATGCGATACAAATAAGTGTAAGCGATAGCCAGCGAAATCGATGTACATCTGCGGGAAGATTATTATAGCCGTTGTTTTTTATGTCAGGAAATTGATTCCTTATACAATGAAGCCCATCAACTTATGCGTTAAGCCTCGATGTACTCGCTGTGGGGCTACATGTACTTTAGTAGCGTAAAAGTAGGCAAAAGAGGTTCAGCTATTCTCCATAAAAACACACGACACAAAATTATGTGTAACGATGTAGTAATATCTAGATAGATATATTTATTTAATCTAGACTCTTCAACTGTTAAGTTCAGTTGATGATGAATCAATCTATACGTCAATGATGATTCATATTTTATGGCGTTTGATATTGATGCTAGTAGGCTCTTCACGTGCCGTAATTTGTTTCTAAACATGGATATTGAAAAGTGCAGTAATTATCATAATTATTGGAAAGGATTCCAGTCCCAATCCTTGTGCACAAAAATTAAAATATGTAGAATTAAAGCTGTTTCATATCTAAAAGGACAGGAAGTGTCATTTGTGTGCAGTAATAACTTAAACACGGTAACAAACGTTAAATGAAATATTCTTTGCACCTAAATGAACTGGGCGAGTTCCTGAAAAAAAATTATTACACGTGTGATATTTCCATTCTCAGTAACCATGCCTCCTCGAATTCTTTCATTGTTCCTTACTTTTTTTCATAACCTTTCGTATGCGGTCAGTTAAGATCTCGGCCAACTCAGGCGTATATTTTAGAGCGACATGTTCTCAGATGAATCTGTCCTCTGGCATATAGTGAAATTGCCACGACGATTTCATTCGGCAAGAGCAGAAAATGACATGAAATATAAAAAGTCTAGACTTATAACGTTTCACTTCGACATGGTGAAATTGTTTTAAAGCTTCATGTTCACGGTTCGTTGTTCACAACAGTAATTTCAACGTTGGAAAGAGACCTCGGGCCGTGAATTGTGATAATAAGGAGTTTCGGATGTGTCAACTAGAACGCCGTCCTAGATGGTCCCAGCGACAATGGACTGCTTTGTGTTGACTGCATACAAAGTAGGTGAAGCATGAAGCTAACAATGGTTGAAGCGAGGTTCACGTTTTAGAGAAGACGGCAAAACCATGTTTGACGCGATCTGACTAGTGGACGAGGGAGAAGTCAGTGGACGGGTGAGCCGTTCTTGCACAAAGAGCGGTATGCAGTCCATTGTAGCTGGGAAAATCTAGGACGGCGTTCAAGTCCACACATTCAAAAGCTCACTAATAGCAGCTGGAATGCGGACTTGATTAATAAAAACGTTTTTGGTGTTTTCAACCGATCGACATTTTCAATATAATGGTATTATACAAGTTTCATCCCTGCCTTCAAATTTGATCGACAGATCCGATATCATTGAAAATTAAACCCCAGTATTTGTTAATTTGTGTGTATGTTTGGAAGCATACATGCTTGATTTTCAATGCAAGGATATTGCTTATAAAATTCAAGCCCCCCCCCCCCCCCACCGAAATCGATGCCCGCTCGCTATTCATAAGGGACCGCTATTCATAGAAAACCGCTATTCATTTAACACGCGTTATGAATAGCGGTCCTTTTGAATAGTTATGAATAGTGGTCCTTATGAATGGATGTTCTTTTGAATAGCGAGGTAATGTGTCTATGGTTTGCTCGCTAATCATAAAGACCGCTTTTAAAACAAAACCGCTATTCATTAGTCACGCGTTATGGATAGCGGTCCTTATGAATAAGTGGTCATTATGAATAGCGGTCCTTATGACTAGCGAGGTTACCCCCCGAAATCGACAGTCCGGATATATTTAAAAGAAAATGATATTTTTAACTGTACACACATTTGTATTATACTCTATTGACAAGAAGATGTGACTTTTTATAATCACATTTTCTATAAACTCACCAAATATCAAAGCATGTTAAACGGTCGTTTAGAATGAAGTCAAGTATGCTTTCTTAACCGAATTGAAATTAAGAAAATGTGTGTCACAGGTGTGCATGGTTATAGCGAAAAAACAGAATGAAAGGGTGTTCGAAAAAAAGGATTACGCGTCATAGTTGCTGTGCCGCTGTGCGTATGTGAATGAGAGAGACATGAAAGAAAGCATGCAGTCCACCTGTACATCGGGTTTAACCTAAGGAGGTATACGAGGTGGATTCCTGAAACCTGTCGAAGAAAGCCCCCAGGCTTTGACAAGTCGTAGGTGAGTAGGAGTTACTGCCTTAAAAAAGCATCAGCATCAAACTTGTCTTGGAGTCATAATCTTAGCCAAGGGGAGACATAGAGGTGATAGACAATCGCCCTTCTCCAGAGCTTAGATTCAACATGATGCCGGTAAGGATGATTACATTTTCCCTGTCTAACTCTTTGTAGCACGCTGAATGTTTTCTTGTCAAATTCGAGTTGACTATATTCCTGTTCAAGTTATCGGCTAATTAGCTTGGGGCCGCCGTGAAAAAGCTGGCTACGCCAATATTTCCAGTTACCTCAATACAAAGTCAAACCCCAATTTATCACAATCACATGTTGTTGATATGAGATATGTTTTCTGTTTGGAGCCAGAAAAGCATTAGTTCATGTATATTTTTGTACAGAGTTAACGCCCTTCTGGCTCTCAACAGACGATATAAAACTAATAGACGAGGGATCAAAGGCAACGCAGCCATTGAGTCAATTTGTCATCATCATACTTGCCACATTAAAATACATCACCATCTGCCGTTCATAGTTACTGTGTTGTAAAATGTAAGCCGAAGGGACTCGAGACATAAGTATTACACTCAGAACATTGCTTATTTAATATGTGTAAAAATATAATAATATGATATTCATATTTGAATATATTGGTATTTTATCAATCTTCCATTACATTATTCATTACATATATCCTACTTCAAAACACATATATATATATTTGAATATATCGGTATTTTATCAATCTTCCATTACATTATTTATTACATATATCCTACTTCAAAACACATATATATATATTTGATTATATCGGTATTTTATCAATCTTCTATTACATTATTCATTACATATATCCTACTTCAAAACACGCATATATATATTTGAATATATCGGTATTTTATCAATCTTCCATTACATTATTCATTACATATATCCTACTTCAAAACACTTGAAGCAGCTCCCAAATTGAAACGAAATGTGCAAACCATGCATCTTAAAGAAGAACCTCATCCGATATTGAATAATTCGAAAGTTTTATAATACTTTTTAACGAATTTTACTGAGAAATACAATAGCTAATAAGCAAGGAATAAGCGTGGAAACAATACCCGGGGAACGCTTCAGCGTTGTCCTTGAGTTTGAAAATGGACTATTAACTATTGCAGAATTCTGTTGACGACATTTGCTTTTAGATAAGGACAATCGATGGTAGATCGATGCGTGTTCTCCTGGTATTCATATGAAGATGAAAATGTTGGCAGCAATTTGGGAAGGACATATTTCTTTATTTCCGTCTGAAATAACGTAAGCTAAACACTCCTGATAACTTTAGTTGCGTTTCATTGTCATGCTGGTGGTGGGGGGGGGGGGGGCAGAATAATATGTTTGAATGAAAGAAACGATAAACTTCAAATATATACGGAGCGATAGTGGTAGATTTGCCGAATGAATTAACTTTTCGTTGTATTAACTTCCAACAATATCAATACAACTTCAGGAATCTATAATGGAATAACTAACAGGGCAATGATGAACATGGTACCGTATACATACAAGTTGAGACCTTCATGTTTTTCTCGATTTTATTCATGTGTGAGAGGATCATTTTTCGTGCAAAATATGCTGAACTAATGAGTTCACCTTGACAGTTAATGTTAAAAACGACAGAGGGATAGAATGAGAAGTAAGAAATATTTAAGTTACATCTACAAGTACGATATCAACAAAGCACTGAACCCAGAAGATCAAACAAAAATGTAACGTCAAGATTATTAAATCATCATGGGCATGCCATACCAAAAATATAGTAATATGCATCTTGATCGTAGCACTCTAATGTTTTCTTCAAGTTTAACAACAGAAAAACCATCATGTACCATTTATAGTCCCCTCATATTCCTAGAAAATGGTAGTAGAAGGAATGAATGATTAACCATAAATTTGTAGAAGCATTATTATTTCCCGGTTATATCGGCACTCCATAACTCAGGTCACATTTCATTCAGAATACTATTCTAATATGAATTATATCACGACTAAGTCGCTTATGGATAAGCCGCAGTTTTAGACAGAAGAAAAGCTAACAACTTGTCTTTCGCAGACGATTGGGGATGCGAAAATTGGTATACATTAGATTAAGTAAGTATTGCATAATCATTTAGATGAAAAAGTAATTATGGATTTACCTTTTACGTCTAAGAAGATAAATCCTTCGACAGATCCTTTCCTTCAATTCCTCTTCGATTCCCGTTCTCGCTTCTCTCTTTTTCTGTAATTCTATGCAAGAAAATATACCAAAAACTGAAGAAAAGTTGCTGCGAAACACCACCAAAGCTGGATCTTCCGGCCTTTTTTTCCTCATCCACAAATTTCCTGTGTCTCGCGCGCGACTCACGTTTTATCGTCTGTTGAGAAGAACTGATGATGAAGTCTGATACACACTGGCGCTTTATATATGACGCCGCCGGATCAAGTATGTGTGTATCAAGATGAGGTTCTTGTGTTGGAGTGTTACCGCCAAACCCTGTGACTTCACATCTTCATGAGACCAAATAAAGCTGATTATATTTCTGTCGTAGGATTAACGTTGGCTGTGAGTGGCTACGACTGTACGGGTATAATTGAAATATTCGGCTAATCTCTATGTGCTTCATTGATTATGAGAACTTATTATGGTGGGTAGATAAACATTTTTATCAGTTGACGCGTCAACGGAAGTTTTCAGGTTATGATTTTATGCAGTGTTCTTGGATAATTAAATTTATTGGGGATAAAGAGGAAGTATGATACTGTCTGATTGCGGAAGTTTATAGGTCAAAAATGTTCTTACAACTTTAATCGCGTTAATTTCGCTTCGTCCTAATCCCATTCTTAAGAAACTAAATGTAATACATATGAAAATGCCTCATATAAGTAGTTCGTGAATTCCTAGAAATATTTGCGTGGTTCGAAATCTGATTTCTTTATCATTCAAGATCACATTATACTTTTGAATGTTATAGAATAAATGAGAGGATGATTTAAGCCTAAAGAACATAGTTTTCTAAATATCTAATATTGTTTTCCGTAGAATATATATTCGGATTGGTTAGGTAAATGGTGAAACTATAATTTGCACTGAGGTAATTTTTCAGTTAAATCGAAAAAATATGAAATTAGAAAGAACAGTACGTACGTCATGAGGCTTTGTCATTATTCCTTCACTTATCGAAAACTGTATTGTATATTTAGATTTTATTTTTCTATAATTATACAGAATCTGATTTATTCATGCCTTTGACCGATATAATTCTAAACAATTATGATCTGACATGAAGCAAGAATTTCCTTCCAGAAACATCAAGAAATGAAAATTTGATAACTTTGTATTCGTAATGAATATTTATGAATGTGCACAGTGCAACTTTTTCGAGATGTTCATTTCTTAAATATGGAAGTAAATAGATATGAAAGTATATACATGCAATAACATATTTCTAGCTTTACGGGTAAAGATTGAGCAACTAGGCTGCCAATTTGTCTTCATATAGCGATAATCATAACGTGAAAAATGTAATACCATATTTTTAATCAGTTGTATGGTCTTCGTTAAAACATTCTTGATTAGTTTCTCTGATCTGTTCTGCTTTTACAGAAACCAAGTAATTTGAGGCCGGAGCTACCTTTAATGAAGGTGAACAGAATTTTTTATAGTGATTATCATAACATGAGCTCTGGCTCTTCATGTCGGACATTTCTGATTGATTTTGGTGAGTCAGTTCGATGAAGTTCATACGGTAGTTTATTGTTAATCTGCCTTTTTCGTAGCGGTGTGGTAAGGGACGGTAAAACAATTTCCTACATCTGGGTAAATTATTCACCGTTTAGCCTCAATACATTATGCATCAATGTTTGGTTTACAAGCCGATAAAAATCTATGTAGTATCAGGAACCAAACTATTTAGAAGGCCCCCTTTTTCACGTTGAGAACGTGCATTTCTTGTAGAGGAGCCGATAGAAAATTTTGAGAGGAAATGAAGGACAAAGCTCGCCGACAGGTTTGCCAGAAATTTATTTCAAAAGAAAAAGGACATAAGATTTGCAGTTAGAGGTGAAAATAGTCCTTAGATTTCTATGAATTAGTTTACGCTCTTTGCTATTCTTGGTCATCAGCCGTTAAAAAGATTACCATTTTTGAGGCATTTTCCCCAACTTTTTGGTGATGAGATATTAAAAAGAAAACAATTACCTACCCATGCACCAGGGAGCTACCTTAAAGACCATATCCAAAGAGGAAAATAAATTAGACCAATTACACATCAATCGAAAGCTTATAAGCCATAGAATACAACAATGCCAATTGCATGTGATTTCGTTGTCTGCCAGGAGAGTAATCTCTCTCGAAACACTCGAACTCGAGAGCTTCGAAAACGGGCAGCTATCGACTTCCAAACAGGCTTAGATTTGATGACGTCGTGTCGTGTAGAGCTGCGCTGGTGACGTGTGTGCATAGTTGTGATTCCCTGTGTTTGCACATAGGAAAGTATGTGTTGCTCACTTTGTTTCATTTTCTCACAGTTATGAATTTGTAATTTCACGAGTTTCATATGAAAAAATAACATCAGTATTGTTTTAAATTATTTCAATGCATATTTGATTTTTTCCAAACTTTGGTAACACCGACCTGCTCGTAAATGTGAGTGAAACAGAAGTTCAGCGCCTTTGCAGCTACACTGAAGTGAAGGTAGAAGCGGGATAGGAGGAGTTTTATAACATTCAGTTTTTGACTTTCGAGGCTCTCCTCCTAGGAGAGGGATTCCGTGAAGCCAGATATAGTCGACATAGGTGCATATTATCCTCGAACGAAATACATGTAGACTGATTTTTCGGTAGTATAGTATCACTTTCCTCCTCGCTAGCTAGGCTGGTGGCTTTCTCGTGCACCCCTTTCCCCACTGCTGTCACCCCCTTCATAATAAAATTATATGATCAAATCACGTTGAATATTTGACGCTGTCATTTTTTTAACTCTCGATAAGAAACTTTTCAAAACAAAAGAAACTTCGCTATAGGTTCTACCCTATTGTTTGCATAAGCATATCGCACAAGGTACGTACCATTAGTCAGTTGGCCGGCAGCGTCTTTTTTTTTTGGTAACCAAGCCTAGGCAGATTTCGCATTTTTTCATACTAATACGGTTTATTCCGTCAAGACTAATCGCATGAATATTCATGAAAAAGAATTATAGCTATATAATAAAACGAGCAAGGGCATCGAGCAGCTGTTCTGTGTGGCGCAATCGGATAATCCAGTCCTCTCTTGGTGAAGGAACCACAAGTTCGAACCTCGGCAGAAGTTTATATTACGAAATTTTCTTTTGCTTATTTTAAAAATAAGGTGACTGAGTAAGAAAATACAAGTCCGATACTTGTAGTCTGATTCAAAGTCTTCAAAAAGGGGTTTCTGCCTAGGCTTGGTTACCAAAAAAAAAGACGCTGGCCGGCAGGCCATCTGCGAGCCGATAAGCAAGGTCTACATTGGATGACGTCATAAAGATAACGGCTCATTCGACTACTGTTACACGTATTTGGGAGGGGGCGGCTCAGTGAAGTTTCGATCTCCTTTTGTGCAATACTGAAAGGAAAAATAATTTTTATCTATGAATAATTTTTTTCTACTTCTCATCAGCTTTCCATTGATGTGTAGTTGTATTGGCTTTGGATAGGGTCTTTCACGTTCATAGAAGACGGTCTGGGCAAAATTTGAACAAGTTCGGAAAAAAGAACCAGCGTTCACTAAAATGGGCAACTGTTTTAAGAGTAATGCAAATGAAAGACTAAAGGCATAAAGGGCTGGAAAAACATCAAACCCCACATTTTTTATTTAAAAGAAGACTTTTTCAGAAATGTATGTTTTAAATGTTGAAAAGAAATTACAAAATGTGCCTGCAGCATCCGAGAAAAGTGAACACAGGAACGTTTGTTCTTGAATTGTTCTTACATTAATTTTAGTTTCATGCTTTTTGAAGTTGATAAAGATCATTTGTTAATTCATAAGCTCAAACACGATGGTCTTTTTTCTTACTTGACCGATGGCTGGGAAGAGCAACCAAGACAGTTAACAAATTTCCCCCAACACAATGCCTATTTTAAATACAGGAAGTAAAACCAACTAGAATTATGCTAAATTTCAAGATTATAGTGTTCAGTGGTTCATGACCCTTGAAATGATTATTACTGAGGAAAGCATAGAACGTATTATTTCACATGATATTAATGTTTTTGCCTTTAAGCCCATAATTTATTTAAAGAATCTTTTTCAAAATTGGGTTACCTTTCTCATACCTCAAGAATACGCACATGCAAAATAGGGAAGAACGGGGTGAACTTGGACGGGGAAGAAGTGGGACACCTCATCGACCGTCTTTTGCAATAAGGACAATGCAGAAAATACTTTTACATATGGTATATTGGTTAATTTCCTTCAAAAGCTCGATTATATTTATTATTAAGTGCAGGTTATGAAGCGATAGAAATGACGCCTGGTGTGAGCCGGGTTTAAATCCTACGGAATGTCTTATCAATCAACCTTTACAAGTGCATCCACAGCTATACCACGATTTTGCATGTAGGTTTAATATTTACTTCATTTTTTGACCAATATTTTTTGTTTAATATACCGTTCAAGACCTCCTTTTTGATGAATTATTATTATTATTATGTCATATTATGTAGCCTAATATTATTTACAACATGAAAATGGAGAGGCTACAATAAATAATAATAATAATAATAATGATATAATCATAATATTTTTTTTTAATAAAGCCTGAAAAACGTACCAATGCTCTACCACTGAGCTACCGAAACACGGCCGGACGGTACAATCATTTCAGGCTTATAGTCACTTGTTTTTACCAAACTATACAGGGAAGGCATCCACCATTCATTCTTGGTAAAAACAAGTGACTATAAGCCTGAAATGATTGTACCGTCCGGCCGTGTCTCGGTAGCTCAGTGGTAGAGCATTGGTACGTTAAGCCAGTGGCCCGGGTTCGATTCCCGGTCGGGGCGCTACGATTTTTTCAGTCTTTATTAAAAAAAAAAATATTATGATTATTAATAATCTCCTCTTTATAATTACAATAATGATATAATAACAATAATAATAATAATAATAATAATAATAATAGTGGGTTCTTGTAAAGTCTGTCCGACTTGACACTCCTAGTGCATTACCCCGGCTTTAGCATGGCTGCTCATACGGCGCTCTAGCATTTCAATGAATTGATTCCTGCCAGGTACTCGTTTACCTCATCTCGGTCGAGTGTGACAAATGCAGATTACCGGCAATGTCTTGCCAAAAGAAACTAGCGCCAGGGATTCGACCCCGTGGTTCATAGTCCGGGGACTTATTGACAAGACCGCAAGACCCTCTACATATTAATAAAGTCGCAAATTAAAATGTCAGGCTTCATAATTATTGTCCCATTTCATCTTGTTCTCCCCTAGCCCTATCACAATTCAGAATTACAGCTAATTAAACGTTTTGTTTAAAATGATGTTATTACTTACGTAAGACATTTTTCTTGTCTGTTTTTAGGGGGATGTAACTCCATCAGAGTTTTTAAAACGCATGAATATAAATCATTTCATGTAAAATTTACTTAAATTAGGAAGGGATTGGGGAGGGGGATAGACAATTACAGTTGTTTTCATGTGCGGTATGCAATTAGGCATGTTCCTGTTAGTATAGCGGCTTATGTCCTTCGTGTCTTGGCTAAGAAAATAATAACATTTGGGTGGGCGGAGACTTAAGTGACGTACCGCAAAAATCAAATTGACTCATTGCTTATACCGTGGAGTGTTTGTATAGCAAAGGGCTGGAATCTTCTTCTTACGTACATACATATTGATCATTGCTATTACAGTATTTTCTCCACTCATTTTATTTTTTTCTGATCGAGGCTCCTGGATCTTCATTAATGAAAACATAGGTTAGACCCCACCTGCACAACAGCCAGGTGAACTGGTTGCTTGGCATTAGTTCCGGGGAGCGTTTCATCAAGCGTTTTGTCAGTGACTTTTACCGACAACTGTTATAAGCTACTGAAATCCTTGCATCTGATTGGCTGAGAACAAATTTGTCAGTAAAAGTCACTGACAAAACGCTTCATGAAACGCTCACCAGGTGGCTTAATAGGGATGTTGCCAGGTTTTCATTTAATTCTTCCTTCTTTTTTTTTCTACATCTGAATTCTTTATACATGTTCAGTCACCCAGCATATTTTCACGAGTCGCACGTCATGTCTTATCTTGGATGGATATCTGTTAAAAGATAATATTTCTGACCTTATATCACTATCACTGTCTTACTTCATTATCAATTTTGTTGATAATAATTTACTCTACATGTATTTCTTAAAATAAGTTTTATTATCATAGCGGTACAACGATGATGAAATTGATAAAATAGTAATACAACAAGATGTTGCATCCACAGTGAGATAAGCTAATAAGGAAACCAATTTAAGGCCTGGTTCATTATGTAAAAGGCTTACTATTGACTAATCGATAAAGTACTAAACTGGAAAATTGATTTAGAGAATTCAATACCTATATTATAAGGGAAGATGAACGCTGTTGATCGTATGAATGAAATGTATTATTAATTTAAAAAACAACAACAACAACAACATTATGTTCCTCTTGAGAGAAGGAGGTTAAAAATAGTAAAAATTTAAAAAAAAGTTCGTCTCGGATATAATCAAATTCGGTGATGATATTATTAGTTGGTGTCAGGGAGAACTTTACCTTAAACCTTCCTCTCCATTTTTTACTGATGTTGCTTTTGATATCCAAACCACTTACCAAAAGCTCAAGGTTTTTTTGCAAGATACATTAGCATATGATAACCATTTGATGGGGTGAAAGATATCTTCAGTGGCGGATCCAGAATTTACCTTAAACCTTCCTCTCCATTTTTTACTGATGTTGCCTTTGATATACAAACCACTTACTAAAAACTCAAGGTTTTTTTGCAAGATACATTAGCATATGATAACCATTTGATGGGGTGAAAGATAGCATCAGTGGCGGATACAGAATTTTCTTCGCGGGGTTGAGGAGGGCACTACCCCCCCCCCCCCCGAAAAAAATATAATAATAAAATAAGTAAATAAATGAAAAATGAAAAAATACATAAATAAAAATAATAAATAAATAAAAAATAAAATAAAAATAAAAATTGTAAAAAGAAATATCGATAAGAGAGAGAGAGAGAGGGAAAGAAAGAAAGAAATCAAAGTTTAGGTGAATGTTACGAGCCAAAGTTGCTACAGGGGAGCACAGTAAGGGACACGTTAGTTTTTGTATTAACCCCTTGCCTACTGGAACTGGGTGGCTCCTGTATCAAGCTTATGGGAACGAGAGAATCCAGTTATCAGCGGGTTAAGTAAGTACTTAACATATCCCACATTGAGTGCCCACCGTGCCCCCCCCCCCCGGAATCGCCAATGGGACATATTAGGCTACCCATGATTATGATTTTCACCATATTTCAATCCCCGACACTACGACCACGTCAGACATGTTCGCGCTCCTGAATTCCTATCCCTTTGAAGAGCCTCTCAAATTGAAATATTCCTCACAAAATGGACTTGACATCGAAATCGCAATCATCCAATCAAAATAGAAGGAACGGATCCAGCTCGACCTTTGGCAGAAACATCGTAACAAAATTGTCCAACTGTTCATGTTTAATTCAACTCTGTGACGTCCGACCCCGGTTCAGTTCTATATTTGGAAGAAGTCCAATATTCGTACAGCATTTCTCGAGTGTCTCCACCCCTTTCCTGCTCTAGAATATTATGAAATTTTGAAAATGATGAATGGAATACAAAATGTTTCATCCTCCAGAATCATTCGACGAAACACCCGGCTCACCTGATATGACAACAGCACATAGATGGATAGCATGACGGTATTGATACAGAAGTTTTGCTTGATGACATGCCTGATGTAACTATAAAAAAAATGTTACAATATTCCATATAGAATTGATTCATGGTATGAAAAAGGGAAAGGGGAAGAGGGAGAAGGGGAAGAGGGAGAGGGGGAAATAAGGGGACATGTCTCTTATTGTGCTCCCCTGAAGCAATTTTAGCTCGTAAAATTCATTTTAAAATTCCATTCATCATTTTAAAATACTATTTCTATCTCAAAAGATATTTACGACAATTATGTAATGAAATTACATTCAAGCATTCAAGTTAAACGATTGAACGATGTTTAATAACGAACCTTAATGGGGTGCTGAGGATAGACAGTTATGCCCTGATAGTGTTGGGTCCAGGATTCAATCAAAATTAATCTGTAACAAGCACAAAGATAATGTGCCACAGTTTTATGATACCTTTCCATTCCAAAATTGCTAACAAGAAAAAAAGGGTAGTCAGCGCATCATGCCTTTTCACTCCAAAGTTCGCTAACAGCGTCCCCTGTATCATACCACTGAATCACCTTCAGCAACTCCGGGGGAGTGTTTCATCAAGTGTTTTTTGTCAGTTATTTTTTACCGACAACTGTTATAAGCTACTGAAATCCTTGCGTCTGATTGGCTGAGAGCAAATTTGTCAGTAAAAATCACTGACAAAACACTTGATGAAACGCTTCCCTGATCTCTATATTCAATTCATCACGTCCAGATCATCACGCACCGTTTTAAAGATGTACAGGGTAAGCATCATCAAAGGAATATTGCATTTAAGTGCCGCTTTCGAAAGCCTGGGAATGTACTTATTATGTCCTAATGGAAGAGTAAAATATAATCATCTCCCATTCTTTGATAAGCTATTTTAGCTGATGCTATTACCAAATGGCCTGTCAATATACTTTGATAGTTCTTTATTACATTACTTGTTAAGAAACTATGCTTCGATAATTGTTGTTGTTGTGTGTAATTGAGTTTTGACAGACGTGTATTAATTAATCAAATATAATTATTTTAATACGTCTAAGACCGACCTTTAACGTCACCATCCGAAAGACGCGACTGAGATTCGAACCTGGGTACGATCAGTAGGCGAATACAAAGAGCTGCCTGTAGACGTTACCGCTAGACCAACTCCTGATCCCATTGGCTTCATTGGCTTGTATCATTATAATAATTATATTCATATCACTCAGTAGTGTAATTCGCATGACAATAAGTGTTACATAGGGTCACTTAAGCCGCCTTTATGATGGCAATGAAGTTTGCATGAGCATTTTATGAGTATCTAATCTTTAAATACCCCGATAACATTGACTTTAACTCGTTGTAGATGCTTTATGGTCTTATGGTATCAAATACCTTATTGCATTAACGATCAAATGTTATATTTATTTATCATTTATTTTTTTATTTAGTCTTATTTTACCAGGGTGGCTTCATCAGTGATTTCAACACTGGTTTACAAGAAGGCCCTGCAAATTAAAAAATATAACATTGACAATAGAATACAAACAATACAAACAGTCAAGATGAATTCCTAATACAAATGTACAAAAGTGACCAAACGTGATTCATGATAATAAATTAAAGGGATTCGGTAACTTTGTGGAGGTTTTTTGTTGAATTTTGATACCTGTCTTGTATAATGATGTTCAGAAGGATAAACAAATAGCCAGGCATAGAAAGGGCTTCAAATATATAATGCTATTATTAAGATATATATGACTGAATACTCCATTTACCAAATCACTTTAACAATTTGAAATGTTGACTATTTAAACTGATATAGTAATAATTGATCTATCATTCGGTTTGATCTGTTTCAAACACATAATTCTCAATAATATGATAAAGTTAATTTGCATTCTCCTCTTAATCTGTTTCTTCCATCTTTTTTTTTTAAATAATAGAAGATAGAAAAAGTTATACTGCTTTAAGAAATAGCACATACTACTTACAAATCAATGAATATTCAAAGCATTGTATTATAAAAGTACATGTATAGAGGAAAAGAAATAGAATGTCCAACACACCAATTCTGTCATACTCAACTTATGCATAATATCTATCGTTTACAATTGTTGAGATAGCTGGTACAAAACATTTGTTTGGTTTAGGTATTTCGTACATTACTAGGGAGGTTGTTCCACATGGTTGCACCCTCAAAAGAGAGGCCTTTTTGCCATTTTCGGTTTTAGCTTTTGGGATGATTAGACCTCTAGACTGTGAATTTCTTGTGCTATAATGATGTGTGGTTGCAGAATGTGCGAACAAATCTTGTAGATATAAGGGGCAATTCCGTTCAGAATGTCGAACATTTTATTTTTATCATGTTTATAAAATTGCCAACGTTTCTCCATATTTATCCATTTGAGTCTCGTGAACACTTCTGCACTTGGAGTGAGTACATTAGTTAGCAAATGACCCTTGCCATTGTTTGTGGACTTTAATCAGTGTATTCTATGACCCTGAATTCAATTTCCGTTCAGAATGTCGAACATAAGTTTATTTTTATCATGTTTATGAAATTGCCAACGTTTCTCCATATTTATCCATTTGAGTCTCGTGAACACTTCTGCAGTTGGAGTGAGTACATTAGTTAGCAAATGACCCTTGCCATTGTTTGTGGACTTTAATCAGTGTATTCTATGACCCTGAATTCAATTTGTCCAAGAGGTGCAACAGTAATCAAAATATGGTAATATAAGGGCATTTGCAAGTAATTTGGCGCTGTTCACTGTTAGATATTTTCTAACTCGTCTTAGTAGTGCGAGTCTTGGGGCGATTTTACTGGATATATATTTTACATGTTCATTCCAGATGAGATGCTGATACAACCAGACCCCAAGATATTTCACTTTCTGCACGTGTTTGGTCTGCAGATCATCGATCCGAATGTCAATGGGTTCCTGTATGTGACTATTTTTTTTTTTTTTTTTTTTTTTTTGGGGGGGGGGGGTTCCTACTAGTAAAAGGTTAGTCTTGTCAGTATTTAATGACTAATTTTGACTAAGCCATGACTTTACCATCTCTAGATCACTGTTTAATTTACTCTCTACTTCTTTTGGATCTGAGGCACTGTACATAATCGGAGTGTCATCGGCATACAACATCACCTTACTCAATTCAACGCTAGAGGGCAGATAATTCTTAAAGAGTGTGAATAGTAGGGGTCCGAGTATTGAACCTTGCGGTACTCCTGATCGAAGTACCTGCATATCAGATCTTTCCCTTTGCACAACAGTACATTGTGTGCGACCTGTCAAATATGATTCAAACCATGACAAAGTGTTGTCACGTGCACTATAAGAGTACAGTTTCTCAAGTAATTTGCGGTGGTTCACGGAGTCAAATGCTTTCCGTATATCCAAGGAAACCAACCCTGTCAGTTTACCACTATCCATATTTCTATATAAGTAGTCACTATGTCAATAAAGTATTCGTAGAATAACCTTTCCTGAAGCCTGACTGGTGAGGAGTGAGCAAATCCAACAAATAGTCATGTAACTGTAAACTGGGTGTGCACCAGCCATTCTAACACCTTCATGATTGTAGGACCGATATCGGGTTCACACCGTCCTTGTCCCCATTTTTATGTGTGTGTGTGTGTGTGTGTGTGTGTCCAATTGGGTTTTTACAGACGTGTATCAATCAGATATGATTATTTACGTCTGGGGACCGACCTTTAACGTCACCATCCGAAAGACGTGACTCAGTCTCGAACCTGGGTCCGCTGAATCAGTTTATAACTTCCACTATTAGCTGGATTACAGGCGCACGCCACAACGCCTAGTTGGGGGTGACCCTAGCCTGTTTCCATTCTTGAGGGATTATTCCTAACCTAAGAGACATGTTAAACAACTTGGTGATTGGTTTAATAATTATATGTGCAGCTGGTTTCAGTAACCTGACACTAATTCCATCGAAGCCTGTTGCCTTATCAGTTTTAACAGCTTGTAATTTTCAAAGCACAAAATCTTCTTTCACATCAGCAAAAGAAAAACCTTTACCATACAATACCATGTCGATCATGAGAAAAAGGTGTACTTTCTGTACGGGGAAATCTGGCAGCAATTTCACTCCCAATTGATACAAGAAATGATTGAATTGAATGAAGAGAGGCTCGGTCTCAGAACAATCATGTAGGTTTAAGCTAGTGGGTACAGTAAATTTTGAGTTAGGAGCAAGACTCTTTATATCGATAAGTGATTGCAGTTATTTTCATCGATATAGCAGTCAAGGTTCGTTTTCTATTACTTCCTCTTGGAGAGACACACTACATCCACGGAACTGGAATATTTTAGCTCTGATTTTGCCATCAGTCCCTTTCCTGATCAAAGCACTATTATTTGTACATTTTTTTCTTTTGAAAATTTCCAACTTTTATTTCTTTAGTTATATGGGCAGTACATAACCGCTCTATACCCTGGATCCTGTTGCCATGGGAATCCTTGGATTGCACATGGAACGTCATCTTTGAAAAAAGACTTTTCGACAGTACATTTTCATTATATACTTTCTGATAGATCGAAACCGACTGTGTTCCTGAATTAAGAGGCAGATTATTGATTAAATTAGGAGAATGCCCTTCCCCTGCGCTATACAATATTCAAAGTGATTTTATGCAAAATGCTTTTACAGCGTCCATTTGCAGCAACATTACCCCAAAATATTAAACATTAAGTTAAATATATTATCAGTAGATTCATGCTGAATCCAACCACGTTTCATAATAGGCCGATTTAATTTTGAGATTTTTTAAACGCTTAAGTGCAATTTCAAATTATTACTGTGGGATTCATAAGATGAAGAAATCATACATTGTCCTACTTTTCCAGTCAATTAATTTTATTTTATATAGTTGTCATACCTGTTCTTGTCTGTGTATTGTTGCTTTATTTATATTAAGGTCAAATACATTAAATAATTCATGTGGATCCCTTGAGTGTACTCATATGAGATAGGATGGCTTTAAAGTCAAGACCAAAATACATTTCACGTTGGTGGCATTAATACTTCATGAAATGCCTAGAAAAAAGGGTACTTTAATATTTTATAGTGTTAAGCCAGAGTTCCAGCGTTTATTTAGTTATTCTTATTATTTCATTTTTAATATAAAAAAGTATTTAACATTCGAATAAAGAATGAAAATAATTATAACCTAGGACCGAGGTTTACACATAAAGTTCTTAAGACAGGGTAACCTACTTTTAGCTGTAATACGGTAAATAACAAATAGAGGAGTAGGAAATTTAAAGTATAAAGTTACAATACGTTGCAGACATGTCAAATAAATAATTTATAAATACTTAAACGTGACTCAGAATTCAAAACAAGCATCAAATTTCAGCACAATCCGAATGATGCCACCACTCCTAACAATGAAATACACGCACTATACATTATCATACAAATACAAGTATATGCACATTTGTGAGTGCGTTTGTGAGTGAGAGTGTACTACACTAGGTTCAATAAAAAAATTGCTGATTTACTACTGAATAAATCACTCTGTTTTTGTTTGTTTTATTTATTTTTCACTGTCACTTAATTTAATTTTGCTGACGTAAGTTAACATGCTTTTCCGTCAAAGCATAAGTAATTATCAGTAATGTTCAGCGAGGAATTAATCGTGAAGGCTTTATATCAAATCAACATTTGGCCTTATGCTTGTTTTTACATGATCTCAAAGACTTACGAAAAAAAATCAATCAAGGCAATTTTAGCAGCCTAGTCTATCGCCTATTGAAATCTGCGAACATTACAATGACGTAATAATGTAATCCGAACATTATTTCTATGGGATATACAATTGGGTATTGGAATAACCTTTGTATTGATTTATCTAAAGTCTTTGCGATCATTTTTTGGTGATTATACGTAGATAACTAAGAGCTATTACAATCACAAAAAAGGTAATCAAACAGACGATTGGTACTACAAAACTTAAAGATAACATTTAACAAATTCATAGTGACGAAGCTTTTCGACCTGCACTCATCGGGTCACAACGCAGGAATGAGAGAATACAAGAAAATACAAAAGTCAAGGAAGGGTGTGTATAGCGACCCGGGTATGATCCGGGCACGCTAGAATAATCGAAGCGCTTGTACAAACTCCTTTTGTCGGCACAATAGCGGATCTCTCGACTGAATGAACAACGCTTCTAAGAAGAAGAAGCTTCTTAGAAGCGTTGTTCATTCAGTCGAGAGAAAAAGGTAATACATCATAACGGCATTTTGATCGAAAAAGACTTTGATTAAAAGGGTTCTGATTTAGTTATTGATTGAACAACCATTATACAGTGTATTTTTAAATACTGGTAAGTTACCGTGTAATGTCAAAGAAGTAGGAAATTTTAGGTGGATCAGAATGTTGATTATGTCCTTGCATACCTTGTCAAGTATGTTCTAATAACCATCGAATCATCAAAATTACTTTGTTTATCGGACTGTCTACCTAAATAAAACTTAACATGTTAACCAATTGTAATAGCTTAATGCGTAGTCTTACAAAATAGGAGCATTTCCGGAGGATGTTTACTATGTTCAATCTCTCCTTAGATGTTTAAATTTGAAATAGAAGCATATGTCTTTTTTTTCCCTTGTTGCTGTATTAACATTACCATGTCCAACAGTTGGCAGACAATAAGATTGGTTTGCTGTTTATTATTAACCGGATTAGCAAATCCGTAACGAGGCAATACCTTGTGTTGAGTACTTTCCCCCTCATCTACATTGGAGGATAACCGAACAGGTGTAGAAAACTAATTACCCAATTTAGGGATGAAAAATCACATCATGTAGTACAGGATCAGACCCTTGAAAGAAATCCGTCTTGGTAATTGGATAAGTTGAGTGGGTTATAAGCGATTATAAGTTACTCTTTAACCAGGATATTATAAGGGATGAATTGGTGAATGATTCCAAAAGACAAGGACAATGGAGGTAGCGAACTAAAGAAATTGGGACGGGGGAGGGGGAGGGATATAGTGGAAGCGTTATAAGATTGGAAAGAATATAGAGAAGATGGAGAAGAAGAGGATTTTGAGAAAAATCAGTGCGTCAAGGGAAGAAGAAATCAAACCTTGATCGAAACAACATGTACGAGATTGGGGAAATTAAGAAGGTAAAATAAGAAAATAGTAAATTTATGTCATTAAAAAAAAAATGTTTCAGCGGTCAACATATACTTTTCTTTTGCCCGACATGCCGATTGCACAAGAAGCAAATGCGAGGCGTCGTTTGCCTGACGCTTAATGCGAGAGTGACATCATCAATAATAATAATAATAATTAAACATTTTTATATAGCGCATAACACATAGGCAAAATTGCATGTTATATTCTAGATTACATTTAGCATTAATTGTGCTTTAACGTGATATACATGTACAGCAAATCGTGGGGGGAACATTATGTATATGTGACTTCTTTATTGTCAAGAGAAGGCCTAAAAATATTTGCAGAGGGCACAAAAAAAAAAAACACGTTACAAGTTTCCAAAAGAAAAAAGGTTTCTCTTTTTTCGGGCACGTTTGCAAAATCGGGGGGGGGGGGGGAGGGTCGTTCACCCCCTGCCCTCCACCACCCCTGGACCTACATGTGAAGTTTATGAAAATCATGTAAATATGCAATTCTGATGTATATTCTTGAGTACTGCCATCCAGTTAACAAGGTCTGGTGAGTTGCTGTCTCTTGATAGTTTGGATATTGCATCCATCTTGTAACTTCATAATACCAGCTGTTAAAACTGAAAATCTTTTCAAAGGTCCACCCAGACAAACGCAATGGCAGCAGATCCCATCCTTGATGATTTCTTAATGAGATTCGGAATCAATTAATATATTATAATTTCCCATGAGGGGAGGATATTTCTGCTCTCATCATTGAAAGACACGCACTGTCAAGACCGAACTAACTCACAACCAAAACAACAACAGCAGCAGCAGCATTATTACTCATGGCATGCTAAGACGAAGTGTATTATAAAAGAAGAGCTTTTAATTTGAAATACACTGAAATAATTTGATCAATAAAAAGAATCAATAAAATGTCAATCTACCATTTTCACTTATCCATTACATTGTTTCAGAAGCGGTAAAGTAAGCAAACATTACCTCAAATACAATGTATAGTATAATTGCTTACGCTTCTCAAATTCAGTGTCACGCCCAGGGATGTTCACTTTATATAATTATTGTAGGTGCAGTAGATGATTGTTCAAGAAGTTCAAAATGGTCCCAATTTGTAGAAAACTACTAGAAGCTTTTCAGACTATTATTGACCCTTTATTTAAGGCTAAATTTAGAAAAAAAATGGATTCTAGAACATCCCTAAGGAACCCTTTTTTTTTTTCGTTTTAAGAAGGATCATAGAGGTCTCAAGGAACAGCTTTCCGAAAGCAGTCGTTAATTTTTTATTTCATGGTTTTTATATTCCAAAACACCCTGCATTTCTAGATATCGCGGATCTTTACACAAATGTATAACTTAGTCTGATTATCTCGGACCGCGAAATAACTGTTGGAGGTCGTGAAGGTCTTTAAAATATTATTTATTATGCACTCAACAGAGTCTCTTACTCCTAAGGGCACATCGCCCAAATCTACTGCTTTTAGAGGTGTTGTCTTCCGACTTGTTTTGGAAATATATGTACATCATTTTGTTCGTTTATTACTTTCTATACATGGATTGGAAAGTTTGGAAATGAATTTCTTTAAGCTGAAATTGAAAGTTTAATTTAATTTGAATAGTACCCCTCTTCCGCGGATCTCAGAACAGTCATGCCTAATCATTTTGATCTTGAGGTCTTTCATTGATATTCTTTCTTCTGTCTAACTGTAGATCGTGCATCCAGGGGCGTCGCTTCTTGGGTGGGGGGGGGGGGTGTCCTTCATTCCTCTTGGGGTAAGGGATGGCGGCTTCATTTGTAATTGATCAATACCCTGGAACATCACATACAACAGTGGGTGTCTTTTAAATATCATGGATATTATTTGAAGTAGTGGTCATTGATTTACGAAAAGTCCGTATGCGATGGAGGGATTGCGTTACGACCAGGTTACGACCAGGTTACGACCATCAAGATATTGAGCACATGCAGAGTCAAGATGATAATATTTCTTTTTTCACTTACAGTGGTAGGGGATGGGTACGGATGTACAGAAAATAAATATAAGGAGGGGATTGTTGTGGATGGAAACACGCAAGTAGACCCATTGTCAAAGATAATGACTAAGAACATTTTTAAAAATATATTAAAAATGAGGGAAAATTGATGAAAATATCATACCATGTACTTCCACGTGAATATATGCTAATTATGGTTAGTATTTAGCATATATTTATGCTTATTATATGCCTTATATTTACATGCAAGTGATTATGAAGTACATGTAAGCTAAGAACCAATAGCTCTAGGTGGCGCTGTTTGCATTGAAAAACCTCTTTAACAACACATTCTTGAGAGAAAAAATATTAAAATAAAATCTCAGATTTCTTTAGTATACTTGTATTTCGAAACCTTCAGTATGAAAAGAATTACAATAGTAAAGAAGTATTTGATTTAAACTATAAACTCTTGTCTCGATCAGACCATTTTCGTTCAAAATGTATATGATATAATGCAAGCTTGAAAAAAAATTATCGTAAGTGATAATGATCAACAGCATTCTTCCCATGAAATGAATAATAAACTATTTAAGGGCTGATATACATTAATGAAGGATTATTACACAGTATTTCCCCAGCGTAAGAAAGGGTCAGACATCATAATTTATTTTGTTGGACAGTTAGCAAGCAAAAGTTTCTACATACTGTGCTCAATCTGTAGTTGCAGGTAGAACTTGTTTGACTATATTGATATTGGAGCTTCAGTTGGAGTATGCCCTTTTGAATTATGGATTTGTATTTAAATTCGAAAGAGTCAACAAATGTTAAAGTTAACTTTTAATTTATGTGGTTAGAAAACACTTATAGCAGATGCTCTTGGCAGACAATTATTTTATCGTGGAACCAACCAAAGAGTGTTAAATAACAACCAAAGGTGTTGTAATAACACCACTGGGTGTTGATTTAACACCACAGATTTAACACCGGTGTAAAATGACTGGTGTGGTCCTCTATGTACACCAGTTAACACCACAGTTTTTGCTGTGTTGTTGCTAAGTGTATGGTTTCTTTGGCAACTTTGTGCTGGACTGATTCATAAAGAAGTGCGAGTGTTGCGATTACTTTGCGTTCATCTAGGGGTCTCTCCCTTCAAACTGCTTCATGGAAGAAACGCTGCTAGTCATCTGTAATGTTAACACACGAATCTGACCGCTTTTCGCATCACGGCTTCTTTTTGTATAGTATGGCATATTCTAGCTTGGATCTGTTAAAAGATTTATAGGAGATCACCCTTACCTTCAGTGAGCAGCCGTATCTTAGATTTCTCTTAACACGGCCAAATATCCAATGTTTATATCTTATTAAATTGCCTTTTCATCTTCTTAATTTCTTTTTGTTGTTTTTGCTGATTGTACATAATTATGACAAGATCGCTTGAAATGAGAAACTTGCTGAACAGAAAACAAGACAAGTGTTTTTCTAGAATCAATATTCTTCTCATTTTGTTCGCAAAGAAAAAGATGCGGAGTTGAATCATAATTTGTTAGATACTGTCTAAATCATACTGCATACTTGCAGAACCTACAAGCTGAACAATAAATTTCATATACATGGGGTATTTTCCACAAGCCATTTTCCTAAATAATATTGGTAATCAGAATGGCTTCCCATGGTCCAACTCGACTGAGTGTTGTGACAAACAGCGCCAGCTAGTGGCGCTTAACAAATAATGAGAGATCCATATTCGATGGTAGGCATTATTTAACCAGTTCTAGAGGCACAACTATGTTTCTAAAAATAGCCACTAACGTAAAGTAGCTAAGGTAGCTAATTTGCATATTATTTGCATACATGTACAAATAGTATGCAACCCTGTCGATAACCTTAATCCTAACCCTAGACCTAAACCTAACCCTAACCCTAAACAGAAAAAAAAAATTGTATATTTGTAGAAACATGCTGTACGACAAGTAAGATTATGCCTACCATGTTGGATGTGCAGAAACGAGAAAAGGGAGACAAGAGAGCGAAAGACGG